>CAWUFW010016429.1:0-309955 GCA_963921515.1 Calotriton arnoldi
ACAAAAATGTTTCTATCTATTTTGCTACCAATCTACCCAAATCAGATGTAACCCTGTGGTGCTTTCTCAGAATTTTAAAAATTGATGGTTCCAATGCATGAAATTTTGCTTGAGCAGGGGACCTTTCCTTGATTTCTCTAATTCTACACCTTACAGCAGGCCTTAAAGCCCTACTTACTCTTTCTAAGGTAAGAAGGGATGGTGTTGTATGATGTTGAGTAACTGCAGAGGGTGCGATAGTCGATAGTCGTAGCTGGGTCTCCTAATGCAGGGGTAGTGTTATGCCTATTGGATGGACTATCTGTCTCTCTGGGAATTCTAATCACTTTATGAGCAGTTTCTGCTTCTGTATGACAGGAGGAATCACCAACATTCTCTTTTTCTGGTGGTATTGCATGAGTAGGATGAGCTGGTCAAAACATATTGAAAATCTTGTTTTTATATTTGTGTAAGTCACTACTTTTTCTTCTTAACCCCTTGACCGCGATCGGAATTCCGCTCGTATGCTGGACATTCCGATCGCGGGTGTGGTCGTGACGAGCTCAGCTCGTCATGCGCACTAGCGCTATCACAGCAGCATGACGAGCTGAGCTCGTCACGCGCATCGAAGGGGTTAATTTTTCTTAATAAAGTGAGAGCTACATGTAAGTAGCACTTGTGGAATTAACAATATATTTGATACAGGCCAACAAGCTAATACTGCAAAATTAACACTTTTATGTTTGTCTTGGTGTTATGCACACTGCTTACATAGTTTTGAGCTCTGTTAAAGCCTAAAATGGATTAATGAACAACTTATAATTTAAACTTTTCTTTTGGTACTAATTCGGTTGTGTGCTAAATAAAGAACATATTACCATATATGTTCATCCATTTTATTCATAAAATGGTCTATACTTCTTTTTAATTTAGATTTATTTACCTAGTAAATTGTAATGAACTGACCTGGACATCATATACGGGGGCTGCTGTTTCAATATTAGATAATAAAAGTGATGGATTCTGGCTGGAAAGTGGTCTTCATTAGTTCTTCCATAGGGTAAGTTGTAGCTTGCACTTGTTCTCCCACCAGTAGCAGTGTTTGAGGTGGCAAAAAATAATGTATTTAATTCGAGAAAAGCAGAGACACACCCTACACCCCAGTGTTATCATAGACAGTGGACTTGTTTGCCAATTGAGTGATTAGCATGTGATGTGCCTGGGGCTTTCAAACTTAGGGGCATATTTACAAGGAATTGGCGTAGAGCAGCGTCGCAAATCATTTTGCTGCGCTGATCTACGCCAATTTGAAAGGGCAGGAATGCACCGTATTTACAAGATACAGTCCATTCCTGTCCTTTCAGCCACCACTGACACTCATTTTGCAACCATATATTAACGCAGGCACCCTTGCACCATGGTGCAAGGGTGTCTGTGTTTTTGGCACAATTGTTTTTGTGCAGGAAGGGGGCACCTTCCTGCACAAAAACGATCACAAGAGGTGTTTTCCTATTTCTATGTGTGATGCAAAATGCAGCACACATGGAAAGAGGAAAAAACCAGGAGAAATCTAAACATTTCTCCTTGTTACCCCTGCTCTAGGGAGTCGAGAGGTTTTGTCGCTGTCCCAGATTTACCTGATGTTGTAAATCTGGGACAGTGTCAAATTCTATGGGGCAGATTTACGAGAAAGTGACTCAGTGCATTCCGCAAGCCATTTGGCTGCGCCGCACTGAGTCACTTTCAGAGCACAGGAATGCGACATATTTACAATGATATGTTGTATTCCTGTGCTCTCCCCTGCGCTGGCGCACAAATAGCTGCCAATCGCCGGCGCAGGCACCCTTGCACCATGGTGCAAGGATGCCTGCGTCATGGGGAGATTGTTTTGATGCAGGAAAGGGCACCTTGTAAATATGGAGCAGTGAAATACGCCACCAGTACGTCACAAAAAGTGACGTACTGGTGGCACCGGGGGCTTGTAAATCTGCCCCTATGAGTGTTGAGTGGGAACACCCACAGCAACACCCATGGAATGCCTCTTTCACGCAGAGTGACCTTACTCCATATCTACAAGGTCATGAAAAAGCCATGCAGAGCGGCTTTACGTGGCCTTGTAGATATGGCTAAGCACTGTGCGCCACCGGAACCTCACAAAAAGTGACATTCCGGTGGTGCACAGGGCTTGTAAATATGCCCCTTAGTACCCTCTGAGATAGCGAGAAATTGGCCTGTTTCAATAACAGCATTTACCAATTACTATGAATTAGCGGACTTTGGCAACTCTGCATTGCTTTTGTAATGCGGAGTTCCGTCCAAATTCTGCCAATCATCGTGTGGCAAAAAATTTTTCCCGTGAGCGTTCAGATTTGCAAGCGAGATTTGGAGTCAC
Source organism: Calotriton arnoldi (assembly GCA_963921515.1). NCBI lineage: Eukaryota > Metazoa > Chordata > Amphibia > Caudata > Salamandridae > Calotriton > Calotriton arnoldi. Next base: position 2,372 of record CAWUFW010016429.1, read on the forward strand.
CTGCCATGATTTTCTAGCACAAGTGGTCATGAGTGGTCAGGGTCAGAGGGCTGCTTCTCGAGTAGATTTGCTGCCACTCAAGTAGATTTTCTACTCGAGCAGCAGCAAAATCAACCTGAATGGCCGCATGCTCTTGCACACCGCATGGGGCCGTTCGTGCTTATTTTTCAGTGCTGCTTGCGCTACTGCCACTGAATTGTAGCCTGAGCAGTGCGGCATGCATATTTCCACCTGTTGGCAGAGCGCCATGGAAAATCCACGAGTTCCGCCTGCTCCTACTAATTGCTGACGCAGGAAGGTGAAACTTGGGGGTATTAGAGATGAGGCTGATCTCTTGGATACCAAAGTGCTAAAGAGATTTTAAGCTATGTGATAAATTAATATAGTGCCTTGATGACTTAGTTATTTGGGGAGGGAGAGATGGAGGTAATAGCTCCTTCACATGATGTTATTTGAGCAAGTGTAAAGATTTTTAGCTATGAATCAACAAGGCACATTGACTTGTTTTTTCTGTATTATTGTTCTCTTAAAGAAAAACAATAATCAGAAGATTGACAAAAAGCGAACGATTGAATGTTGGCTCAATGCAGTGGCTTTTCAAGCTTCATTGGCAAAAATATTTTAAATTACAGGAAAAAGAAAATGTTTTCATAAACTATATGATAAAAAGGACCTTAAATTATGTGTATATTTATTTATATGTTTATTCATAAGGTTTTTTATAGTGTGAATGACATCCAAGCAGGGATGTCTGAACGCTTTACATTTTGTATGAGCATAACAAATACACGTGAACATAAGTCTTACAAAGCAACATAATACTCAACGAAAAACAGACTTAGTATTAAGTGGAGAATTAGCAACTAGGCCCTGGGAAAACATATCAACTGACTTTTTAGTGGGTTTAAATCCATCCGAAGTTTGCACTATTATTATGGTGACAGTCGACTCTTACATCAAGATGATAATTTTTCAGGAAAACCAAGCTTTTAACAACAGTTGAAATGGCTCAGATATTTCTCACAGATATTTTTGTCCTAAAAAGTCAGCTAAGTAAGATCATTTCTGACCGTGGCCTATGTTCCCATTTCCACAAGTTGTGCAAAAAATTAAACATACAAGAGCCATGATATCTGGGTTTCATCAATAATTCAATTGACAGATTGAAAACATCAATTGATCATTGGAAGAATATCTTTGATGTTTTATAACTGCTGCTCAAGGTAATTGGAAGAGCCAGTTACCAACAGCTGAATATGCACATAATAATGGAAAGCAGTTGTCCAGTTGTTATGGCCCATTTCTGATAACTATGGTTATCATTCCCAATGATATCCTGCTATTAATAACAGAGAATTCTGTTTTAGCTATGCAAGTCATACTTCATACTACAGAACAAACTCAAAAGATCCTAACTTACAGATTACTCAATAACGATAAAACAAACAAGCAAAAAGACACAAGAATGCTCTCCTTCTTAAAAATTGGGGAAAAGGTTTGGTTATCATCAGCTAGTTTATCAACCTCCAAGCATAAGTCCAAATTAAGTCCAAAATACTATGGGCCTTTTATCATAAATAAACTAATGAATCCTTAAACAGTTAAACTAAAACGTACATCCTGTTGGAAAATTCATGCTTCTTTCATGTTTCACTACTAAAAGCAGTTTTAATGGCTTGCAGGCCCTGTTTGGGGACTGGGGACACAACTTGTTAACAGTGGACACGAAATGGACAATGGGAGCACAGAGGTCCTATGTCCAATGTGGTGCTTTTATTTATTTAATTTAAGTCTGCAAACAGTCTGTGAACCTTGATTGAAGGACTGTCTGGTGACTAATAGTTTAGATGTCTCTTACTTTTAACCCCTTCAAGCCCACCTACACGTTTTCTTAATACTAATTTCTTTACAACTACTGAACGGATTTACACCAAACCAAGAAAAGGCATTTCCCTATGTAATTTTCTAATTTCATCACAAACTTGATGAAATTCCATTCAGGTTTTTTTAATGTAGCTAACAGATTCATATGGGAGTTAAAGGGGAGAAGATGTAGCCTTACGGCTAGAGCGGTCGACCTTGAAGCTGGGGAACCGGGTTTGAGTCTCAGCAACGACGCTCAACATCCTCTGATTCTGGGCAAATCACTTAATCTCCCCGTGCCTAACAAAAATGAATGTATCCTTCTGTAACCAAACTGGTGCTCATGTAAAGCGCTCTGATACCCAATGTCTCGGGTCTAGTTTGCGCTGTATAAAACTCTAAAGAAAAAGGGAAAGCCCCTTTATGAAATCCAATAAAGTGTCCCCCTTGACAAATTTGCATGAATCTCAAAATATCAAGAGTAAGCTAAACAGGTGAATTGTTATTTGCAGTAGTTAAGAAACAATGGTTCTGTAGGATTCATTTAGTGAGCGGTGTATCGAAATATTACACATTCAGCCTCCAGACAAATTGTGAATAAATAAAGCAAAAGAAAATAATTCACTAGAAGAAAATCAATATTAAATGAATAAACAGCCTAATGGGCCAAATATTATTAAGCAATAAACTCACTTTATACTTGTACTATGTAATAGTACCAACATATTAATCAAACATAGTGCAGAGGGCACAGTTCTCTGTGATAGAGAAAGTAAACCATATACATACTTGAAAAACAAGAGACTTCAAATTGTTAATTATGAAACCCTTTAATGTTATGATGAGCCAGTAATATAGTACTAAACTGACCAAAATTGTCTTGTCAACGTTTCCACTGGAGGAGCATGTGTCTGCCAATCTCATCAGAACATGGAAGCCATCTGTTTACAAATCTGTGAAAAGTGAAATAGTGATCCTAATAGTGAACAAAAGTACTCATTCAAATGAAAACAGGAAAGGTCAAAAAATGCCACAGGGAACTCATAATTGTTAAGATAGCCATACGCTGATAGTCATTCATACCAGGGAATGTCCCTTGGGAATCACATATATATCAATGGTCATCAAGTCCTATAAGAATCTAATCATGTACAAAAATTAGTGAGCATCAGTAGTCACCTGAAAATGCAAGAAATTAAGTAACTGTGTTAACAAGTGCAATACTTTCTGGGCCCGATTCACAAAGAGCCACTGCAGTCATGGCGGAGGCTCTACAGTTGTGGTGCAGGCTCTGCAGTCATGGTGCAGGCTCCGCAGTCATGGAGAAGGCTCCGCAGTCATGGCAGAGTCTCTGCACTTGTGGCAGAATCTCCGTAATGAGAACTGCAGTGTGGAGATTCCGCCCGAGTTTGGAGACTCCACCACGACTGTGGAGCCTTCGCCACAACTGTGCAGGCTCTTTGTCAATCGGGCCCATAGACTCCAAGGAAAGTTGTCATGCAACAGCATGCATCAACCAAGTTTAATATTGGACAACCATTCATAAGCGCCACCACTCAAATGATAATGCAGGTGACAGACTTGGAAATATATTTAACAACAGTCTGATCTCTTCAACTAACAACCACTGTCAGTCAAACAACCACTACCTGTACACATTTGACACCTGATAAATAAATAATTGTGTGCTTAATTTAATGCACAAACATAAGGAAAGCTTCCTTAGCATGTTTGATTAATCTTAATATATTTTCAGTTGCATGTTAATCTGTCAAAAGGGGGCACTGTTCAAGTGGGGACAAAAAGTGGTTAATGGTTAATGAATCTGTGTGGTACTTGAGAGGTTCTCAGTAAGTTAAACCCACTACTCAGGTTCTCTGCTGTTGGCCAGTCCCTCTGGGATTCCTCTAGGGTCATAGGTCAGGTGCTGTGGGGTCTTTGCCTAACCCTCCACAGCTGGCCAATACCTTCTGCACCCAGCCTTTTGCCAAGATCTTTGGGATTGCCAGTAGGGCATGGTCTGAGGCCTGGCTCTGTATTTTTTTCTTTTAAAATGTTAAGGACACGTGGACCCTGTTGCAAGTTTGAAGACAAATGTGTGTTTTTTAATTAAATGTTTGCTGCTGTAAAGGTTTGTGACCCATATAAATAAGATGTTCACAAACTTATTTTAATACAGTATGTATTAAAATTTCATAGGTGTTGTTTGCAATTCTTTTTTACTTTAAAAAAAATAAGTCAGAAGTGTGTGTGTTTGTAAAGAATGTATATCGAGAGACAAGTGTGTATTCAAAATGTGTCAAGGGTTTGGATATGTATGTTCCAGGAGTGGAGTCAGAAGTATGGCATACTGTGTATAGAGTTATAAGTGTGTGTGCTTTATACGTGCATGTATGTCAGTATAGGCTGTGTGTTGTTGGTGAATTTTAAGTTAGCAGTTTTCCAAAATGTTGGCATTTATTCTCTGTGAACGTTTTGAACTTTTAATAAAAGTTGTTCACAAACATCTGTGAATGTATCTATTAGCTGACATGTACACAAAACCCTTAATTTTTGCATTGTATCACCAAAATCACAGAAGGAATTTTCACCATACCAAGAAAAAGCTTTGAATGACTGAAAGAACGCCATCCCATAAAAATTTGTTACCCATCCTTTCAGTGGTTTCAGATGTGTAAAGGCAACTGAAAATCAAATTAGAGATCCCTCCTATATCTTTTAAATGGTTTGACCAATCTGCACCAAATTTGACACACTCCTACATGTCCCCTGCCCAGATATTCTTACAGTCTTTGGTACAGCTTCGACAGAGGGACACAAAAAGCTCAAATAATCTAATTTCATATGACAGTTATTACTACGAAGGTGAAATTGTGCCTCTCTAACTCTCTCACACACAGAGAAGAGACACACTGCATTCCTTGTTGACAGCAAATGCTGTCGTTATCTGTGGAAGTGTGAAGGCAATGTTGCCTGAGAAGAGCAAACACACGCTGTGGTAGCAGCCTTCCTCCAGAGCTCGGCTTTATCAGCATTGTCGAAGATTTATCATCTTCGAAGTGCACCAGCAGTAGGTGAGATCGTCTTCTAGCAAAATCTCGTGTGATAATCTGTGTGAAGGACCTTTCCTCTTATGTGGTCAAATGGCAGTCCTTATGTGCTAAATCTTATCATAGATTGGAATTTCTGACATTAGAGGGCATCAATTCAGACTATACATTTTTGACTTAGGGCATGATTCACAAAGGTAAAGTTACACTTAAGTGTAAGTTTACGATTGCTATACTGAAAGAAATTTACAAGTAGTATCTTTACGAGTGCGAAGTTTCCACACATAGAAGATAGGCTTTTTATGTGCAGAGACTCCGCACTCATAAAGATAGTACTCGTAAATCCCTTGGTTAATAGCAAACAATCATAAACTTACACAAAAGTATAAGGTTTACCTTTGTGAATCAGGCCGTAAATGTTTGTACTTGTTCCTATTTGACCTTGACATGGTGACAAGTAGACACTTGACTCAGACTGATGTCACATCAGGTATTACATCTATGTCATCAGTTGAACGCCCTAACACTTTTACAGTTCTTAGAAGGATAAGGTAAGACAACATCTGTGTCAAATGACATACATGACAAAGAATCTGCGACAGGGCCTACCTAAAATGGAGTCAGATGAGTCAGACCTTAAGGCCCTAACGTCATCCCCGGCTTGTACATCTGAATGTGACATCTTAGGGTTGTATCTAACATGGAGGGACTTAATTTGATTTGAGAAACACCCATGGTCTCAAATTATAAGGATCTAAAATGCCTAAAACATGATACATATCTAAACACAATATGCAAATATACATTTATAACATAAATCATAGGCAATTAATATATTATAAACATAAGTAGTGAGCAAAGCGAAGCACGGATAATTTTAATCCTTGCTTTGTTTCAAGAAATTCATGAAAAATACCATGGGTCTAGAGTGTTTTTAAAGAGGGATGCATGTTGATGATCAAACATACCAGTGATGATATTGAATAGGCCTGATTGAAATATGCGTTGAAAAATAAGATGAACATTAAAAATAGTCCGGTAAAAGAAAACACTGTTTTTTATTTTATATTCCATGCAGACTTTGTAACATTTATGGTGACTTCAATGCTCTTACAAGAAAATGTCGACATCATTGGGTGCATATGCAGCATATGGCTGATCTTTAAGGAAATAATAACAATCATATATAATATGTTCATTGGCATTAAACCACACTGGATCAGCAAACCAAGCCACTTATCATGAGCTGTGTCAAAAAGTGCTGCTAGTGACATTGCTATATCGTAGGTAGCATTCTGTAGAAGGGACAGATTAATTCCTTGGAATTGTCTCTGGTGCTCTCATAGAGCCTGGGCTATTGCTTCCATAGTGAGATAAGCCACTTGGGGCTGTTCAAGCTGCAAGTCCAAGATTATTTCAGTTGGACTGTTTATGCACCAGAACATGGGTTTCAATTGTGTAGCATCCATTTTGAGAAAGGTGAGCATTTAGTGCTTGCTGAGTTCAGATAGCCAAGCATGTCCCTCACAACAAGCTAAAGTCTCCCTGCACCTTTGTTCAGCTAAATACATGTACTCCATGTTGTTGATTTCCTCTTCGGAACAGGAGAAAGATGATGATACCACAGCTAATTAGCAGTATGATGATGGGGAATCCTCCAAAAAAGCGGGAGAATAGAGAGTGAAAAAATGATAGAATCAGTCCAAATACTACTTTAAATCCAGTCAACAGACCAGACCCAATCTTCTTGAAGAGATGCACAACACCAGTCATCAAAAATGAATTAAATATAATTTGTGCGATATCAGGAAAATGTGTCAGGTACTGCGTGTGCAACAGCCTCTTAATTTCTAAAGCAATTCTGTCTGTCTGAAGGTTATAGAGTTCAACCGCTGAAGTCTAAGGGACATCCTTTTGTAATAAATTAGACAATATTTTGGTTAGATCGGCAAAACGGACAGCCTTCATATCTATACTAGGCCAACAGATTTTCCTCATTATGTTCCGAGGTGGCGGATACAAGGTCCTTTCACAACACTGTATGTTTTCAGAAACTGTTATCAAGAATGGTTGGACGGGTTCCACCCCACAGCTAGTAGCATTTGTTAGATATAAATCATACCAGTTGTTCAGGAGTTCATGATGTGTGGGAATGGATGTCGTAGGGGAAACAGATAGAGCACAATTTAACGCTGGCATCAAAATGCTACACATTCCTTGTAACGATATAGTATCGCTTAAAAAGGGAGCATCCAACACCATTATTGTAATTTGCTGTACTGATATGCACAGGGTCATCTTCATTTTAATTTAAACAGATGTAGGAAAAAGGAAACTTCCATGAATGGAACAACTGCGAATTGTGCATTGTTTTATACCAGCCAGTGGATTTGCATTTTGGCAGCCGTGAAAATGAAACGTCGTAATGGGTAAAAAATTATACCATGTATTAACCAGATAGTACGTGGAGTGTCACTAACTGTAAATGGTGCATCTTCAATTTGCCCTATATTCAATAGTGTGTATGGGATTCTTCCTTTGCCATTATTTTCTGAGTAAGTGTCAAATTATTCTGCTCAAACATGGCTATTTTATTGAGAAGTTACCAAGGCATGAAACCTGCTCGAAGTGTTCATAGTGCCCAGATAAAATCGTATGAGAGCTCTTAATTTAGCCTACCCATGTAACAAACCCTGATCTCCTTTTATCAGGTCTAAGGCTGAAGACAGAATATAATTTAACGAATACACTGTCTTAGAAAGTGTGTGCATCCTGTTGTCAATAGCTTTAAAAACAGTTTGCAAGTTTTCTTGATCTATTAGTTTAATTCTTTCTACAGCTTCTTTTTCTGAATATTAGGAGGTGGCACCTCACAGTGTTCCCATTGTGTGTAATTGTGAATTTCTCCCTGGATAGCTAGTCCTATGTATGTAATAATGTGCATAATGATGATAACAATACATTTCTTTGTAATTAGCGGAGTTCAAATAAGGATCTTTATTATTCAAAGTAGCATAAGCCTGTAAATCAGACAACATTTTTTTAATAGTTTCAATGTCCCAATCATCTGTAATAGAACCAGGTAATATATCATCATTCATTGAAACTTTAATCACATTTGGCAATTGCAATTTCTCAGTTGGTCCCATAATCTGATGTGGAACATTTTCCCATGCTAAGCCCTCATGCACGAGATAAGCTGTGATATTTGCAGGTGAAAATTGTGGCTGTAGTTCATGAACCACAGGCGATGCAATTGTTCTTGCAGGAATGAAATGTCCATTAGGTAGCTGTAGAGTGGCGAGTATTGTTGACAGCCACATAATGAAACAAGAAATTCCCAAAGAGATCCAAAAATAGGACCACGGAGGAATTAAGTACTTGACATGAAACCATGGGTCCAAACTGGGGTTGCATGTGAGCAAAAAAAAACGATAGATTTAACCCATATCTGTGATTGGGGGTGAATGTTTGACAATGTTCAGCATTTCATCCATCGTCTTTTTGTGTTGCTATATTCGCCCTAAATGGGAAGGGTATGCCCAGACGTGGGTCCCGTGCTCGCCATACCACTGGATTCAAGCTAGCCCGGCTGATGAGGGGTGATACCCCAAAACCAGTCCCAAGATGCTTGTTTTCCAGACCAGGGAGGACCTGGCATGACAGTTCGGGCTGGACTGTTCTCATGGAGAGCAGGGTCAAGACTGATTTGCATAAACTGAGGTGGCATGGTGAGCAAAAAAACTATGGATTTAACCAAGATCTGTGACTGGGGATGAACATTTGACAATGTTCAACATTCCGTCCATTGTCTTTTTGTTCTGTGAAATGATTGATAAGCATGAAGCAGTCTTCAGCAGTGAGTGACTGTAGAAGGGGTTGAAAAGTCCAAAGTCCTCTGTAAAGCATCCAGAGTCATTAACAATGTAATCGGTCTCTTGAGGCTCTCGAAAGGCAACCAGTTCAAATGACATAGCATGAGGAGGAGTTTCATAGTACACAATGGAATTGCATTGGACAGTAGCCACTGTGGGACTGGCAGCATCAGGTGTGCTTGTGTTCTTCACAGAAAGTTGCACCCAAATATCCCCAGCTGGGAACTCAAGCTAGTAATGTTGTTACTTTGTTCAGGGGGTATAGTATTTAGAGTAGGGAGAGGTTGAGAGGCACTACTCTGAATCCTTCTTGGTGTCTGTGAGGGCCTGCTATAGAGGACTGTTGGCATAGTGCTTTTTCACGTGGTCGATGGACACCTGTCTGTTTCTCCTTAAGCCAGGCAAAGGAGGCAGAATAAGAGTCCTGTTGCCTTTTATCCCAAGAACATTGATGGGTGTTCTGTAGGATGGTTCAAAAGCTTGATTGTCATGGATTTTTTCATGAACTAAGTCCCCAACTCTGGGAACCCACCCGTTAACAGCAGTGATAACCTTTTCTTCACAGGTGGTGGCGTCAGAGTGATTCACATTAGACAGCTTGTCTCTGACTTCTTGGATACTCTGTAAAACATTTAAATGCTTCTACAACTCAAATACTTCTTCATCTGCCTCCTTGTCATGTTTATCTAAGCCAGGAACATACATAGGAACTCCGAAGAGAACCTCATATGGAGTGCGTCCTCCCAATACTTGTCTAGGCAAGTTATTCAATGCTCTCTGAACTCCATACAGATCATGAAACCCAACTAAGACCTGCATGTACATTACAGTACAGTACAGTAGTTGCCTGAGGAGTTACACATAAATTATTTTCTCTGCCTCAGGAACTCTTATTGGTTGCAACCAATAAGAGTTCCTGAGGCAGGAAAAACAATGTATGTGTAACTCCTCAGGCAACTACTGTCTTTACAATCTAACACAATTATTCAGAATGTACAGAGCTCATGACTACATAATTATAGAAAAATATTTAAAAAATATTTTATTCTCAATAATGCAATCCACATTACAAAATATAAATATAGCTATAAATAGAATATGACTCTAAAACAATGCAATCATATCATCCATACCTCTCATAACCCATACTTATCCACAACTTCACTCATGGTTCAAGCATACAAAAAGACTGTATAACAATTAAGTTCCAATTCTTTTTCCTGTTGTATGTCTTCTTGGTACACAATTCATTATAAACACAAAAAATGACCCTGAAAATATGTGGTCATATATTAATGGAATTTCACAATTAATCATAAGGTATGGTATGGAGCAACGAGAGTAATACAATGACATGAATTAATTCAAAATTAATAAATAACCGATGGCTAGAGTGTGAGGAACACTCAAATTCTCTCTACCCGCATTTCAGCACTGTGGCCTTGCTTAGGAGAGCCATACTTCTTTGGTGCGAATGATGCATGATTATTGATGAGGAGTAGTCGGTGCAGAAAACCTGGCGGTAATGTATAAAGTGTTGGTCCTTGAAAAATAATAAGACCTGAACTTGGTACCACCGCAGTTAAGGGATATTTAATCATGTCATTAGCACATTCGACAATGTTGTTTAATTCAGCATTGACTGGGTTGGTGAATTGCAGACAGACTCCCAGAACAGACATTGAATCCCTGTAAGCCTTGGAGGTGAACACAGGACCGTAATCTGAGTGAAATGAATGAACTGCCCCAATCACTACCAGACACTGCAAATCCTTTACTACTGCTGAAGCACTTGCATTTCCCTCTCGCCATCACCATAGGAATCGAGAACATGAATCAATTGCCACCAACATGTATTTGTATCAGTTGGTTGAGTGAAGGGGACCAATGTGATTCACAAAAATCTCCCGAAAGGGGATGTTAGAGATTGTGAGGGGAGTTGGTGAGGGTCTTTTGACAGTACAGGGTTTAATCTGATGACAACTATCACACTGCCTCACATAATCCCTAGTATGTTTATATAAACCAGGCCACCAGTAGAGTTGCTGTGGCATTGTTACAATTGCGTTGACCCTGCATGTGCAGATGACAATCCCTCATGGGCTTCTTTGATTAAATCTAATCTGAACAGATCATTAGGTATTATCCTGTTTCCCACTCCTGGTAGTGTAACTACAGGTGTTTTGTCTGAATTAAATGTATAGATGCATTTGAGAGGACAACCTGAAGGAGGTTGCCCACCGTACATGCTTGCATTTATTGCTGTTAAGATGTCTGTGTTCGTTTGATATCTAGTTAAGACTGGTACTCCAATAGTCTGAATTGTAGCTTTTGCCACTAAATCAGACGCACAGTTCCCTTTGGCGTGAATGTCGTCACACTTATGGCCCAAAGTGTGCAGCACATGGGCAGTGGAAACTTGACTTCTAAGACAGCTATTTTCTCCAGAGCTGTTTGTTCCTAATAGGCTTTCCCTTTAATCCTTAAATCCATTCAAATGACAATGCTGCAAGTCAACATTGTAACCCTGCACACAAAGGATGAGTCACACACAATGAATGTGGGAATTGATGAGTCAGCCTTTTGTAGCACAAGTAACAGGGCATGCAGGGGCGGCTCCTCCGCTAAGGTAGAGGAGCATTTCCCCACTGCTTTAAGGCAGTGCAGAGGAAAAAGAAAATGATAATAATGAAACGCATTATTATCATTTTCTTTTTCCCTTCCTAGGTGTGGGGAGGGGCGGGGCTGGCCAGAGCAGTGGCCAGGGGAGGAGTGGTTTGCCCGCTCAAAGTGTGCATGAAGGTTCGACCGGCCATCTTGGGCCGGCCAAACATTCATGCACGGTTTGCCTGTTCCCCACCAGACTGCATTACACAGCCTGGTGGGGAAAATGCATAGGCTCCCTGTCCCCGTCTGAGCACTGAACCACGGCACTCAGACCAATCACAACTCTGCAATGCAGCGTTGTGTTTGGCTTAGGGACCCTGGGAATCCGGGTGCTTGCCCTGCTACGAGGAGACTGGAGAGGCTGCAGAGAGGCGGTGGCTTGTGGCGCCAGCAGCAGGTATGTTTTTTTTAAATTTTTTGTTAATTTTTTTATATTCTACCCCATCCCCCCACACCTTCCCTCGCCCCCCTGCCAATGTTCCCTGACAGCTGCCACTGAGGGCATGTAGTTACGCAATCTCTGGTAAGACTCGATGGGTAAGTTAGCTGGAGTTGGAGCAACATGCTGTTCATTTTAGAGAAAAGCTTGTGAACGAAGAGTGGGATAATACTGAACATCCACTGCACTTAAAGAAGAGGCCCACTGCACCCACCTCGGGTGTTGTGCGCGAGCATTGGGAATGCTTGCCCTGGTGGCTGCCTCTAGTGCCAGTACAGGAGAAACAACTATGATAAGTTCTCCCTCTGCCAAGGGGCACGCCTTCAAAATAGCTGTTTGTACAGCTGTGAGGATTTTCTCTATGGAAGCAAAGTATGCTTCAGCCAAAGAATACTAATGGGATTTGTAAGCAATAGGAACAGTCTGTCCTTACTTGAAGGTCATGTCGGAATAACCGTAATGACTAGGTATGACTCTGATAAGTAGGTCAGTTTGATTATCCCTAGTTTGTAATATTGAGTCTCAAGCATGTCTGCCTCTAGAGTACGCAAGATATCAGTGTGCGCGCTCAGCCATTGTTTAGATGAAAGAGTGGGAGAAATTAAGTCATACAAGGGCTTCAATCACTCAGCATAGTGAGGTCAAGTAAGTACGTCCAAAGTTGAGAAACCCTAGCAGGGATTAAAACTTTTTCAGTGTATTGTGAGACTGCAAGTTAGCACATTTCTGAAGGAAGTTCGGAGCTAGACCCTTGCCTTAACTGGCTAACTTGCATCCTAGGAAGTTCGCCATCAGGTAGACAATCTTTGATTTCTTAAAATTGATTTTGTAACCATGTAATGTTAATATGGTCACCACCTTGTCCACCCAAGTTAGGTGTAGATCTAATTCATCATCTGTAAGATAGATATCATCAATGTATGACAATAACTCGGGATCTGGTTGTAAGATCTCCATGATGCATGCAGAAAATAAGCCAGGACAGTTCTTATAGCCCATAGGCAAATGTCAACTTGAGAACTGCACCCCATTGTAACTAAAGGTGGTTAGATACTCACTTTCAGGTGCTATGCTTTGACTAAAAAAAAACATTGGAAATATCCAGGGTCATTTTGTATTTTTTCCGCACCAGGTTGGTCATTACACCCATGTTGTGCACATTTTGGACAATATAGGTTTGAGTATGCAAATTTAGATTCCGATAGTCTAAAACTATTCTATAGGAGCCGTCTGATCTGAAGACAGGACAAGGGGTATGTTCAATTATGAAAAACCAGGCACCTTAATGCCGTGGTATAGCAACTGGTCTAATATTAATTTTATACCACATTTTGCGGCCCGCTTTAAAGGGTAATTTGTTTGTGGTTGAGGTTTGCTGCAAAAGGGAATGACATGTGGACTTGAGTGTTTGTTCTTCTCCACTTGATTTCTGTATAAGGCAGAATCCTGTCTTGCAGCCCATTTATTGGTGTAAATTCCTCTGATATCTTCAGGTACTATGGGATAAAAAGCTCCTTTTTTTTTCCTTTTTTTTACTTGTGGCTTTCTCCCACTGGGGCGGTAAGATGATGTCATAATCATCGGAAAAATGTGACCAGAAGACTGCTTTGATTGAACGTGGTATATCCCCTTCAATATATATGTTTAAATTGTAAATCCTATCAAGAGTACTTAATGTCTATCTGGAGTCTCGACTTGTAAATATTCTTTAGTTGAATTCCCATCCAGAAACCTCTGAGGCATTTGATGCACCATTGTAACTTCTGCTAGGCTGCCTTGAAGCTCTCTCACCGAAGTCCTGTTTCACAGGAAGACTCGTAGCTGTATTGGCATGTTTCTTGGAAAGTCCTGCCACTTTCTCATGCTTTACTGGGGTTTAGAGTCCAATCCTTTCTCCTCACTCTTTATGCTGATGTCAGTCTCAGCGTCCTGCTTCACTTTTCCTACCGTACTTCTTTTTTCATCTGTACTTGGATGGACTCCCCCTCTCTGATCTTTTACCTTCAGTGTCCTGAAAAGAACGTGTAGAGTGGCAGAATACTGATACTGTTCAGGTTTTTAAATTGTTTTTGGGATCTCTTAAAATGTAACCACCGCTACCGGATTTCAGAGAAGCGGGCGAACTAGTCCATCTTTTTTCTCAGTCCCTCTATTTCTTTTTCCCTTCCATTGCAGATTTCTTGTTCACAGAAGCCTCAGTTAGGTTTTAAGTGTGGTTTAACAGGTCAAGTATCCAATGTATCTCTCCCCACAGAGGTATAAACTTTTGCAATTATTTTTGGTAGTTCCCATTCACAGTCTTGACTTGGAACTACTTCTAATCTCTGGCGGATGGCCAGAACTGAACTTTTCCCTTAATATTGCTCAGGATGATAATGGAGACTGTGGAAAAGTTCCCCATTAACTTCCTTCCTAAATCCAGAGCTGGTGCCGCTCTGTGTTTATTTTGTACCTGCTCAAGCACATCAGGGAGAACTGCCAATGAAGGTGAACCATGCATGCTCTTGCAAATGCATGAAAAGATGCTTCCCCAGGTATTACATTCCTCTACAGTTGGCATCATCCCAGAGGAAGACACACAGTCAGTATTCCATTTTGTCATGGGGTGTAGTGTACGGGTACACTGCCTCTAATTTGTTGGTCTTGCAAGCAATCCAGAAGGCAATTTCGTCATGCTTCATGGATGCTTTTCCCATGATAACATTAATAGTCTGGGGACTATTAGTTTGTCCTTGGGTAGGATCAGTAGGTCCTGCTATGAAAGCTGGTCTAGTGCTAAAAATATGTTGTATGAATTGTACAAAATTCCTGTATACAGCGATTGTATAGTTTAAGACCCTGACTACCTAAGTGAGTGTTAGGTTATCAGGACGAGGTCCAGGTGTGTAGCCAGCCAAGACCAGCCATGTAGCCCTGTCATTCCTCAGAGGCCCCAAGCAGACATTTCTGTGCGTGTGTGGCAATTTACCAGCAACCGAGTTCTGATGTACCTGCTAGGTCAGAGGGATTTCCAAATCTTGGTAAACCAGTGGGCTAGCTTCTGTGTGAACCTGTCCTGTGGCAGCATCGATAGGCTGGAACTCTGCACATGAGTAAAATGTTTCAAAGGCATATGCCCTGTGGTCAGCTATTACAAAAGTAACTGCCCCCCAACTTTAATTGGGGACACTGCGAGCTTTGAGATGCTGAGTAACGGCTTTCCTGTAATTGGCCCCTATCACAATAGGTGCTGCCATAGTGAATAGATTCAATTGAATTCGGAATTAGAAATCCCACAGAATTGGGAATAACCTTTTATGAGTCAAGCTTCACAAACCTACCGAAATAGATTCTCCTTTTTCCGCAGTAGGCGGTAACCATGATTACTACGAACGTCTCCGTAAGGGCATAAGAATAGTTCACAAGTGTGTGAATAGTGAAAGATTACTAACTGTAAAATACATGTCGCACATTGGGCACCAACTGTGTCTGAACTACAACTTTGGCATAGTTCTACAAGGCTTGCTTTCCCACCCATGGGTGACACCAGTAACTTTAGTTCAATGCACCAGCACTGAATGTGAAAGACAGGTTATTGTAGCCCCACAGAACCCTACCCCATACATGGTTGAAGTAGAATTATTGCTTTTGGGTTACTAACAATTCCTATGAGGGGATCAGGGACACCGTGGTAACAGAAACAAATCTATTTCGTTGTTCACAATATCACACACACACACACTGTACTCAGAAGAATAGACACTTTCAAATGAAAGCATTTATTATGACAGGAATAACCTGTTTCTCAGAATTTCTAAAAGAACTACACACAATATCATTAAAACAGCAAGAAGGCATGTTATAGACAACAAAAATACTATGAAAATTTCTAACATGTTTAGAATGTCACCTAAAACTTAACAACCTAAAACCTACTTCTATGTGCTATACTTAGTGAGAGCATGAAAAGCAGAGCAACTTGCAGTCTAGAGTTTCTTAGCAAGAAGAGAAGCACTGCATACCTTGTTGACAGCAAGCGCTGTCATTATCAGTGGAGGCATGAAGGAAGTGTTCCCTATGAAGGGCACACACACGCTGGAGTAGCAGCCTTCTCTCGGAACTAGCTTTATCAGTACTGAGCAAGATGTATCATCTTCAAAGTGTGCCAGCAGTAGGTGAGACAATCTTCTGGCAGAATCTTTCGCAATAATCTGGGTGAAGGACATCTCTTCTTAAGTGGTCAAATGGCAGTCCTTATATACTAAATCTTATCAGAGATTGGATTTTCTGACATAGGAGGACATCAATTCAGGCTACACTATTTTGACTAAATGTCTCTACTTGCTCTTTTTTTACCTTGACATTGTGACAAGTAGACCCTTGCCACAGAATGATGAATCAGCAGTTTTTATATCTATGTCATCAGTCGAACGCCCTGACACTTTCACAGTTCTTAGATACGGTCAGACGACATCTGCTTCAAATGGCAGACATGACAATGATTCTGGGTAAATTGAGAAAGATGGCAACCTATTCGGTCTGAAATGGCGACCTCCCTGATCTAAAATTGTGACAGGGCCTACCTAGAATGGAGTCCAATGAATCGGGCCTTAGAGGCTTTACGAAACACTGAGCTGCCAAGTGAGGGTCAAGAAAAAAGGGGGGGATCCTAAAGCTTGGATTTCCAAGTTAATTCCTATAGGAAACTTCTGTCACAGCTAGAGACAAAATGACTAAACAGAATAACACCAAACTTGGTGAAAAGTTAGAACTTTACTAATAAAATTAACTTTGTGTGATTTAATGTAAATCTACATTTTGGAGAAATTTGCATTTAAATAGGGGCTTGTGTCTATGAAGGGGTTAAACATAGGTATATCGGGACTGTTGGTGTCTATATGTGCTCTGATTAGCCAATTTAAAGGGGACTACTCAATCATGATTGGCTGATCACAACATGAACAACATGTTGTGGCAGTTTTTACAGGACTCAGGGACATGGTCCCCATGTCCTGAAAATGAAAAAGAATATATGTTAGCTGGGTGAGCACATCCTAACCCTTCGGGAAATGTGGGGGTGGGTTCCAAAGAACCCCCCTGTAATTAGTGGCCAAAACATGGACAACATGGTGTAGTAGCCTTTACAGGAGTCGTGGTCATGGTGTCCGTTGAAATGCTTTGTAATGAAAGGCTTTTGTTGAGAGGCACAAAAAGGAACACATAAGAAGGGTAATACAGTGTTTAGTCACAATATTAATCATTTTATGGTGGTGTTATACTCATTTTAGGAATTCTGATGAGTTTACCTGTGAAAAATGCTGCCACAGTTTGATGAACCATGTTTGAGAGAAACCTGTTTTCTCTCCTGATTTTCTCATAGAATTGGGTTGTTGTCGATTGAATGGGGAGTGACCCCGGTTGAAACAGCAGTCACAATCCCCATCAAGGTGAACCGCCAAAGTCACTAAATTAACCTGTGCTTAACCCTCTGGTAGCTTGTTAACTTAGAGGCAATGTGTAAAGTATTTATGCATCACATAAACAGTAATAAAGTGAAAACATAACACAAGAATAATCCCACACCAATCTAGAAAAATAGAGTAAACTTGTATAAATTATCTGACACAAAAATTAAAAAAATCAAATTAGTAGAACCAGAGTTATGAATTTTTAAAGTTAAACTAGCGCCTAAAAGATCAAAGTGCCAACCACTGACACTAGTCATGTGAGACCGGGTCAAAGTAGAAAGATATGTTCAACCGCAATGGAGCGCGGATCGGATACAAAAGTGTATTGGGCCCAGTCAGTGCTTACCTCAGGACTTGGAAGAAATTCCGCGAAAAATTGTCTGGGAAGATAAAGTTCAGCAGGGCAAGGCACACGAGAAGGAAGCTTCCACATTGGGAGGATGCCGGACAAAGTTGCGGTGAAGATTTCTACATTCTGACTTAGTCAAATGTTTGGGAAGTGAAAATCTCCAGTGTAACAAAGCTGGAGGCTATAGCTGACAAGAGTTCCAAGAGGCCAGATACCCCTTTGCCGAAGGGCTGCTGTACAGGATTTGCTGCTGCTGTGGAGAAGAACGTAGTGAGAGCTACCACAAAGTCAGACTGACCGCAGATGCACCTTGAGCGTATAGACAAGCAGGTTGGTCCTAGACTTCTCTCTGTTCTCAGAGCAGTTTTGCGCCAAAAAGGTTTTAATTTCCAAGTTTTGAATTTTGGCTATCTGGGGACCTTTAGCACCACCACCAAAGGTCCATGAATAGAGGGGCACAACTTGTGTGGTTGGGACTCACTCAGGCTGGATCCAGGTGCAGGTTCAAAATGGTTGGAGCCAGTTCTGTTACTGAAGCTCTGACAAGGAGGCCAGCCAACTTGCCCTTGGAGCAGGGGCGTCTCCTCCACGTGGGCGGAGGAGCGTCGCCCCACTGCTTTCTCGCAGTGCGAGAAGCAGAAACATAAAATGGTATAAATACCATTTTATGTTTCTGCTTCTCACACTGCGAGAAAGCAGAAGAAGGGTTTGGTTGGGGTGTGTGGGCTGGTCGGGGAGGAGTGGCTAGACCAATGTTTTGGGCGCTGACTGTTTGGTCGGCCCCAGGCTGACCAAACCAGTCATGAGCACTCTCCCGTTTTCTCCATGTAGGCTGCATGCAGCCTGCATGGAGAAAACGGCCTCCCCATAGACGCCTGTATGGACGGCGTCCTAGCCAATCACAACGCTGCCATTGCAGCATTGTGATTGGCTTAGGGGCGGAGAGGGAGGCTGCCTGCTTCTGCTTCCTGTGAGCAGAGAGAGAGCAGGAGACGCAACGCGGACCGGAGGCGAAGGTAAGTTTATTTTTTAGTTTTTTTTAATTAAATTAACCCCCCCAGCGTGACCCTCTCCCCGGCGCGACCGCCGCACTCCCACCCGCGAGTCATGCCGCCCGCGACTGCCTTGGAGTCAATCTAGTAGTCTTGGGATCAGCAGTAAAACAGGTTCAAACAGCAGGGCATACCTCTGAGGGTTCAACACAGACTTCAGGCAGCAAAGAAGTCCTTTCAGGTGCAGCAAGGCAGTCTTCTGAAGTATACAGAAGGACACAGCACCAGGCAGTCCTCTGAGAGTCCTTCCATAGGTCCAGAAAGTGAACTGAAGAGTGGGTCTGAGGGTACTATTTTTGTACCTTGATCCTCCTTTAGTAGGAGAAGTTTCTAGAGCATTCCTTTTGAAGTGCTTGAGGTTTCCTGACTCCCCTGCTCTGACTTCAAGCTGGCTGCATGAGCAATGCAGTGGTGACAAGTCCTTTGTGAGAAGGTATAGCACAGCCTATTCAGTTGCAATTGGGGCTGTGCCCAGCTCCTCCCCCTCCTCCTGCCACTTGATGAGCCCTCCAGGCACCTAATCCCTCTATTGTGTAGCTGTCTTGGAAGAATAAACAAAGTCCAACTGTCAGCTACACCCAGTTAGGTGACCCAGGAACAGGCTGCAGGCACCAAATAGTTAGGGCAGGAAAATGCCCACTTTCTAAAAGTAAACACAAGGAGATGATGCACGGAGCGCTGAAACTTTTCAGACAATCACCACCAGTCACAGATCTGGGTTGAATCCATCATCTTTCTTTAGCTCACTTCGCCACCTCAGTTCAGACCTAGCTATATGCAAATCAGTCTTGACCCTGTGCCTCATGGGAACAGTCCAGCCCAAACTGCCAAGCCAAGTCTTCCCTGAACCGGAAACAAGCATCCTGGGACCGGTTTCGGGGTAACACCCCTCATCAGCCAGGCTAGCTTGAATCCAGTGGCAAAGTGAGGAAGGTACCCACGTCTGGGCATACCCTTCCAACTTAGGGGGAACAAAGCAAACACAAGGAGATGCTGGACAGAGCGCTGAAACTTTTGAGACACTCACCCCCAGTCACAGATCTGGGTTAAATCCATCATCGTTCTTTAGCTCACTTCGCCACCTCAGTTCAGACCCAGCTATATGCAAATCAGTCTTGACCCTACGCCTCATGGGAACAGTCCAGCCTGTTAAACCAAAAAAGAAGAAGGGGACTAAGGGCTTTTTCAAGGTCCAGCATACATGCCCAGTCGAAGTCTAGCAAAAGAGGGTATGCAGTTCCTGGTAAGGCAGGGGGAGCGAGGTAAGTTGAGAAGAGTAGGTTGTCCCTTAATAACGGAGGGAAAGGGGGACCCCTCCTTTTGGAATTAGGGCCCTCACACACCCAGCCAGCTGGGTGTTATGCTTCATCATAGGGCTTGCTCACATCAGGTCGGCGCTGCAATACCTGACGGGCTCCCTATGAGGGGCTCTATGGCGGAGATCTTTTATTCCTTGCCGTTTGGTGCTGTGGGTGTGAGGGACCTAAACGTGTAGATGTGCTAAGTGAAGGTCAATGGACCGTGCAAGGGTTAAAACAGGAAGTGGAAGTCCAAACAAAATAATTTTAATGAATCTGGCTTCCAACCTGGTTAAAAAATAGAGAGTGGCGCCTTCCTGATATAATGCGTCAGGATATTGCGCTCAACTTCATCTGGTCGACATGTTTCTTGCCTATGTGTCAGATTGATTAGCGGCAATTCATCAGGACCTATAAAGGAATGTCTATCTACACTGATTATGGCATTCTAGTTAATTAACCGTGATACACCACACCAAGCACCTCAAATGTGGTACCTGTAAATGCGATGGTCAACCTAATGAGATAAAATCAAAGATGGTTAAACGGTAACGGATACTTGTAGTTACTTATTCAACATTTGCATCCCTTATCAGCTTCACCGTGTATGCTACACACAGATGATGGTGCATTACACGCAGTGAAATCGTGGTGCCTCAAACCATGCGTCACACAGTTATGACGTGCTCGTGAGAAATTTATGATAGTTAAAAACACATGGATATCGTATCCCGTACTATCATGGTAACTGACATGTAATGAGAACAGTGGACTCACCAAAGATCCGTTAGTGTATGGCACCATCAACTCCCGGCAGGTAAAGACCCCTGGCAATTCCGGAGTCCTAAAAGGGAGGTTATTGGTGGTGCAGATAAAATTAGGTAGGTAATACACCTCAAGTAGTGGTGTATTCAACAGCACAGCTCAACAAGGATCAATAAACACACTCTCACAAGAAGGTGGTGAGCTAGTTAAAAATGGGCTCATTCAGGGGGACACTGTAATCACCTCAGGGCCCCGCCCCACTGGCCCGTGTCGAGACTCGCATCTCACTCCCATAATCACTCCGTACCTTGCCCAAAGATAAGGGTGCCTGGTATCTGTGACAGGATAGTGGATATCGTGTCTGTGATATACCCCGGATCCTGGTGGAAGGGTGAGCCCCTGGCGGTACAGGACGTGTCTGCTGCCACGTAGTCTAACATGTCAAACTCATCTTGTTAGGGAGAGTCGGTGAATCGACCCCTGCAAGCTCCCAGTGGAAGAAGGAGATAGTATTCACTTGGCAAAACCGCGAGGTTGTCGGTAGACCTCCCCATACGCTGCTGGGGCCGGGAGGTACTGTTCCTCTTCCTCGTGGCCAAGATATAGTCCCGGTAGCCGGCAGCCGAAGGGAGGGGGCAGACAATTAGCCTGTGTGGGTGCCCTGGAGCGCTAACCCCTCATAGGAGGGTGTTAACTTGGTGGCCATTTTGGGTGTACGCCTGCTGGTATAAACGATGAGGATAATGTGGCGGCCATCTTGGAGTGTTTGATAATGATCAAACACGTGATATAGAGCCCTCTTGCCCCAGTGTTGAGAGCAAGAGGATGTCGGGAAGACATAGACCATGTCATCGGGTAAAGGGGCCTTTGACACGGATGAGCAATGGGGGACAGGTTCTCAAGTTTAACCCGAGCCGGAATGGTGCACAGGTATGGATCTAGTGCCAGGAGTATAATCATGCCAGTCAGTCCTATGCGTTGTCTTACATTGCTTTTGACAAGGATGAGCCATGGGGGAAGGGTTCTCAAGGTTAACCCAAGCCGGAATGGTGCACAGGTGTGGATCTAGTGCCGGGAGTATAATGTTGCCAGTCAATCCTATGCGGAGTCTTATATTGCATGGGAGAAAAGATAAAGGAGAGCTCAGTGGTATGTGGTCAGTCAAGAGTGGTCCCCAGAGGGCTATGGTCTATTCAATGTACTCCAAGGGATGTCCTCATTAAGTCCCTGTTTGTCTGTGGCTAGGCGGTGCACCCATCTCTGTTCAATCCTGAACAATGCTCCTGCAGTTATTTTAGGGTGGGCTTCGAGAATGACCCAGCATAAAGTGTCTGGTGAGTGTTTTGCTGATTCGAAGTGTGTGCACATCTTGGTGTTAACACAATGGCACCTAATGTTGCTACTGTGCTCTGTGATGTGTGTTTTGATCGTCGTAGTGGTCATGCCAATGTAGCGGAGGTTACAAGGGCAGGTGATCATGTAAACGCAGTTGGCAGTATTACAATTAGTGTGTCTTCCTAACCTCCATGTGAACGTGTCAGAGACATCTACTTCCTTTGTTGTTACAGTCAGGGGGCAAACAGCACAAGAGCCACACAGGTAGTGTCCCATCACTGGTGGCAAGTCCCAGAGGAGTCTCTGTTGGTTGACCTTTTGGACTCTGGGTCTAGTATGTATAAGCATATCTTTGAGGCTGCTCGTGCACTTGAATGCAAACCTCGGTGTAGGCAATTGAATTGTGCCCGTCGTGAGAATACCCCAATGTTTTTGGATGATGTTTCTGATCCTGTTAGAATCGGGGGTGAACGTGGTGACACAGTTGAGGGCCTCAGTTGGGTCTTTTTGTTGGGTTTCTAGTAGGGCCTCACGGTTGTTGTTCCTAACCCTTTTCATAGAAAGTGCAATGTTGGGGGGTGGGTATTCTCTTTTCATAAGGTTGTCAGCTAGAGTGGCTGCCTCGGTTTTGTAGTCTTCCAGAGAGCTACAGTTCCTCCTGATGCGGAGAAATTGGCCAAACAGTAGGTTTTCCTTGAGTGCTCTGGGGTGGTGACTACCAAACAGAAAGAGGCTATTACTGTCAGTAGGTTTCCTGTACAAGGTAGTGCTCAGTCGGCCCTGTGAGATCCTGATGTTGAGATCAAGGAATGGGATATGGGTCTCAGAGATGGTACTAGTGAAGTTCAAATATGGATTTAACGTGTTAATCCATATGCAGAATTCCTCACACGTAGACCTCTCACCCTTCCAAAAGATTAGGATGTCGTCAATAAATCTTTTCCATAGTACGAGGTTGGATGTGTAAGGGTTCGAGGCATTGAGAATAACGCTTTCTTCGAAGGTGGCCATGTACAGACATGCTGCACTCAGCGCAAAAGTGCTGCCCATTGATGTGCCTTGGGTCTGGTGGTATAGTTGATCTTTATACTCAAATACATTTTCTGTAAGGGCCAGTGTGGCACACTCCATAACAAAAGATACTGGTGTGGGTGAGACCCAGTTTATATTGTTAAGGGCATCTTCTATGACGCTCAAGGTGGCACGTTGGGGAATGTTGGTATAGAGTGCCTCCATGTCCAGGGTGACCAGGAGGTTGATCTCCTCTGGACGTTGGACCTCCTCAATCTGGCGCAAGACATCAGTAGTGTCTAGTAGGAAGGAAGGGGTCTTTCTCACCAGTGGTTGTAAAAAATGATCGCAAAACATAGATAATGGTTCTAGGAGTGAACCAATCCCTGAAACGATGGGTCTACCTGGGACAAGGGTGGTGCCCTTGTGGATTTTGGCCAGGATGTAGAAGTAGGGTACCCTGGGGTCTTTGGTGATGAGGAAGTCAGCTTCCTTTTTACTGATCCACTCTTCAGTTTCAGCTGTGAAGACCATCGTTGCGATTTTGGTGGAAAGACGTTTTGTAGGGTTGTCAGCAATGGGAGTGTAGTATTTACGGTTACTCAGCTGTCGGGTACACTCAATGTCATAATCAATGGTGGACATGATCACTGTTGCCCCTCCTTTGTCTGCTTGCTTGATTGTGATGCTGGAGTCGTCAGCAAGAGATCTGACAGCTGTCCATTCTGCTGTTGACAGATTGTGGAATGGGGTAGGTGTGGTCCCACCGGCTAGATCCTTGAGTACAGCTTGCTCAAAAGTTAGTACTTCATTGGGTAACATTCCACTGTTGGGCGTAAAGGTGGAAGGATTGTGTAATAATCCAGAGTCCCCTGTGGGGGGTAAGGGTTTATCCTGGAAAAATGCCTTCAGGCGTATTTTCCGGAAGAAGCTCTGGATCTCGCAATTATCGCGGAACCTGACGATTTTAGGGGTGGAGACGTAACCAAGGCCCTTCAGTAGTACTCTTATCTCTGGATCAGTGAGTGTCCTTGGGGAGAGGTTTACTATCAATTTTTCTTCTTGGTCTGACTCTGTGTCTCCACTGAATGTAGTGGTTGTTCTTGCCATTGCACTTGCTTTTGATTCCCTCTTTTTCGCCCTCTTCCTCTGCCCCAACCTCTGTCTAAAAAAGGGGGGTTGTTGCCTGGTGGGAAGAATTGTGGGTGTCCTTGTGGGTACATAGGAAATTGCCAACAGGGTGGCTGGCATGTTGTAATTGGGATACATAGGACGTGTAATCCGTCTGGAGTTATTACTACCCCAGCTGTCAGTACTTGAGTCGCTATTGGATGGGGAACCTCTCCTTGTGGTGTTGGAGCCATCATCCGATGAATAGCTTGTTTTAGCTGGGGTGAAGTCTGCTTTCAGATATGGATATATTTTCTCCTTGTCAAATTTCTGTATATCCTTTCATAACTTTGTGATCTTTTGTTTCATTAAATATTCTTTGTTCTCTGCAATCTCGTTGTTGATTTCTGAGAGTTTGGTCTTAAATGCAGAGATTTGACTTGTAGTTTTCAGTGCGCATTCTGCTATCTGGATCCTGACCAGTAGAGTGTCAGCTATCCTTTTGGCGGTGTTTATAATAAGGATGAGCCAGTCCCTAGTGCATTTCCATGCCACTAGGGACCACTCTTTCTTGAAGACAGCATCTTCCAGAAATAAATGTGGGAAATTGCTAACTATGAGACCATTGGGGGCTATATTGGCCCGCAAATATTCGGTCATCATAGCGCTGTGCAATGTAATCTTAAGCCACTCACGTTTCATTGAGGTGAGAGATGTCCAGTCTTCCGACTGGTTACCGGAAGCCGAACTGCCGTCGGCTCCCAAGATTGAGGGTGTTCTTAGAATCTCAGCTACCATTTCATCACCAAAGCTGAGTCCCTGGTTGTCCTCCATCATAACGGTTCTTACTGATTGGAGTGGGGTGACACTCAGTAGGTGAAGTAATGCGGAGACTCCCGGCGTATAAATAGGGCCAGATGAAAGCAATTTGCGTTCCTGGTAACCCGAGAAAATAGTCCCACGGGGATCACCCGTGCATACAATTAAACCAAAAAAGAAGAAGGGGACTAAGGGCTTTTTCAAGGTCCAGCATAAATGCCCAGTCAAAGTCTAGCAAAAGAGGGTATGCAGTTCCTGGTAAGGCAGGGGGAGCGAGGTAAGTTGAGAAGAGTAGGTTGTCCCTTAATAACGGAGGGAAAGGGGGATCCCTCCTTTCGGAATTAGGGCCCTCACACACCCAGCCAGCTGGGTGTCATGCTTCATCATAGGGCT
Source organism: Calotriton arnoldi (assembly GCA_963921515.1). Classification (NCBI taxonomy): domain Eukaryota; kingdom Metazoa; phylum Chordata; class Amphibia; order Caudata; family Salamandridae; genus Calotriton; species Calotriton arnoldi. Next base: position 27,845 of record CAWUFW010016429.1, read on the forward strand.
TGCTCCTCGCAAGGTCGGCACTGCAATACCTGACGGGCTCCCTATGAGGGGCTCTTTGGCGGAGATCTTTTATGCCTTGCCGTTTGGTGCTGTGGGTGTGAGGCACCTAAACGTGTAGATGTGCTAAGTGAAGGTCAATGGACCGTGCAAGGGTTAAAACAGGAAGTGGAAGTCCAAACAAAATAATTTTAATGAATCTGGCTTCCAACTTGGTTAAAAAATAGAGAGTGATGCCTTCCTGATATAATGCGTCAGGATATTGCGCTCAACTTCATGTGGTCGACATGTTTCTTGCCTATGTGTCAGATTGATTAGCGTCAATTCATCAGGACCTATAAAGGAATGTCTATCTACACTGATTATGGCGTTCTAGTTAACTAACCGTGATACACCACACCAAGCACCTCAAATTTGGTACCTGTAAATGCGATGGTCAACCTAATGAGATAAAATCAAAGATGGTTAAACGGTAATGGATACTTGTAGTTACTTATTCAACATTCGCATCCCTTATCAGCTTCACCATGTATGCTACACACAGATGATGGTGCATTACACGCAGTGAAATCGCGGTGCCTCAAACCATGCGTCACACAGTTATGACATGCTCGTGAGAAATTTATGATAATTAAAAACACATGGATATCGTATCCCGTACTATCATGGTAACTGACATGTCATGAGAACAGTGGACTCACCCAAGATCGGTTAGTGTATGGCACCATCAACTCCCGGCAGGTAAAGACCCCAGGCAACTCCGGAGTCCTAAAAGGGAGGTAATTAGTGGTTCAGATAAAATTAGGTAGGTAACACACCTCAAGTAGTGGTGTATTCAACAGCACAGCTCAACAAGGATCAATAAAAACACTCTCACAAGAAGGTGGTGAGCTAGTTAAAAACAGGCTCATTCAGGGGGACGCTGTAATCACCTTGGGGCCCCGCCCCACTGGCCCGTGTCGAGACTCGCATCTCTCTCCCATAATCACTCGGCACCTTGCCCAAAGATAAGGGTGCCTGGTATCTGTGACAGGATACTGGATATCGTGTCTGTGATATACCCCGGGTCCTGGTGGAAGGGTGAGCCCCCGGCGGTACAGGACGTGTCTGCTGCTACGTAGTCTAACATGGGCAAACTCATGTCATTTGGGAGGGTCGGTGAATCGACCCCTGTCAGCTCCCAGTGGAAGAAGGATCCTCCCTGCCCTTGTAACCTCCGCTACATTGGCATGACCACTAGGATGATCAAAACACGCATCACAGAGCACAGGAGCTACATTAGGTGCCATCGTGTCAACACCAAGATGTGCACACACTTCGAATCAGCAAAACACTCACCAGACACTTTACGCTGGGTCATTCTCGAAGCCCACCCTAAAATAACTGCATGAGCGCTTGAATACTTACCTGGAACTCTGTCTGGGGAATCCTGCTGGGTTGTGAAGTACTTTTGCCTCTCTGCCTGCTGGTGAACGGACTCGCTGAAAACAACATCATCCTGGTGGGACTCGGTGTCCCAGGGTGCAACGCTGGTAATCTCCTGCAGCTGCTGAGGGGTGAGGCATGACCATCGCACTATAAAGTGCTGCTCGACCCCCGCGGCGCGGGACGCGCTTGAATACTTGCCTGGAACTCTGTCTGGGGAATCCTGCTGGGTTGTGAAGTACTTTTGCCTCTCTGCCTGCTGGTGAACGGACTCGCTGAAAACAACATCATCCTGGTGGGACTCGGTGTCCCAGGGTGCAACACTGGTAATCTCCTCCAGCTGCTGAGGGGGAGGCGTGACCATCGCGCTATAAAGCGCTGCCTCGACACCCGCGGCGCGGGACGCGCTTGAATACTTGCCTGGAACTTTGTCTGGGGAATCCTGCTGGGTTGTGAAGTACTTTTGCCTCTCTGCCTGCTGGTAAACGGACTCGCTGAAAACAACATCATCTTGGTGGGACTCGGTGTCCCAGGGTGCAACACTGGTAATCTCCTGCAGCTGCTGAGGGGGGAGGCGTGACCATCACGCTATAAAGTGCTGCCTCGACCCCCGTGGCACGGGACGCGTGCGGGCGAAGCCCGGGCCAAGGGCAGGCCCGTCTGAGCCCCTCAGAGACTGAAGGAGGCTAGGCTGGGCCACCCCCTGACAAGTATTGTAAGGATTGTCTGTACACAAACCTGTGTGGGGAGGCTTAAGATGGGCAAGAGGAAGGTGGGCATTACAACCATGGCTAACATAGGACAGGGCGGGTAACGATCCTTAATGAATTATCTGACAGGAGCAATGGGGGCAATTGAGGAACAAATCAATTCAGTCGAGGAGACCTTGACACAAGGAAGGGCTGGTGCGATGGTAATTGAAAACAATACAGCTAGTTCACCTATTACTTCTTTTAATGGAGCACGGGAGGGAACAACAGTTCAAGCTCACTTAAATGGGTGCGTGCAGGAGTCATCGGCGCACATCTATGTTAGTGATCTAGAATGTGACCCACGGCCACCACCCAAACCAGCTAGAAACCCCGAGGTCCAGGTGGGGGCTGAAAATCCAACTCCTCGAACGAATAAAAGAGCACTAACAAAGAAAAGGAAGTGTAATGGTAAACAAGATCCCCAACAACGGCCCCAACAGCGCTGGGATGCCTGGCTTCACCTTGGGGGTGCCCAGGAGTGGACATTTCACATGGAAAAGCCAGGAAGGGTTCCACAGCGGTATGCGTACAGCGCCAGGAAACCCCAGTTGGGGTATCAGTGCGCTTTACAAGTACAAATTCATTTCATTTCATTTCAAGATAAAGCCGATGAGGGAAAGAGGGCTTTATCCTCTGTGGTATCAACAACTAATACGTTGCTCTTGGGTCAGTCATCCGAGCTCATTAAAATTCTGAAGAAAATTGACAACTTGCATACCTTTGTTGTTGATGCATTAACTAGACTAATGGACAGAGTGGGGGCTGTAGAGGGTATTTTAAACGCTAAAGAGCAAGTTACTTCTAGTAATAATAATGAAAAATTAAACCCCAAGTCTGGCTCTACTGCAGTCTTAAAAACACAAGAGGATAGTCGATTTTCCCATACTCACCAACCAGAAGGAACGGCTGCAATGATTATGAGCAGTCTGATTCCCCCATGTTCTTCCTTAGTCCCGACATCCCTAACTAGGGCTCCGTCAAGGAACGAGCCCGAGATTAATTTAAGGGAAAACCCTAGAAAAGATGACAGGGTCGGCGGGTATCCAGCACGACCGCCTCAATATAGGAACTCCAATTGTAATAATTATCTTGATTTGCCCCCTGCGGCAACTCCGTATACTATAATTTTGGCCAATGCTCCTAGCTTATCTCTACAAATGATGGAAACATGGGAGGCGTTGCGTAACAAATCTTTATTTTGGCTAGGTAGAAAAACTGGTCTGACAGAAGCCCTTTTTGCAAAATTTAAAATGGCCAGACGAGTTCCGTGGGTGGGGCGAGACCATAAATTCCTTCTGGGTGATTGTGTTGTTTTGACATTCAGTGACCCACATCTAATTCAGGCTATATTATCTAGGGCTGGAAACTCAACAATAACATACTTGGGCATAAATGTCTTGCCTTTGGGGTTCTTCTATCAACCCCATGTTGTTAACCAATATATGTCCCAGGGTACACCGGTAAATGCTTCGTGTCATTACAATGTGCCGGTGCACAACCGCTTTGATATCCTCCCTATACTAGAGGACATAGATTGACCGATTGTTGTTAATGAATACTGCACACAAAAAGGGTGGCGGGTCATGCTAGCTCCAAGTAACATAAGAAGTGTTATAACAGGCTCTCCCGAAGAACAGCTTACTGAAAAGGGCGCTCCTCCCTCTATAAGGCCTGTGGAAATAGCCTTTGATTCTTTGATACAGGCTTCTAACATAAAACAGGCCAATGGATATATTCCTGACACAATTGTAAGTGGGGAATTGGGCAAAGTCTTCCCTGCATGTAAAATACTTTTTTGGAACATTGCAGGGTTGTCCTCAAAAATAGAAGACCCCCAATGGCTAACCTTTGTGGATAGGTTTACTATATTGTGCCTCCAAGAGACATGGCTGGTGGAGGAAAAACACATAAATGGGTTTCGAACATTTCACAACCCAGCTGTAGCCACGGACTATGGGAGAAATAAGGGTGGCTTATGCATTTATGTATCCAATTGTACTGATGTTAATAAGTTAACCCTGAAAACGGTGACAGCTTACTATCAGATTCTATTAATGTTTGTGGGGAAAAAGTTTTGTATAGCTTTGCTAAATTTTTATAATAATATTCCCAAAGAGCAGATAGTTAGTGCATTGTCGAATCTGCAGAAGGACCTCTGCAATTTGCAGGAAGAAGTGTCTCATGATATGTGCATTTTGTGGGGCGGGGACTTTAATCATGTCCTGTGTCAAAATTATGGGAAGGGTATCTGCGGTTTAAGCTATGCTGGAGAAGACGAACAGGTACATTTTGTACATTCTGCGACAGGGGACCTGCTGAATTCAATTGTCTTCCATTTTGATTTGGACTATGCTAATGACCTGTGTATTCCATCAGTTCCCTTTAAGCCAACTTATAATGGCAGAGGTTGCAATTCTATTATAGATTTTATTTTAATATCGAATAGACATTCTACTAAGGTCCACAACTTTGCAACTCATTCTATTGCCATTAGTGATCATTATCCCTTAAGTATTGATTTTGACTTGCAGTGCCCTGTCAGTGGTAAGAGGGATAGGGCAGCACAATATGATTTCAACATTAATCTTACTAGAATCAATGGGTATTCTCTGAGCTGGAATAAGGTAGATCCATCTTTATTCACTGAGCGACTGGTATCCTCATGTAAAGAGGACTTTGCTACGTGCCTTAGTGAGGACGCATGGGGTGAAGCTGTTTTAAATGCTTTCTGCAATATCACGGCAGAGACTAGGAATCGCCTGATGGTAGAATCTATGCGGACTGACCGCAAGTCTAGGGGTTGGTTTGATAAGGCATGCAGTAAGGCTCATTCGATCCTGAAGAAAACCCTACATAAGAGGGACAGTAGTTGTGCTGATATAAAGCAGGCTAGATCCATGTATAGGCGAGCATTAAAATTACGTAAGGAGAAACTACGGGCAGATGCCTGGCTGACTTTACATGACGCATGCCAACGGAGGGATAATAATGGCTTTTGGAAAGCTGTTAATGCTCCCTTCTTAAGCGCCAACAACACTCCGTCGGTTGAAATTGCAATAAGTGAGGACAGATGGGTAGAACACTACTCTGCCGTATATAATGACAATAGCCAGGTCCAGTCAGAAGGGGATATGGAGATAGTTCCATCTGTCACCATTGCGAATGCTCATGCACAAACGTTTCCTCTAGATATCAGCTTCTCCCTAGAGGAGGTATTAAGCGCTATTAATGCCAGCGCTGCTGGAAAAGCCCCGGGGCCGGACGGAGTTTCTGTAGATATGTATAAATCTAATCTTCTTTAATGGGCACCACTTCTAACTAATGTCCTAGCAATTTGTTGTCAGCAAGGCCCGATTCCCTCGTGGTCAGACTCAGTAGTGATCCCGATTTTTAAAAAGGGGAACCGAAATGACCCTTCATGTTACCGCCCAATTTCCCTTTTAGATTCCTTCCTTAAGGTGGTAGGACGGGTGGTGTTAAACAAGTTACAAACTTGGGCAGATGATTCTGTAGTTTTATCAAAATTACAATATGGGTTTCGATCGGGTCTTGGGACCATAGAACATGGACTAAATTTAAGTCTTATAATTAGTAAATATACACAGGCCAAGGATGAAAGACTTTTTTGGCATTCGTGGACCTTAGCTCCGCGTTTGAGTGTGTGAAGCATGAAAGGTTGTGGTGCATTTTGGAGGAGATGGGTGTTGATTTCCCCCTTATACTTTTTATTAGAGAACTATATAAGGATGCCGGGGCAAGAGTTCAGTTTGGGAAGCAGGGTGCATGTACACCCAAGTTCCCAATCAGAAAGGGAGTGAGACAGGGCTGTGTGCTCGCCCCTTTCCTTTTTACTTTATATATAAATGGCCTGGGCCATTTTTTAATAGATAATTGTCAGGATCTTCCGAATATTAATAATTGTCCAGTTCCTGTTTTACTTTATGCAGATGATGCGGTTTTAATGGCACGAACTCCATTGGGGCTTCAACGAATTGTTACTAGTTTTGTCACTTTTATGAATTCCAGGGGTTTGAGTGTGAATATCACTAAAACCTATATTATGAGATATGGCAAGAAGTGTGCCAAATGTCGCGACATTTTTATCAATAAGAATAAAATTGAAAGTACTAATAAGTTTTCGTATCTAGGGATTAATTTTGACGATAAAGGGACTTGGTATCCTGCAGTACAGGCTAGGAAATTGATGTTTTCAAGGGCCAAAGGCGCAGTGATTAATTTTGCAAGAAAACTAGGCCGCAGACCAGTCCCAGAATTGTTACAAATTTACAAATCAAAGTGTCTTTCGACGGCCTTATATGGCTCAGGAATCTGGGGCTTTACGGATGTACAGCAATTACAAGTGATTGAAAACGCCTTCTTTCGATATTTGTTAGCTGTTCCTAATTCTACTGCTAATTTTATTTGCCATTCGGAGCTGGGTATGTCTTTTATTTCGGACCTGATTAAAATTGAACCCATACTGTTATGGCATAAGGTTTGGGTAACACACAAGACTACTTTCAACCGTGATATTATCGAGGATTGCTTAAGGCTTGAGAAGGCCTCTCTCATTCCCTGGTTTAGGTATATTAAGCAATTATCGAGTAAAATGGGTCACCAGGAATACTATGAGAGACCAGATAGTTTGGGAGCCATTTCGACAAAGTCACTGAAAATAGACTGTCTTGCATTTTTTACAATCTAAGAGATGGGACATGGAGAGTGCCAAGCCAACTGTTATGGCTAATCAGTTGACACTGTCGTGTTATGGCATTCAACCAGTCGCGGCTCCTGGAGGGAGTGCTGCGGGGCGGTGGGGCAGGGCGGGGGGTAGTAAACTCCGGCTTATGGCCGAACTGAGGTAAGTACATAAATAAATGAATATTAATTTATTTATGTACTTACCTCCGTTCGGCCGTATGCCAGAGTTTACTACCCCCCACCCTGCCCCTCCCCCGCCCCACCGCCCCGCAGCACTCCCTCCAGGAGCAGCGACTGCATTCAAGCATACTTGGTTCAAGTGCTGGGAAGTTATGATCGAATGCTATTGACACGCTTTCATTTGGGGATATTTCACAGACTCACTAGCTTCCCAGTTCTGAATGATTGGTGTAGGAATCTCAAATCATGCCCCTGTGATGATGTATCAAGCTAGTCTACGTTGCATATACTTTTATTTTGTAAATTTTATTCTAACCCCAGAAAAAGGTTTATACTACCCATTTAAAAAACTCTGGGTCTAAGACAATGTCGCGCAGCTTTTCTGATTCTACAAATCCTGGATAATGAAATGTTTACAAAGCCTGTTGTAACTTTTTTGAAAAATGTTATAAAGTTTAGGAAATCTATGTGTAACTAATATGTTGGTTTCCAATTTTATGATCTGTTGTATTTATTTTAAAGTCATGTTCAATTGATTTTTAATGTTTTTATGTAACTGTGTATTACATATGTGCTTTTATGGTTTATTTTTTAAATCGAATAAAGCTACTTTTTGACTTTGAACTGCAGGAGCATTGTTCAGGATTGAACAGAGATGGGTGCACCGCCTAGCCACAGACAAACAGGGACCTAATGAGGACATCCCATGGAGTACATTGAACAGAGCATAGCCCTCTGGGGACCACTCTTGACTGACCACATACCACTGAGCTCTCCTTTATCTTTTCTCCCATGCAATGTAAGACCCCGCATAGGATTGACTGGCAACATTATACTCCCGGCACTAGATCCACACCTGTGCACCATTCCGGTGTGGGTTAACCTTGAGGACCCGTCCCCCATGGCTCATCCTTGCCAAAAAGCAATGTAAGACCACGTATAGGATTGACTGGCAAGATTATACTCCCGGCACTAGATCCATACCTGTGCACCATTCCGGCTCGGGTTAAACTTGAGAACCCGTCCCCCATTGCTCATTCTTGTCAAAGGCCCCTTTACCCGTGGACATGGTCTATGTCTTCCCGACATCCTCTTGCTCTCAACACTGGGGCAAGAGGGCTCTATATCACGTGTTTGATCATTATCAAACACTCCAAGATGGCCGCCACATTATCCTCATCGTTTATACCAGCACGCGTACACCCAAAATGGCCACCAAGTTAACACCCTCCTATGAGGGGTTAGCGCTCCAGGGCACCCACGCTGGCTAATTGTCTGCCCCTCCCTTCGGCTGCCGGCTACCGGGACTACATCTTGGCCACGAGGAAGAGGAACAGTACCTCCCGGCCCCAGCAGCGTATGGGTAGGTCTACCGACAACCTTGCGGTTTTCCAAGTGGGTACTATCTCCTTCTTCCACTGGGAGCTGACAGGGTTGACTCACCGACCCTCCCTAACGAGATGTGTTTGCGCATGTTAGACTACATGGCAGCAGATACGTCCTGTACCGCCGGGGGCCCACCCTTCCACCAGGACCCGGGGTATATCACAGACACGATATCCACTATCCTGTCACAGATACCAGGCACCCTTATCTTTGGGCAAGGTACCGAGTGATTATGGGAGTGAGATGCGAGTCTCGACAGGGGCCAGTGGGGCGGGGCCCCGAGGTGATTGCAGTATCCCCCTGAACGAGCCCGTTTTTAACTAGCTCACCACCTTCTTGTGAGAGTGTGTTTATTGATCCTTGTTGAGCTGTGCTGTTGAATACACCACTACTTGAGGTGTATTGCCTACCTAATTTTATCTGCACCACCAATAACCTCCCTTTTATGACTCCGGAATTGCCAGGGGTCTTTACCTGCCGGGAGTTGATGGTGCCATACACTAACTGATCTTGGGTGAGTCCACTGTTCTCATGACATTTCAGTTACCATGATAGTACGGATACGATATCCATGTGTTTTTAACTATCATAAATTTCTCACGAGCAAGTCATAACTGTGTGACGCATGGTTTGAGGCACCACGATTTCACTGTGTGTAATGCACCATCATCTGTGTGTAGTATACATGGTGAAGCTGATAAGGGATGCGAATGTTGAATAAGTAACTACAAGTATCCGTTACCGTTTAACCATCTTTGATTTTATCTCATTAGGTTGACCATCGCATTTACAGGTACCACATTTGAGGTGCTTTGTGTGGTGTATCACGGTTAATTAACTAGAATGCCATAATCAGTGTAGATAGATATTCCTTTATAGGTCCTGGTGAATTGCCGCTAGATCAATCCGACACCTAGGCAAGAAACATGTTGACCACATGAAGTTGAGCGCAATATACTGACTCATTATATCAGGAAGGCGCCACTCTCTATTTTTAACCCTTGCACGGTCCATTGACCTTCACTTAGCACATCTACACCTTTAGGTCCCTCACACCCACAGCACCAAACGGCAAGGAATGAAAGATCTCCACCAAAGAGCCCCTCGTAGGGAGCCCATCAGGTATTGCAGCGCCGACCTGACGAGGAGGAAGCCCTATGATGAAGCATGACACCCAGCTGGCTGGGTGTGTGAGGGCCCTAATTCTGAAAGAAGGGATCCCCCTTTCCCTCCGTTATTAAGGGACAACCTACTCTTCTCAACTTACCTCGCTCCCTCTGCCTTACCAGGAACTGCATACCCTCTTTTGCTGAACAGCCCAGCCTAAACTGCCAAGCCAGGTCTTCCCTGAATCAGAAACAAGCATCCTGGGACCGGTTTTGGGGTAACACCCCTCATCAGCCAGGCTAGCTTGAATCCAGTGGCAAAGTGAGCAAGGGATCCACATCTGGGCATACTCTGCCAACTTAGGGCGAACAAAGCAAACACAAGTAGAGCAAAAAACACAATGGATTTAGGCCCAGATCTCTGTACAGGGATGCTTGTTTCCAGTCCAGGGAGGATCTGGCCTGGCAGTTCGGGCTGGACTCTTCCCATTGAGCGCAGGGTCAAGACTGATTTGCATATCGCTGGGTTCAAACTGGCATGGCATGGGGAGCAAAAAAACAATGGATTTAGGCACAGATCTCTGTACTGGGGTGAATGTATGACATTGTTCTGCATTCTGTCCATCAATTGTTCTTTTTGCAACTTTCTAAAAGTGGCTTTTTCAAAATTGTAACTTAAAATCCGGCTTTACCATTAAGTGGATTTTTTATTACAATTTCTCAGACACCTAACACAAAACGTCTACCTGTTCCCAATCAAAGGTTTGCACTTATTAAATGAATTAAGGCAGCCCAATCTTATCCTATGGGACAGATAGGCCGCACAGTAGTGAAAAAACAAATGTAGGAGTTTTTTACTACCAGGACATGTAAAACTTAAAAGTGCATGTCCAGCCTCTTAAGTACAAGGCACTCTGCCCTATGGGCCCTAGGGCCTACCTTAGGGGTGACTTATATGCAATAAAAGAGGAGTTTAAAGATTGACAAGGGGGTTATATTGCCAAGTTGAATTGGCAGATTAAACCTGCATTCAGGCTGAAATGGCAGACATGGGCATGTTCTAAGGGGCTACTTAAGTGGGTGGCACAATAAGTGCTGTAGGCCCACTAGTAACATTAAATATAAAAGGTCTGGGTATACGGTATAGCACTTTACTAGGGACATATAAGTAAATTAAATATGCCTATCAGGTGGAATCTATTTTTACCATGTTTAGAGGAGACAGCACAAGAACTTTAGCACTGGTTAGCAGTGGTAAAGTGCACACAGTCCTAGAGCCAACAAAAATACATTTCAGCGAAAAGTGGGAGGTAAATGCAAAATGTTTGTGGCTAACCCTGCAGAGAGGGCCAAGTCAAACGTGGAGGTTATGGAAGATACTGCAGAAGCTAAAATGAGAGCGCATTGCCTATAGGTTCAAACTAACTTCATAAGCCATGTGGGAATAAAGTCTAACATTCTGAGTAAAACATAATTCCAAAAACAGTAGTAACTGTTAGTTGAATTCCTAGTTTTCTACTGGAGCTTTTCACAGTGTTCTAATGAACAACTAGAGTGCTTAAAGACTGTATTTATGACAGCAATGTGGCACACCTGAACTCCATTTTGATAGATTCAAAGCTGCAAAACTGAAAGCATTTCTTTTCGGAATTAAGGAACTGAAGAGGCTCATTTTGTCATAAAAATTATAGAAAGCTATAAAAAGGACATATTTTTCCAAAATATCTTTCTCTTCCATGTCAGTAAAACATTCTGACATGAAGATTGAAACATACTTTTAACAGCAGCAGCTTCTCTGTTGATTCTCTAGTTGTGTACTGAAGGTTCCTCGCAGTGTTCTAATGAACAACCAGAGTGCTAACATTCTGTTTTCTACTACAGCTTCCCCACAATGTTCAAATGAACAACCCAAGTGCTAACATTCCATATATGACACAAGTGTGGTACACATGAACTCCATCTTGATGGAATCAAAGCTGTGAGGTAACAAGTAATGCATGATGGGAGGGTTCAAGTTACAGTGAGCTCTAACTATAACTGCATTTTTCTGTCGTTTTTTTTTAACATTCCAGCATCTAACTATAAAGTCACTTTAACCATTTTTTTCCAGTGAGTGTGTGTGTATGAAATGAAATTTGTACTTGTAAAGCGCACCCATACCCCCAAAGGGGTGTCCAGGCGCTGTACGCATACCGCTGTGGAACCCTTTTCCTGGCTTTTCCCTGTGAAATGTCCACTCCTGGGCACCCCCAGGGTGAAGCCAGGCATCCCAGCGCTGTTGGGGCCGTTGTGGAGATTAAGCAAGCTATTGCCCAGAGTTGCAGAGTGGGACCCATGATTAGAATAGGCACCGAGGCGAGAATTATCAGGTCCGAGGAAATTGAGCCCAAGACCCGCCGAGGCGGGAATTGAACCCTGGTCCCGGGCCAGATCTCTGCATCAGGGTCTGCCGCTCTAACCATTGAGCCACACTTCTGTATGTGTGTCTGCGTGTGTGTGTACGTGCATGTGTGTGTGTGTGAGAGGGAGTGCATTTTTGCCTTCAAAAGGTTCTGATGAGATTATGTCTTTTTATATTACATGTTTATTTTTTGGTAGTTGCCTAGAAAAATAAGTTTCTTCAAATTGCAGTTAACAATGGGGAATAACTGCAATTAGAATATTAGAATAGTTTACCTTTCACAATAAATGGTCAATGGTGGTGGCTTAAGGATTTATGCATTTTTGTGGCTGCAGCATTTACCACACAATTATGTATTTACTGCACTTGCCACATAATTTGCAGCATGATTTGCAAAGTTTGCTGATTTAACAAAATATGTTGTTTCTAGCTAAAATGGATGAAAGGATGGTGTCAGAGAATGTGCAATATATTTTGTATTTTTAGAGCATGATTAGGGAAGCCTGGCTGCGTTATTTAGTCCTTATTGCTCCATACTTGTAGTAGCCCAGACTATAGTAAAGCTTTGCAGAGGGGTTTGGGGTTGTCATTATGATGATGAAATCCATATTTCAGTGGGCACTGTGAAATATGTCTCATATTTTACGGTTCACTGTAGAAAATTGATTTTTATACCACCGTAATTTGTGCAATAAAAGCAACTTAACATATATATAGATACCCCTTTATGTTAGAGAATACTATAGCTCCCGCAGTAAGAACACTCAACATTTAAAACTGCAATATAACAGCTTGCCTCACTTATGGTGGTAAATAGTCCCCAATCCCAATTGCCACAGCACAGCTCTAGCATAAAAATCAGGCTAAATTTAGAGAACAGCGAAAGGACATTCAGTACTGCCTTTGACCAGTCCAGGACTAATTGGTCTTGACTTCCAACATCATTGATGTGACACCCGTAAATATATAAAGACAGATCAGGAGCTTTGCAGCGTTGATGGACTGCTCTTGGAACATTAGTGGAGTTCAAAAACTAGACACAGGCTTGGTGGTACTTGACATGTTAATGAACGACACAATTTACTTGCAAGAGACCTGGGCTCAGCAATCATTCTCACTAATAGGGTTCTGTGAATTTTCATTTCCCGCTGTAAGAAAAAGTAAACTCCGTAGAATCTCATGAAGTCTATCAATATACCTCTGTAATATTCTGCAGTATATTCATCATATGTGGTGACAAAAATGTCCATGGGAACATGACAATCATAGTTTCCAAGATTGACATAAATCTCTCCCCTGCTAAAAAAGGAAGCTATCTCATTACTGGTAAAAATATTGTACAGCTCAGACCAACCCAAAGGGCTGGTCCTCACTGGAGATTTTAACTTAAACCATCTCATCAGAGATGGCAATGTAGAGTGGCTTACAGCAACCAATAAATGATGGCACATTCCCTCCAAAATCAAAAATACTAATTGGCTAAGTAAAAGACAAACAGGCTTTTGCAAAATGTTCAAAATGCAAAGCATGTGAATTTAGGAGTCAACAAGCTCTCTTACAAACTGCATAATGGCCAAGAATGGAATCTCAAGGAGCCCATCACATGAGAAACCACACATGTGGTATATGTAATACAGTTTACTTGTGGGAAATGTTAAGTAGAGAGTACTACCAACAAGGTGAAACTTTAGATTCTGCAGCACATTCATGCAATTACCCCATCCTGCATGGCCAAATATAATAAAAAAGTGGAGGAGGGCCACGCTGCCTTCCTACCTGAGCCTTATTAGGCCCAAGGGACGCCGTCGTCCGGGGGCATGGGTTTGTTAAAGGTGAGGCGGCCGCAAGGCTCCCCTCCCCGATCCTCATTAGGCCCTGGGTACCCCATTCCCGTGGGTCATATTTATTTTAAATGGGAGAGGGGCCATGTGGCCCCCCTCCGTGAGCCTCAGGCCCTGGGGATCACATCCAGGGCCTGCCTTTATGATAGGTGGGTGCCCCAGTACCAACCCAAAGCATCCACCATGCACTCGTTGGGGGCTGTGAGAGGAGCCCCAGGGCTCCTGTAGCCCCAGCCAGCTCCCTGTGTGGTGCGGGAGCCATCATTGCTCTCACCCACAGGGAGCAGCTATTTATGCTGCTCCCTCCGGGCAGGAGCAATTTCTTGTTCTGTTTCCCTACCCACATCAGTGCGGGCCTGGAAACAGAATACAAGTCTGATCCCAGCTGGCAGGAGCATTTTTAAAGCTTCCACCCACTGGGAGCAGACTTTGTGTTTGCTCCCATTTGGTGGGAGATTAAAAAATACTCCAGCCTGGCAGGAGCAAACACAAGTTTCGCTGCCTGTACCAGTGCGGGCACGGAAGCCACTGTGTCCCGGAGGTCTGCTCACCTCCGCACAGTCCCCCCTCCCCTGAAAAAACACTGGGGGCCCTTATTAAAAGCATTGGGCCCTTGGGGATGGGTCCCTACGCCAAATACGGCCCGGGATTGGGGCTGCACACACACTCCCCTAAAAAACTAATTTGGGTCCCGGGGATGGGGTCCCCGGGGCCAAAAATGGCTCAGGGTGGAGGTCCACCTGCCTCCTCTTAATAAAAGAATGTGGCCCCGGCCCGCCATTTTGTTTTTGGGTTTTTTTTTGTGATCCCGTGGGAGTCCAGCTGGATCGCAGAAAAAATTGTACTTTTTTTCAATTTTGGCCACAGGGGGGTCAGTTTGGGTCCCCCCATGTGGCGTAGGGGAGCAGGTTATCTCTACCCTGCCCCTTATATAATTTGTTCCACAAATTCAGGACAGGGAACTAAGTCTCCGAGTCCTGAATGGTTGCCAGCAATATTTTCCTCATGTTGCTGGCAGCCAGTCAGAGCAATAGCACTTTAGTTGTTCATTAGAACTCTGAGGTGAAGCTGCAGTAGATCAATGGGGAGTCAACTGACAACTTGCCACTTGTGTTGGGAGCACATATTTCACTCAAGATGCCAGCCTTTTTTCCTGGCATAAAACTAGGAAGATATTTGAGAATTTTTAGAAAATTTTCTCAGTTTTCAAGAGCACTAACTATAATTTCTATGAAAAAATGAAACCCCTTAATTTGTTCATTTACTTCAGTCTCCTCCATAGGTAATGCTTTCAGTTCTACAGCTCTGATTCAAGCAAAATGGTGTTCATGAGTGCCTGAAATTTGTTGTGAATATAGAATGTCAGTGCTCTAATTGTTCTTTAGAAACCTTTGTTGAAGCTGCAGTAAAACACTGGGGAATCAGCTGAAAGACTGCTGCACCTATTTTACTTAAGCTGTCAGACTTATTTTCGACCATGGCTGAGCAAAATATTTGTGAATTTATTTAGTTTCTGGAGCACCATCCATATTATATGAGAAAATCATGAGAAACTCGTTTTCTCTCAAACACGGTTCATCAAATGCCAGCAGAGAATCGGCATTTTCATAGGGTAAAATATCCTTAATGGTTACCATAATTCCTAAAATTTGTATATTACTGACATATGATTTATATTTCAACTAAAATCTATATCACCCTTATAAGTGTAATATCTAAAATTCATATTAAAATGACAAATTAATTATATTGAGAAATCTGTTTGCATCCTTTATATGAGTTCCTTGTTGTGACCCTCAAAACCAGGTATTCACTGCATTGCATTTCAGTGGGACAAAAATGGTGGTGCCTTATCACCCAAAACACTCCTACAGATATAATTCTTGTAACCTTACACCTAAGCTTTCCCATGAAATCACACATCTAACAAACAATTTTATCATTTTCACCCCATCTTTTAAGGGTCTAACTTACAATAGCAATATTATCCAAGTGGGACGACCCTCCCAGGAAGTTATTGAATTGGATGGAGTAGGGCTCCCTACTTCACCCCTGTCAATAATTGCCTGGGTGTGCCCTCCTCCTTTGATAACGTTGATTAATTGTTGTATAATATAGCTTCATTGGAAACAGATTAATCTGATAACCTGCCTTCTGCCTGGGGGTCCTGACACCATTCTATTGTATTTGCCAATAAAAGAACCAATGTTATCCAAGCACATGTACTTTGACTGCATTGTAGATCTGCAACCAAGATGGTTGATTCCCTACTGTAAATCATTTAAGTTAGCCAGGCCCAAAAAAGACCATCACAAGAATTACCTAGGTGAGAACCTGACCCGTAGATGTATTTGTTTAAAAAATACTCTGCACCTTCAGCATTCTTAATTGTTCTTAAAAGGGTAAGATAGCTGAGCAGAAGAATTAATTACCAAGTAATTCAAATCACCATGTCAATTCAGATTAACATTTAATTTCTTCAAGTAGAAAGTATTACCATTCATACTAAAAAGTTGGACCAGAGGAGCCAACTTTCAGATTTCCCTGGATAGGGGCTTGAACAATAAGGCACAGCATTTGTTGACAGGAGTGGAAGTGACCCCACAAAGTGAGGCTGTCAAGAGTTTGCATAGGATGCATTTTTTTGTTATGCTGATAAATTTGGTGTGACTTGATAAATCTTCACAAAACGTTTTTTTTAAAAGTTAGTTCATTCACTTCAGCTCCCTCCTGGAACATTCTGGGGTGATCTGTCAAGCGGGGGCTGAGAAAAAGAGTGTGGTACCAGAATGTAATTTTTCCATATTAATTGCGATTGGGAATTTTGGGAAACAATATTAGAAAAAGTGCTGAACAGAATTACATCAAACTTGGCAGAAAGTTAGAACTGTGCTCAGAAAGCATGCTTTTTGTTATGTGGTGTAAATCTGTTCAGTTGTTTTTGAGAAATTTGCTTTTAAATTATAGTGATATCCGGATGGTTGTCTTGTGGTACCATTCCTATTGGACTGAATGGTCAGACTGGCATTAAGAAACCTTTTGTGGCTACCTGTAGAGCACACTGGAAATTTGTTTAAAAAAACATACAAAGGGGCATGGTAGAGACCTCCTGGCACTTAAGGGAGGGACCTAGAGGGTTCGTGAGTGCTACGGTATTCCCATGGGACCCAGTGCTGCCCCCGTGAAGTAGCAAAAGACCATGCAAGCATCAATAAGTGAAGCTTTCGCTTTGCGGTACCATAGGTGACGATTGTGTTGTGGTGCCACAGGAAAACGGTGATATTTCCAAAAAGTACATAAATAAATAAACAAGAAAATTGTGGGGTGAAGATTCATGGGGGTTTGGTTGTCTGCCCAATGTGGGCCACCTGTGGGGGGTTAGGAACAGGGCCTGGCCAGAATCCAAGCCTTGCAGCCAATCCCCATGCTACAGACGGCCAAACACCATGCTCAACGGAGGATTGCAGCCCCTGCAGGCGTGTGGTAGGTGGTTGCCTGCCTGCAGGGGGTTGGGTGCAAGCCTTGAAGCCAACTCCACACCATGCACTACCTGGCATTTGCTTCTCACAGGAAGTTGGGTGCCGGGCCTGAGGTCTTGCTGTAGATGGTAGTTTCACAGAAGAGAGAAACTAGGAGAGATGTAGGGGATAGAGCCCAGATTGGCTTGGCATTGCACAACATCCCATTACTTTGGGTTTCTAACCAAGGGAAATTCTGATTTGCATTGGATAGGAAATCCCATCTGAACAATGTGTGTTGGGTTTGTGTTAGAAAAGTAACACAAACTTGACGCAAAGCAATTGTAAATCTAGACTTGGTTGTCTTAATCCATGATGCCATCCACATAAGTTGCTCACTAAGGTTAACCTGTCCTCCTCAAAATCCAACTCAGCTGCCAAAGCAGTTGGGTTCAAATTGCAGGTGCTTGTCTTGAGTATGTTAGTTAGGCCGGCCACAGTTGTTGCACTGCTGCCTATGGTGGAAGCCAATATTGGAGAAGGGCCATGTAGGATGACTCAGGACATCCTCAGGGTCAGTGTCTTAATGATGTGAGGTGTAGCTGCTTTTCTCTCTGCCACCTATAATACTGAATCTGATGTAGATACTTAGGGGCTTATTTACAAGTCCCTTGCGCCACTTTTGCGTCACTTTTAACATGGGAAAAGTGACGCAAAAGTGGCGCAAGGGGCTTGTAAATCTGCCCCCACACATTCTCATCATCAGGCTGTGATCTACCTCTGGCCGTCAGTCCTCTAGTTAGTCCAGCCACTCCTGTTACGTTCAGTGTCATAAAGGCCTTGCCCAAATATATTTTAAGTTGAGCTGTGGAGCAGTCTGATCTCCTGCGGCAAGTGTATTGCACTCATATTCAGTAAGATGATTTCTCACCCATCACTTGACTTCTCATCATCACTTCTGTTGGCAGTAGGTCAGAAAAGCCTACATTTTATCACTCCTAACTCTCTTTTTCTTCCTCTCCTGACTATCCACGCTGCAGCAGACTCAAGTCAGATGTTTACTGATTTACAGTGATGTTGCTGCAGGACACTGTGGTAGGAGACCATGGTCTTTTATTAATCTATGAACCTGCTTGCGCTGGAAATTTCCACATTTGATGCGATTGTATGATATTGGTGCATCTCCTAACATTATGTATATTTTTTGTGCATGTGCATTTATCACAAGGAATGCTCCTGCAAACACAACTCTGATGAGTTATTTGCCCACATGTTCTCATAGGTTTATTCAGCAAGTAAGGAAAACTCTGACTCTGAATTTTGAAAATTGAAATAACCGTATCATCCATTACTCTGATTGAAGATGTAAGTGTGGTGATAACTCAGGCTTTTGTGCTCAGGTGAGCTCAGTTCTTGCTGGATTGCAGTAGTTGCCTGAAGGTACGGGTGTTTTCATTTAAATAAGATGGTAATCCATAAATCTTCAGCTGTTTTATGTTGAATAATAACATGCAAGTGCAATCATCTTTCTTGTTTGCGTAATGTTATAAACTCATTCGTTTTATTTGGTCTAGAGCCCCTGTCGGAAATTGGGTTATTAGTTGAAGGGGGTAAGTACCCACCCTAAATAATAATAATAATCCTTGTCAGGGTGAGCCACTAAAGAGTCACTAAATAATCCTATGCTTAGCCCTCTGGTATCTTGGCACAGAGCAGTCAGGCTTAATTTACAGGCAGTGTGTAAAGTATTGATGCAACTCTCAAATGGTAATAAAGTGAAAACCCCACACAAAAGAAATCCCAAGCCAATTGAGAACATAGAGTGTCGGAGAAATGAATTTTTAAAGTTTGAATTAAAAAGCCCCAAAATGTATTATCTAGAAGTTAATAAAAGAATCGCCATTCAATTGGGTAGTAATTAAGGCTGGATTTTACTAGGGGTAGGCGGAGCTCGTGGAGTTGCACTACGCAGAATTCTGCGGAGTTACATAAATACTCCATGGAATTCCGTGGAGTTCCACGAGCGGGCTGAGTTGCTCCACTCGACTCCCCTTAGTCACGATCCAGCAGCAGGTGGCTTCAGTTCATAATGGACTGACCTCACCTTGCAGCCGACCAGGGGCTGGAGCTGCTCCTACGCTCCAATCTCATCAGAGGGACACTGTCCACAGGATCCTTCAGCAACTCAGGCCTAGCAGCTTTCTTAGCTGGAACGCATTGTGTGGTTCAAGCTTTGTCTTCAGTCTGTCAGTGCCAAGACAAAGTGCAGCTCAGCGTCTTGTTGCTGAGCTGCACTTTCTCTTGGCACTGACAGACTGAAAGCAAGGCTTGGACTGCACAATGGGTTCCAGCTAAGAAAGCTGAGTAGCGTATGTCCGAGTTGCTGAAAGCTCCAGAGGACATTGTCTTAAAAAAAGTAAAATCAGTACTGTGCCGGTCTGCGCCGTGGAGGCTGGGGTGCTGTGCCTCGCCTGGTTCAGCATGCTGTTGCTGAGGCTAGCCAGAGCAAGTTTCACCAGGTGAGAGTACAGGATCTCCGTGGCATCGTTCTTGAAGCAAGTCATTGGCAGTGCTGGGTGAGTGCACAATGCACTGACATGCACCTTATGGCGCAGGTAAATAAACAATTCTTCTGCCCCCTCCTGGCGCTTTTCTTCCTGTCACGTGAAGCACGGAACGAGACAAAGCTCGATAATCGGATAGACGCGGTATATTATCAGCAAACGGAGTGTGCCGGTGGGGGACTTACAGTTGAAGGAAATACCCCCTGATACGGTGGGAAGCTGGTATGACTGCCCTTGGCTACCACCTGTCACTCTACATATGCAAGTTGGAGTCCAGTGAGGTGACTTTCGACCTCAAGCCCTGATGAAATTGCCGCAATAGAAGACAGGCAATGAAACATGTTGGCCCATCTTGAAGTGTTCTGCAACATGCAGTTTGTTTTTAAACTTTGAGTAGGCTCACAATTTTGAATAAAACTGGATCATTATATATGTGAGTCCTAACTCAATTTTATTTTGAGAAATACTTTATTCTCACGCACATTACGGGGTCTTTTTTATACACACACATTGTTGTCTTCACCTCTTTCTTTCAGACTGGACACTTTTCTTTTCTTTTCTTAATGGTGAGAAGGTCACCGATGATGAGAAACGCTGGTGAGAACCTACCAGTAGCTCCTCTGGTGAAGCGCACGTGAGGGACCTTCTCACCTTCACACAATTTTTTGTTTGTTGTTATATACACCTTTCAGTAAGGGGGTATGTTTATATGGAGTTGACTGATAAACATGTTTTTGTAAAAATATAATTATCTGGGCACTTGGGACTGGATAAGATTGGTAAACGGTTGTAACCAGCAGTTGGGTGGAGGTAGTAGCCCCCCACGACCAGTTCTACAAAGGAAATTGGAAGTTGCCTCTTTTCGATCGGGTCTTTTTGTTTATTGTCACTTGTGAGTGGAGGACGACCTGATTGAATTTTTTTCCCTCTAGAGCTCCTTATTGTGGTTGACGCGAAGCACACTCCCTTGTCTTCCACCGCCGCTCGTGCCCCTCTGCTTCTCTAATCTCTGCTGCACGCTCTGACCTTGAGGGCAGGTGTCAATAATAATGACGTTGGCACACGAGTAAGCTCCTCCTTCTTGTTGGTGAATATTGTGTTTCGAGATTTCTTTACTGTTCGGGACAGCTCAGAAACTGGGCTTTGAATCGGTGAAGGTGCAGAGCGCACACTCAATTGACGGCCATGTTGCAGTCAGGCAACACATTTGTATGTGTGGTCTAGAACTAATGGTGGGCGTTGGGGGCACACTCCAGTACACGGCAGAATCGGAGTTTTTTGCTGAACTCCGTGCTCCAAGCGGAGTGCGGAGTCGCAAAATTCTGCAAAGTCCGTCCGCAGAGGAGAGTTAACCACCCACCCCTAGATTTTACAAGCCAAAAGTAATTCAGTTGTATTGAGTGTTCTGTAAATACACATCATTGCTATAATTATTTTTAAAATGCCTGTATAATACGGCACATGATATATGAGATAAAGTACCTGCAACAGTACTTAATCAGGATATTACAGGCCACCAAGGAGTTCCATGACTATATAGAGGCACAAAGCCAGCTGCTAAGTGCTTTTATAAGGTTATGGAAGTCTGAGGTGACTTGAAATATACTCCTCACATACAGATGAGAGTAGTTTATTCCTTATAAAACATACTTCAAATACTATACACGTGGATAAACAGAAATTTCTAAATTAAGTATGTAAATTCTTTACACATCTAGTTCATGAACTAATACATTTGTTTAAAGTACATGTTAGAAATTGGGTTACAGATTGAGCGGAATGTGAACCCTGGTCAAGCAGCAACCACACTCCTTGTCAGGGGAAAGCACAAGCAAACCCCTAATTAACCTTTGCTCACCCCCTAGTAGCTTGACTCAGAGCAGTCAGGTTTAACATAGAGGCAATGTGTAAAGTCTTTGTGCAACACTTGTGTAGCTATACCTGTCGTTATGAACTTGCAATGCTTTATACCATTACTGTCTGGGACATTTATGTTGCTATACACATACAATCCTTTCAGTTGTCCTGTACTGCTATTGCCTTGCTGGAAAACTGCCCCCGCTTTGCATCAGTTCGCAGTACTGTGCAGTGAGGCTTGGTGGGGCCTTGCATCACTTTGCATCGGTTATGTTGGTCTGGCAGCTGTGCAGTGAGGCTTTATGGGGCTTGGCGTCACTCAGCGTCGATTCCGCTGAGGATGGCAGCTGTGCGGCGAGGCTTTGCATTGCTCCACGTTGGTTCCAGTGTGGGAGTACAGGTGGGCTTAACAGAAGCACCTTCAGGCCCATTTTCAAGGGTCCAGTACTGAGGTGGCACCACTTCGGAGGGCAGACTCGCAGATGGTAGGTTCCAGGTGCTGGGTTCAAAGTAGTTGGAAGCCTGTGAAGTCCCTCAGGCTTTTGATCAGGAGGCCAGCCAACTAGCCCTTGGAGCCACTCTGGGTTGTTCAAGAGATGCATGTCCAGACCTCCTCACCCAGGCAAGGGGGCAGCAGGTAAGCACAGCAGGGCAGCGATTCCTTCAGTGCAACAGTCCAGCGAAGTGGCAGTCCTTGTAGCAGCACAGCACTCCTTCCTGGCAGAGTATACACAGGTCCAGAAGTGTATTGAATAGGTGGTGTCTGAGGTCCTTCTTTTCTGCTCAGTTGTGCCTTTGAAGTGGGGAGAAGATTCTAGAGGCATGCATTTGAAGTGCACAGATTCCCTGCCTTCCTGCTCCAGACTAACTACAGGGTGTATGCAGCCCTTTGTGTGGATACAGGGCACAGCCTGTAAGAGTGCAAGTGGGGCTGTGCTCAGCTACTCCCTCCCATCCTGCCAGTGATGGCCCATCCAGTCACGCCTAAGCTTCCATTTTATGGCTGTCTACGAGGAATACACAAAGCCCAACTGTCACTCACACCCAGTCATGTGTCCCAGAGACAGGCTGCAGGCACCAAATGGCTAAGGCAAGAAAATTACAACTTTCTAAAAGGGGCATTTTCAGAATTGGATTTTAAAATATGACTTCACCATAAGTTAGGGTTTTAAATTAGGCCTCCAGAGACACCAAGCATGAACTGATTATCTCTTTCCATTCAAAAAGTACACTTATAAAATGTAATAAGGCAGCTCAAATGTTATCCTATGGGAGAGGTAGGCCTTGCAGTAGTGAAAAATGAATTTAAGAGTTTTTCACTGTCAGGACATGTAACATTTAAAAGTACATGTGCTTTTTAAATACATTGCACCTTGCCCTCTGAGCTGTCCCGGGCCTACCCTTGGGGTGACTTATATGTACTGAAAAGGAAGGTTTGGGCCTGGCAAATGTTTTATTTTGCCAGGTCAAACTGGCAGTTTAAACTGTGCATGCAGGCTCTGCAGTGGTAGGCCTGAGACATGTTTAAAGGTCTACTTAAGTGAGTGGCACAATCAGTTCTGCAAACCCACTAGTAACATTTAATTTACAGGCCTTTGGGACATGTAATACCACTTTACTAGAGATGTATAAGTAAAGTAAATATGCCAATTGAGTATAAGCCAATGTTACCACGTTTTAGGGAAAGAGCACAAGCACTTTAGCACTGGTTAGCAGTGGCAAAGTGTGTAGAGTCTTAAGGCCCGTAAAAACAAAGTCAGCAAAACCAGAGATCAGAAGGCAAATGTTAGTGGAAACCATGCCAAGGATGCCAGGTCTAACAGTATGCATATAACATTACATAGAGCACTTGACAATCCAGGACTGTGCTGCTATAAAAAAAATATTTATGTAAAATTGCAAACCTTTTTCAGTATATTTACATTTTCATTTAGAAAAAGGATTACAGACTGGCTCTGAGACGTGGTCTTTTGTAATGAAAGAGCTGAGACCTATGCATCCTAGCAACCTGTGTGGCAATTACTAAGAGACATATGGGGCCCATTCAGGGAACCCATGGCAAAGAAGATGGGGACCGATGCTGGCTCACTTCTATGGTGACCTGTCTTACTCCGAACTGGGGGAGGCAGAAGGATTCTGCCCGGTTGATGCATCAGCATTCTGAGATACTAGCATTGGGTGGGGGCTGTCATTGCAATTGTGAGTACTGTTTCATTGATGAGTCTTTATAATGGTCATAAAGTGAATTGAAACAATTTAGAATTACAATTCAAGATACAGCCAATAGCTTCTGCAGAGTTGTCTGACACATAAAACATATAAGACATATTTCTCTAAGCGTGATTCCATCCGTTTCCAGCATTTACTCAGTACCAAGAGGATAGCATTAACAATGTCTTCCATTAAACACTCAAAACATGAAGGGCAGCTGCTTTCTGCTGCCTAGTTGTTGTAGGTAGATTGGCTGACTAAACTGACACTTCATTTTTGGAGTAGTGTGCTAATTTTTCAAGCATTTTCCTGTTTCTTAAAAGCAGTTCCTAGCATTGAACTTGTAGTCACCGGGGAATTAATGGGTACAGAGAGCTCAGCCAGCAACTCTCTTCCTATTATGGAAATCAAAAAGAAGCTGAATGGTGGACATACCTGCAGAAGCTATTGTTACTTCACAAGTCAAGTTTAATAAATTATTTCAGGGGACTTGTGATGTCTGTTTATTACAGGAAGTTATAAAATCAGAACTAGTAAATAATAAGAACATTAAATCCAGTCCTTTTTTAGATATTGCAGAACCCCAGGAATTACATTAGATATTATGTGCTTTGATTACCCACGTCATTTTCCTTGCCTGTATTAAAGAAACGATTCAAGAGCTGTTACAGTAAATAATTGTTACTGCTTTCTGGCATAGTCTTTCTGGTATTGTCTCACACTTTTGTAATAAATCCTTTACATTTGATATCAAATACTACTAGACCACTTTCACACCTATTTTATTCATTTCACTACTTCCCGCCTACTCTCTGCCATTCTCACAGACAATGGGCAAGTTTCCTGTTGTGCTAACTACTCACATCTCAAGGCTCAGATTTGTTAAGATATTTTGTCTGAGCTGGGTCACTTTAGTGGTGCAGCCTGGTGCAAAATGCTTTTTGCCATTTATTAAGAATTGCAAAGTTGATTTGCGTGGCTTTGCGTAGTGTAGTGAATGCAAAGTAACGCAACACTGCACATAGGGCTGCCCTGCATTATTTTGCATCGAGTAGTTATTACATGGGTGGAGTATGGGCATCCCCATGCATCCACCCATGTATTTTTTTACGCAAACCCAGATTTGCAAAGACTTGCAAAACTGGGTTTTCAAAATGCTGTGCCTACCCAACAGAGGCGTAATGAGGAGAAATATTTTTATTTCTTCTTTATATTTTCTCTTTCCATGTGTGCTTCATTTTCGCAGTACACCTGGAAAGAGGATTATACCTCTATAAAGATTGCTTTTGGACAGAAAACCATTCCTTCATGCACAAAAACAATCAGATGAGAAACACAGGAACCTTTGCCCCATGGTGCAAGTGAGCCTGCATTGGCGCTAGGCATTTCAGAGTGCCCCTGCGCTAGGCGAGAGCTGAAGTGCTCATATTTTAGTGGCTGTGGTGCATTTCTGTTATGTCCTTTTCATCCAACGCAGCGCAGTAGGCTACCTTGCTGCATTGTGTTGTGAGAAAGAAAAGTAAATTTGGACCCTAGTTTGGGACCAGCTCTTGACAAAAGGCACAGCTGGTTAGGTCACACGTCAAGTGATGCAATGACAGAGTGAATTTGTGGGGCCTTTTTTTTGCTGACTCCTCAGGAGACTGTAGGTCAAGAAAGAGTCCGAAAGGGTCTAAAATCCACAAAAACCTACACAATGAAGTTGAAATCCAGACACCTGTATGGGGGGCAACCCTACTCTCTAGTTCTACCTCTAACCAATGGGGTCAGGCTGAAATGACTCGGGTTTGAAGAATTTCACACTGAATGGAATGGGCATGTTAAACACCTGCTTATTTTGTTTAACTCTGCCCTTATGTCACACCGACCCACCTAACTCCACTTCTTTCTGTGGCTCTGTGTATTTCAGAATTATATATTGTCCCACATATATGAACTAATTGTATCTTAAGATTTCAGTCACAAAGATGAAATGCACAGTGTTGTTAAAAAAATTAAGTTCCTCTTTCCTAGTGCTGCACGGGAAATCATTGCATGTATCCTAACTGTCAAAAGGAGCATTGCGAGAGGTCTCTGTGTCATCATCCCACTGTATTTCCTGTCCTGCTTTCAAACAGCAAATAGGTGTATACCTCCTCAAATGCCGCTGCCCCGGGGAAGCTCCCGCGGCAACATACCAGCCGATACGTAACCACAGCACCCCCCACAAGGGACGGACAAATTGCGGTGGTAAACTTACCTCCGTGTGCGGTCCACCAGTGCTCTCTCGTGTCGTGTAGCGGTTCAGAATCGCTCCATAAGGCCGGTTCAGTTGCACCTCTCAATAACGTACAAAAAACCAAGTTGCTCCTTCCGAGATGCTGGAACCCAAGAAGGGTGGTGTACACTCCGGCGGAGCGCGCCGGTCGTAACAATATCCAATTAAAAATCCCGTGTAGTACACTCTCAGGAAGAAACAGACAGAGCACAAGCTAGGTATCCAAGATTTAATCCACACAACGCGTTTCGGCAAAAGCCTTGATCACGTGTGAAAGTGCACAAAACCAGCCGTCATTGATAAAGTTTTTTTAGCATACGATCATCAACAAAATCAACAAAGGACAACATATGCTTAATTACCACCAGTTTGTTAAGTGGCAACCTTTGAATTATTAATGAGCATCATGAGGCAGAATATCACATTGCCCGTTACTTCCAAGTCGCAAGGTATTTACTTCCAAAGTCGCTAGGTATTTATACTGACTAGCATTATATTATTTTTCATGATGCTTCAATATTGTAAATACAGTTGCGTAGCATACTGAGATTCAATCTAATTCGATATCGATCTCAACAATTATGTTAAGATGCATCCATTTAATTATCAACAACGTATGTTATAGAGCATTTTGTGGCAAAGCATCACATTGCCTGTTATTTCTAAGTTGCAATGCATTTATATACACTTTCGTTTGCCAGTCAAAGATGGCGGCCATGTAAACTGGTGGTAATTAAGCATATGTTGTCCTTTGTTGATTTTGTTGATGATCGTATGCTAAAAAAACTTTATCAATGACGGCTGGTTTTGTGCACTTTCACACGTGATCAAGGCTTTTGCCGAAACGCGTTGTGTGGATTAAATCTTGGATACCTAGCTTGTGCTCTGTCTGTTTCTTCCTGAGAGTGTACTACACGGGATTTTTAATTGGATATTGTTACGACCGGCGCGCTCCGCTGGAGTGTACACCACCCTTCTTGGGTTCCAGCATCTCGGAAGGAGCAACTTGGTTTATATATATATATATATATATATATATATATATATATATATATATATATATATATATATATATATATATATATATATACAAATCACTTGAAAGTCAGAGTTGCTAACTATGTATCCATAAATGCACATATGGAATTTTATATAATACAACCTTATATCTTTTTATTCTTTCCCATATACATGTATACCTTTCTATGTAGTTATGCTTCTATAGATTTATTACTTTTCTCCTGTAGAAATTTAAAAAGGTAACATTCTCCAATGCACTACTCTATAATATATCATCCTATACATCTCTCAATATATCCTCTAACCCCACACTGACTCATCCCAAACCTCTTTTTACCACTATGATCTTTTCAAAATAACACTTTCTAGACTCGTTAGGAGTAACGTGCTACTCGTCAAAAAGCACTTCAACGCCTCTTAATGTGTACAGAGCGCTATACAAATACAATTACAATTAGAATTCTAAAAGGGACAACTTGGTTCCTTTCCATCAGGTTTACTGTGAAGTTGTTGGAAAGTTTGGCATTCGGCCTCTAGATGGCAATACTCTCTTAAATTACGAGTATGCCGCTGCCTAATGAAAGAATGAGAAAGGTGCCATGGGCGCTGTTCCGAGATAGAAATGATGACGCAAAAGAGTCTTCAAAGGCAGAAGCATAAAAACGATTTATATCGGGCTCTGAAAGTGCATGTAAAGCTCATGAAAAGAGTAGCAAACACGCCACTTATTTAATTACCTTGCTCTTGTACAATATTACCTACTCTATGTATGACAGATTAATTGGATGCATTGAATACTTTTATATAGTGCTCAATATGAATACAGTAGACTCTAGGCGCTTCAGCCACCCGATCACCTATGCAAAGAACAGTGTATCTTATGGTAGCAAATGTGCCGTTTTAATGATCGACGTTTTTTTTTGTCGTTTGGTGGAATGTTTAGAGCTCCTAACATGACAAGCTTCTAATATAACCTTAGCGTGAAAGGTTGGGGTGTAGGGATTGGAGGGCGGGGTGGGGGGCAGGAGGGGAGGGACGAAGGAATGATAGGATGCAATAATTGTCAAACCTAGGACAAATGTTTGATTTTTGAATCACGTCTAGAATTTCAAATTGTTTCAATCCGGTTTGTAGTTTGAAACTGCATCAGCTATGTATAGATGTACGGCTCTTGGAGAGAAATCTCATGAAAAATGTATTTTCGGATGCGGACTTGAGTTAGAGAACATTTGCCGGTTTACAGTGATTTCCCATCCAATATAAAACCATGCAGGGCTCTGCCCCGTCCCTACACGTCACGCTGACACTCTCCCAATCTTGCGTGGGCGGCACAATAGGATTACTGTATGATCCATCTGGAATGTACCAGGCAGACAAGCTCCCCCTATAAGTACTAAAATAAAGAATCATGGTTAATAACGAAGGCTGGGGTCCTAGAATAGTGTGTTGTGACACCAGGCAGGCAGGCAGGCTGCGCGGTGCAGGGTGACTCACCGTATCTGGGTTTCATTTTGTGAAAGCAGGCGTGGAGTGCATGTCCGGGGGGAGGAAACCGTGACAATGGTAGATTCTGCAGGCTGCCAGCCAGCGCAGGTTAGCATCAGCTCACGCGGGCCTCTGCTGGCATCATGTGTTCATGTAACATATGTCTTAGAATTCAGTTTACATTAAGGTGATTTATGTACTTTTATGCTTTACATTAGAGCAACGATGCATGCAGGGAAGCAAGTACTACAAGGCGTGTGTGAGCTAAAGAGCACTGTCATGCCAGAATTAATATTTCTAAAGAAAATAAACAAAATACTAGCAACAACCTTATTTCGTTGGTGACCAAGTAAATAATGACGTTTATTTGCTATTTAGCTGTTCAATATCTAAATAGCAGAATGTATGCAGTATTTGGCCACTAGCATGCACATAGCAATCTACCCTAATTTCCTGGCGGCCGGCTAAATAGCAGATGTTGTAGGCTGCCAATACTGCTCTGGGGGGAGCAAATAGTACTACTCTATTTACCCAGGCTGTCTGTTACATAGGGCATATTATGTACTATTTGCCTCACAACCAGGCAACTAGAAAATACACTTTCACTTTTTACCCGGCCACCAACAACGGTGAGGTGTGTCTGACCTCAGGTGGTAACTTTGACACGTCGTGAAATCGGTGAGTTTTGCAAACTCTCAGAAAGTTGGCTGCGCGCAGTTTGCTGCTCAAAAAGTTTTTTACGAGAATCATTATGCAAAAAAGTTTTTTCTGCTTTGTATTTTTGCTCCAGACCGTATGTACTTTAGCGGAGCCCCCACTCCGCCCCCACATTTTTCTTTTTTAAAGCCTTTACTAACTTGAAGTTCACAACGTTTACAAAATTAAAAATTAAAAATCGCCACACAATTCTTTAATGTATAAATCAATTTATTGGCATTTCAAAATTTTAGAAACACCCTAGAGTGCGAAAAGGCTTTGATAACAGCAAATCAATCTATCTATCTATCTATCTATCTATCTATCTATCTATCTAAATCCCATTGGGTACACTTAGAGTAAAACATTTCGCACGTTTGGACCAGAGACTCATTACTAAATATAAATAAGCATTGGTATGATTACAATAATTCTTTCGCTGGACTGACTGGGCTATGTTGGAGCTAGGGTAGACTGAAAATGCTCTTCCCATCCACATATCTTCTGGTGTTTCTATGTCACCGATGCAGGCTAAGAATAGGCTTTCAAGGCACCTGCTTTGGTTTCATGCCACAGAGCCAGCAGTCAATGGTTGGTGGATTGCTAGCCTTCCGATGCCGACCAATGTCTCTCTTTACAAAATTCATGGACATGAATGTTTGCAAATGTGCCCATCAACACCATTTCTCCTCTCTGAAGTGCTCTAACTACAGTGAAATCTTTGTTGCTGTCCAGGAGCAACTATTCCACGAACAGGTTAGAGATTCTGACAGTCTTTATCCTTTTACACTGGGTTAGGATGGTCGCTTTCAGGACGGGCTTTAGCGCTGGTGGCGCCCTGTACGACAATGTTTGTTGGCTCCCCCCCATGGACTCCCTCAATACTACCCTTTAACAGTGCCCCATCAAGTCTCCATAACCACTGTCTCCAAGATGTATTTAGTTATGTAGTGCCATCTATACCAGTGTAGGGTGTCAGAGCACTTTACGTCACACACACATTACACAGAGACAATCAATCATATGTGTTACATAAGCCAGAAGACTG
Organism: Calotriton arnoldi; assembly: GCA_963921515.1. Lineage (NCBI taxonomy): Eukaryota > Metazoa > Chordata > Amphibia > Caudata > Salamandridae > Calotriton > Calotriton arnoldi. The sequence continues at coordinate 58,230 of CAWUFW010016429.1, forward strand.
CAAGGTGAGTCACATGCCATCCATTCTGATAGACAGTATAATTTAAGAGTGCTTGGTCGGGAGATGCACAGACTCAGAATTTAAAACATAACCCCATGGTTGGGGGGTTACATTTAATAATAAGGATTTTTTTAAAACTGAAATAAACCCTTTTTGAAACATTAGAATAATGAAAGACGGAGGAAAAAATCATAATGCTCTAATCTATATCTTGCAGTTTGCATGCAGCTCTTTAATGACAGTTATTAGCTCACTGTGTCCATGTTAGAATTTTAACAAAAACACTGACCTATTTAAACTATATGCGCTTTGTGATCTGCATGGTACAGATTCTTTCCAGCAGGCATATTAACCCTCTGTGCTACCATAAAATGAGTTAAAACTTCCACTAGACTAAACTCCTTCTCTCCTCAGGAAGAACATTAATCACTGGAGTTATCTTGACATTTTTATTGTTGTATGAAACAGCATGTGCTTTTAAAACCATGAAATACTTCCAAACGCTGTGCCCCCTCGAAAAGTCAGCACCCGGTGCGGTGGCACCGGTAGCACCGCCCTAGAGCTGGCCCTGGTCGCTTTTCAAAAGTACTTGATAATGTTCCCAGGCTTCACCCTCTTACATGGCACAAAAGTCAGATATGGTGTTGCAAGCTACATATTCCACACTCAGCCTTCTGGCGGAAGAGACTTCGCACATTTCACAAGTCCGCTTCTGCCGGTGTACGCCTCCTGAATGGTGGGCCAGAATATCTGAGAGTTGGGGACAATGGCAAAGGATTTTAAAAATTGCTGAAACTTACTTCTCGAGGTCTGCGTTCTCATGAAATGTATGATAGATCTGTCAAGAGTACCCCTAACCCCCCTCTTTAGTATTTTCAGGAACCTTACTAAATATTTGTCCCTCAGAGTATGAGCTCCCAGGCATGCACACTTGGAAGTAGTCTCTGGCAGCAAGCTTAACAGACACCCAGTGGCCATTCCACAAAGGGCCAGGCCACATGATCATCAGACAGCTATGTACTGCATCACACCACTCTGCACCAGCATTCGCCAATGTTGCCGTCAGAACTGCATGAGTGAAAGGTGTACAAAATGACATCTGCACTGAATAAACAAAGCAAAAAACATTTTTTTGTACCATTTGATTAGTGCAAATATTGAATCAAGACTGGTACGAAATATGCCCAGGATAAGAGCAAAAGTGAAAATCACCGGAGCATATTTGAAACCCTGGTCTTTGACGTTATGTTTTTAACTACTATGCATCTGCTGCCCTCTTCTTCTGAAAAATATAGCGGGATCGATTTATAGATAAAAGTAGAAATTGACCCCCTGAGGGTTCCTCTTACGTTTGAAGCAAATTTCCAATATTTATAGCATGTCCCATAGTTTTCCACGGTTTACAAGATCTCACATGAGACGCTGCAACAGTCGCTGGTTCCCAAGAGTACATCTGGAAATCATTTGTAAAATTTCATTTATGATCATGCAAAGGTATCCCCACACATGCATGTGTACCTTTTGTGCATTTAGACTTGGAAAATATTTTGCATTAGTGACAGACAAATTGGTTAATTCCACCTCGACCAGACTTATGTACTCGTTCCACGACGATCTGACATGCCTTTGTTAGTTGACCCACCATCTAAATTGATGCTGTAACTGTGTATATCCTCTATCAAATTGCTGTAGCTGTTTCTTGTGGTTACTCCTGCCCACATCCACTGAAGCAATAGTTTGAGTTTAATTACTAGTAATGTAACTAGCTGTAACCCTTATATCCTGCTTGTTGTAAAGCGCTTTGATGCTTTCAGACCATATCCGCGCTATATAAAATTGCAAAAAATAAATAACTAAATAAATTAGTGCAATCACACTTTAAAAATTTCATTTTTTTTCTCTACGCAGAACACATTTTTACCTGAGGGTAAAGCAATCCTATTACACCCGCCCTGCACTTTACTTCTATAAGTACCCAATCGTTTCCAGGGTGTTAAGGGGTTGTGAAAAACGTTATAAATACTCTTAACCATTTACGTTTGTGCATATCCTCAAACTTTTCAGAACCTTTCTTCACCATCAGGCCTCTCCCCACGATTAGGACAAGACGTAATCATACAACAAAGTATGTGTGAGCAAACTTTTACAAGTAAAAAACTCATCTTTCGTGAATTGCAGTCGTGGTTTTTCACTGGTGAAAAAATGATTTGGGATGTAAATTTCACTTACACACAAATGACTTTGTAAATCAGGCCAAATGTATTCAAGTCGCTTTTCCCACATTAACAGCCACATTTTCCTTAATTACAGATTGGTTTTGCTCATTAATAAGACAACGCTAGGTTGCATCAGCCTCAAAGGGATGATAGCCAGTCTCCTGCCGTGAACCTCAAATGTGTGTTATTTTAGATTTTAATTGAGAATGGTATCCCATATTCTACCAGCGCACATTAAGGCATTTCTCTCTCAGCAATGCACATTTTCAAACCAAGCGAAAACCTCCACATCTGACCCTCTCAACCACCCCTCTTATATTCTGTCACTGCCATGTTTACTTCTGTAAAACTAATTTACACCCTTCAAGAACATTCAATGTAACAATCGTAAAGCCTCCCGGGAAGGAAAGCCCAGCAACCTGTGACCCTCTTTTCCAAAAGTAACACAATGATGCACTTTCATTAAAAAAAAACAAGAAATGTTCGCAGGATGCAGATGAGGCTGAATTGCCTCTTTGCAAACGTCACACTGGCAGGCTACCGGCAAAGCCCAAAGGTGCCATCAAAACAATCTCTGAAAATGCCAATCATCTTCGTTTCCTCAGATCTGAAAGACTTCCAGGCTAAACAAGTACAGAATTGGATTTTTCACATCTGAAGAAGCATTCCCGAATAAAGGGAGATATTTTATATTCAAATACATTAATTATGTGTTTGTTCTCAGTTTTTAACAAGAAATTTTGCAGACTATGGTCTACACTTACTAAAAATCGTGCAGCTGTGCACTGTACAAATAGGTATAAATTGTAGAAAACTGCTGTAAAAAATGTCATTTTAGGGCGACGCTAACATTTGTACTATAATGCAAATAGTAGTGAGAGATAACTTGCATCATGTTTGTACTCAAGGTTCACCCCACTACAAAATTGTAGGTGATGACAACTGACCACTTCTAAGCCGGGCAAAATGAGTAATTTTGTGGAAACTATACATGTTATTTTGGGACTATCATGAATTATCCTCTTCTCTACGGTTTGCGTATATTCTCATCCATCCAATTCTTTATTTACTGTTTATGCTCTGTATTTGTGATGGTTTTGACTAGATGTAGGTTTCTTGATTTATTTATTTATTTATTTATTTATAGGTTTTATACTGCGCCTGAATCACCCCCAAAGGGGTATCTCTGCGCTAAGGATTTGCACTAGCCAGGTAGACAGACCTTAAGGAAATAGGGCAGTTTTAAGAAGTTTTCTAAAATGCAGATAGTCAGGGCACTGTCTCAGGTCGATTGGAAGCTGGTTCCAATAGAAGGGAGCGAGGTAGGAGAAAGACTTCCCGCCTAACCTCGTTTTCCTCACCCGAGGGACCACAAGGAGAGCCTTGTCTCCCGACCTGAGGGACCTGAAAGGAACATAAGGCTTAAGTTTCCTGGAAATGTAAGAAGGACCTTTGTTATGCAAGGCCTTATAGACAATGCAGCAAACTTTAAATTTTGCCCACTTACGGATGGGCAACCAGTGTACGTTGAAGCAAGGGAAGAGAAGGAGTTCTTGGCGGGGCATTCATGATAAGACGTGCCGCCGTGTTTTGGACCACCAATGTAGATATTAAACAATGTAGGGCTCAAACACGAGCCCTGAAGAACTCCCTTGGTCAATTCCAGAGGCTTCGACAGAAAAGGGCCCAAATTGACAATCTGGGAGTGGGAAGACAGAAAACTAGTCATCCACTGAAAAGCGGAGCCACTAAGACCAATATCCTCTAATCTCCTGAGCAAGATTTGGTGAGAGATCGTGTCAAACACAGCCGAGAGGTCCAACAGCACGAGGATCGTAGACTGACCCCCATCTAGGGTCATCCTGATGTTATCTGTAACTTCTAACAGAGCAGATTCCGTGCTGTATTTGGGCCTGAATCCAGATTGAGAAGGATCCAGGCTACCTGTGATCTCGGCATGGTTCGACAACTGTTTGTTAATATATTTTCCCAACACCTTACTCAGGAGAGGAAGTAGGGAGATAGGGCGAAGATTGGAAAACTCTTCCATAGGTATCTAAGAGTTCTTACGGATGGGGATAACTTGTGCCATCTTCCAATCCCCGAGGAAGATAGCCCTCCCTCATGGAGAGGTTGAAGATGGTACCTATAGACGAGGACAGTTGTTTGAAGAGGGAGGAAACTACCCTAGCAGGGAAGGCCTCGAGGGGGGAGCCTGATTTAGCTGTGCAAAGTAAGGTTTCCACCTCCTCGGTAGATATAGGACGAAAGCTCTCCAGCAGATGTGTTGTAACAATTGCTGGTGAATCAAGAGGAAGGGCATCCATTTGCTGGCTCCCAGAAAGAGAAATCTTATCATAAATACGTTCAATTTTCTCCGGAAAAATACTGGGCAATACCATCCCAAAGTGCTTGAGAAGGAGTCTCTGGATTGGCGCAAGCCTTCGGGTTAGTGAAAGATTTGAGTATTTGAAATAAAGTTTTAGGGGTATTCTCCGCCTCCGCAAGCTGGGCGGCAATGAAAGCTTTCCGCGCACCCTTTATGTTTTTATGATAGATGGAAAGGGCTCTCCTAAAATTGTCTTTATCCCTTGTCTCCTGGGATCTACGCCACCGTCTCTCCAGCCTTTAATTGGCCTTGTGATACTTCAGTACAGGTTTGCCTGTTGATAACACTGTCCTCCTGAAGGTGGATGATTTTGTGATCTAAAAGTATGGGTAACAGTTACATCATTAGCCACTGACTTGGTTTATCAGGCAGTCAATTTCTTTCTTAAATGTCGTTTTTTGAAACAGTACATCAGCTAAGGTGATTAGTTGTGTTAATTTACTTAGTTAAATGTAAAGGCAGGTGTGATTCCTCAGTCCCTCTATATTAATCAGCCTCGTAATGTAGTGGCGGTCACAAGGAAAATAACCCTTAGGTAACTGGACCATTCATGGTCCATGCCTGTGATTTACCCAGGCCTACAATTGCTCAAATCAAAAATCATATTTGGACCATGTTCCCAATTCTCGATAAAAATCATTTGATCTTTTGGTGGTGTTTCTTACAGTTCTTGAATTAATAAAATTCCATTGTTGTTCTGAAGTTTTGCTGTTCTCACTTACCTCATCCTAAGCTTACATCCAAGAGATTTTGATTGAAGTGAACGATGACTTAGGACATTAGGCTTAAGAGCCAAGTGTTAGAGAGTACCAGTTGACTAGGAAAAACAGCCACATGATGTTTGTTTTTTCCATATCACCTTATTTAACATAATTATTTGCATTTTATGTAATGATTAGTATTTTATATTTTGTATGACATTTATAGCTTCCTTTTCTTTTCAACTTTCCCTTTTATTTCCAGTAGTCTTATTCTTATTATAATTCTTTATTAAAAGGAGGTAAATCCAAATGATATTCCAATACATATCATTCAAAAACAAAATTCAAAGGTGTTGTACTTCAATTTTATTCTTCCATGCCATTTATCAAACTTTAGTTCACCATAAACATCAGACAGCCAACAAATGTTTTGAGGTAAAAACCTCTTTTTAAAGCTAAATATATTGCTCACTCTTAGGAGTCGGAAGCCTCTGAGAGTCATTGGTGGAACCCAATGCATACAGGGAATTTTGACTTTTGAGAATAAGGCCCATATTGTTCAATGTACATTAAAGAGAGGCTGAGTAAGACATTGAGCCAAATTCACAAAGATTATGCAGTGATGTATTATTTAAGTACTTGCTCTTGAATTCCAGGTGTAAGCCATGAATACTGATGGCTTACTCCCAGAATTTAGGAGTAAGTTAGAATTACTACAAGAGTAAGTCAAACTTATAGTAAAATGTTTGTGAATTGGACCCTAAGTGTGTAGATGGATGACAGATCACAGCAGGTTCATCTTAAGATATCTTATGTTAAGAAAGCTTTGAGATATGCTTGCTGTTGTTCTGCAGTAGTATGTATACGGACACTCCATATAGATAGATACATATCATATCTGAGTTTTATTTATGATTACATTGGGAACTTGTATATAATTATACTGCAAACTCCTTCATAAATAATCTTTAGGATTGCTCTTAGCAATGCCTGGCAGGCAACGCACACGTGCTTCTGTCATTGTCTTTGCTACGCTCACTGGCAAAACTCTTGAGTAATGGAGTTGAAGTTTATAAATAGAAATACTAATGATCTGAGGAAAACAGATATTGTATATAGTAGATTTACATACAACATTGAAGTTATTAGTTAACATTAACAGATCAAGTCAATATGTGAACTATCAACACATATCAGTTACTGAGAATAAAGAGAGACAAGTTGAAAATGGAGAAAACAGAAAAAGTAAAAAAGAGACAAAGGGCCGGATGTACGACTGTTTTTTGCGGTCCCAAACGAGCATTCAGCCCGTTTTCGACCGCAAAAAAGGGTCCTGGCATGTACAAACGCTATTTTGCCAGTCGGTGACTTGCAAAATAGCGATTGTAACTCTCTCTATTAGGAAGCGGCGTCCCTTCCTAATAGCAAGTCACAATGGAATGTACCATTGTTTTGCAACCGTATTTGCGGCCGCAAAACACTCGCAGTTTACCACCTACTTCAAGTAGATGGTAAGCCACTCGCAAACGAGAAGGTGTCCACAGGGGACCCTTTCCCCTTTGTGAATGGATGCGAAAATATTTTTTAGGAGCAGGCAGTGGCCCCAGCGACCACTGCCTGCCCTTAAACAATGAAACAGAAATGTTTCATTTTTCTTTTTTAAATGCAGCCTGTTTTCCTGTAAGGAAAACGGGCTGCATTTTAAAAAAACAGCTTTATTTAAAAAAGCAGTCACAGACATGGTGGTTTGCTGACCCCGGCAGGCCACCATCCCTGGGAGTGCTAGCCATTCCTAATGGTGTTGCAAATTGCACCTGCCTCATAAATATTAATGAGGCATGAGATTTACGACCCCAATAGGAATCGCAAACAGTGTCTGAGACACTGTTGTACATTCCAATTTGCGAATCGCAAATTGCGAGTCGCAAAATGATGCAATTTGCGATTTGCAAATTAATAGGGTCATACATCTGGCCCAAAAAGCCTAAAAAGGAAGAGAAAATGAAAAATATATATATATATAATCACAGGACTAGTCCCTTAAGGTGCACTATGTCAACAAAGAATGACAATTAAAGGAAAGTTAATGCTGTTCAGTAAATAAATGCAAGAAATAGGACTTTAGAAAAGTATAAATTCAGCTAATACTTATGTTTTATGGTTATATTTTAAAAATAATGGGCACCTTCATTCCAGAGTACAGTAGATTTAGTAGTTTTCAGATTATTGGCTGACAGAAATTTGTTAAAGGTAACCAAAACAACCTTTCTTATTGTGGGTCCAAGAGCACAAGCTATGTCAATCATATGGGTAACACATGTTGCAATCCACAAAGAAGTAAAAGTCAATTTATCTTTCAGGCATGAGGTAATTTTTTATGTTGATGACTAACACCAGTATTGGGAAGGTGCCAGCAAGTACAGGGGTGACCTACACCTGATGAATATGTGACTACAGGCTGACACTCCTGTCTCTTCCCTGGGTTAAGAGTGAATAGCCTAGGGAGGCGCGCGGTGTCAGCGACGCAAGATAGCGGCTGAATAGTTTCCTCTGTAACGCCGAAGGTCTTTTTCTTCAAGAGGGAAGTTAATCCAGCACAGTGGGGGCTCATTAAATCATCGGAAGACGTTGGAAGTCCCCGGGAGCGGCAGGGTAGGTTTATAGACCTCAAATTGGTCTAATTACTCTTTATTAGCTTTTCCCTTGCTGCTCCCGGCACGCTCCATTTAACGGCCCCCATTTTATGAGCTTTTCAGCTCGTTTTTTCCTCAGGTGTTTGCGCGCCCACAGCTTTTTCCTCACTTGAATGGCAATATTGGCTGGAAAAACATGGGATTTTTTCCCAAAATGAAGAGACTTTCTTTATATATACTTTCTTATATTTTCAATATTTTGTGAGCAAGCTATATGGGCAGCATAAATATTATTAGTGCATACAGTGTGGACCTGACAGAAACATACTGGTATCTTTGAATTGTTATCCTTGAAAGAGACTTTTTCATCTGTTATTCAAGTGGTCTGTTTTACTGGTCCTCTTCACTGAAGTTACGCAGTCTCTAATCTGTTCTTCGTGGGTGTCGAATAGATTACATATGCCATCTTCCCTGTCTCTTTCTGCCCAATTAAAATATGGAAGTGGCGCAGTCAACTAAATCTCAGTCGATCACCAACTCCAATGCTAATAGTCGCAAAGAACTTTGAGATAATGATAACAAAAGGGCTAAAAAGGATCCTTCTTCTCCTAATAAATCACCTTTGTCTTTGACTCTGGAAGACATCATGGATGAGTTAAAAAATATAAAACCTTTTATGGTAGATACCAGTGCGGCACTTCAGAGAATTGACGAGAAATGGTCCCGTCTGGATTCTAGACTTCCAGAGGTCGAACAGAGGGTTAGCGACGCTCAAGATGTGACTGCCAAGGTTGATAATCTATCCAAAGAAGTGACCCAACTAAAGAAACTATCAGAGGACCTGGAGAACCGAAACAGGTGCAATAATATATGCATATATGGCATACCGGAAGGTTCTGAAGGCTCCGACATGATCAACTTCTTGAAGACCCACATACCGAAAATAGTTGGTCTACTAACTCTTGCAGATCTCAATATCCAAAGGGCACAAGGATTGGTCCTCTCTGTGCTTCAACCTCACAAAGACCACAAGGGATCATTGCCTATTTTCTTCAATACTCAGACCTAATGATGATACTCACAGTGGCTAAACAATGCAAACAAATGATGTAGTCTGGTCAGAAGATTTTTTTCAGTCAGGATGTCTCCAGAGCTACAGCTCATCGTCTGAAGGAATTTTTAGATTTCATACCTATGTTGCGATCCATGAATGCTCACTACGGTCATATTCATCCTTGCTTTTTCAAGGTTACTTACAAGGACAGGTCTCTTACCTTTGCAGACCCCATAGAGCTTAAGAAATTCATACATACGCACAGGGGTGAAGTCATGGAGCTTAGTAACTCTTAAAATGTTGCCAATTTCCTTTTTTCTTTTTGTCTCTTTTACAGGTCCCTGGCTCCCTCTTGTTTTGATGTCGGTGTCTTCATTGAATAGCGTTTCCTAGTCCAATGTCTCTGTTTTGTTCAGCTATGCTGTCCCCTTATTGTTTGGTAAGTTCCATTAGCAATGTGACTGTTATGTCTTTTCATCTTACATTGTTCCCTCCTCACTTGTTGATATTATGTTCATTTAATCTCGGTGTTTCACTCTATTGAGCGGTGTCTTTTTCTGTTTCTCATCGTCCCCCCTCAACAATAATGTCTTTTTTGTGCGTCATTCTTATGACTAAAGTCCCTTCTACTCTTCATCTCCTTCTCTCTGATTTCTTTCTTTAACTTTCTCCTTTTCCTTTTTTCTACTATGTAGCGCACTCTCTTTATGTAATTTTTTTTCCTGTGGTATTCCAACATTTTCCACCAGATTCCTCATGGATGGTTAAATCTTATTTTTATTGTAAGTCTTAATTTCTTCTCTATGAGTAATTTGCGTATTGTGTCATGGAATGTTAAAGGTCTTCGTAATCCGGTTAAAAAGCAACGGGTATTGTCTCATTGATCAAAATTAAATTGTCAAATTGCTTTCCACAAGAAACCCACCATAAAGAACAAGATATAGCTTCCATAAGAAGACAATGGGGTGGGAATGCTTTTAGTTCCCCTGCTGTAAATAACAAAAATGGTGTCCTTATATTGTTTCATAAGTTGTTAAGTATTCAATTGTTGAATGAATTTAAAGATGATGATGGTAGGTGGCTTTTGTTAGATATTAAGATAAATAATACACAATTTCCGATTTGTAATGTCTATGGTCCGAATGGAGTAGATTTGTTATTCTGGAATGACTTTTCCTCTCTGTTATCCTCCCATGCATCAGAGAATCTCATAGTGGGGGAGACTGTAATCAACTTATGGACCCCTTTTTATATCATAGATCTCAGACCAGATTTATTCCCACCAAAATGCACAGAGCCTTTCAGAGAACCATATCCTCCAGAGGGTTGGTTGATGTTTGGAGGGCATCACACCCTGATGTCTTGGAATTCACTTTCTTTTCTCCTGTTCATAATTCCCACTCTAGAATAGACTATATATTTTTTACCCAGCATACCCTTCAATTTCTAAAGCATGCCGAAATTGGTTCTATTCTCATTTCGGACCATACTCCCGTTATTGTTGACCTGGACTACCCTAACTCCATCTCTCCCAATCGTAGATGGAGATTTAATAATACCCTTTTATTGGACCAACAATTTACAGAACAATTTACAATATTTCTACAAGATTTTTTTGCAAATAATCTTCCCTCAGACACACAAATTAATTTTATCTGGGATGCCTTTAAAGCAACAGCAAGGGGCTTTATAATCGATTTTGTAGCAAAAAAAAGAGGAAGGTTCTTAGGGACTCTTTGAGACTTTTAGATCAGATTAAGGTCTTAGAACATGAATATTTCTCCTCTAAGCGTAATGACATGTTGTCTAAACTTATTAGGGCCAAGTTGCAATACAACAAACAATCCTGGGACAAAGCTTGTGGTAGTCTACTTCGTTTCAATGCAAAAATGCATGGGGGTAGGAACAAGGGCAGCAAAACTTTGGCAAATTACCTTAAAATTAGAAAGGTGAAATCCAAGATTGTCGCTATAACAGACTCAGTTGGGGTCAGGCACATCAGTGACTCCAAAATATTAGAGTGCTTTTCTCAATACTACACACTGCTCTATACCCCAGAATCATCTCCTTCAACTGCACAATTAGATGCTTTTTTTCAATCAATCTCTAAAACTCCTGATAGTAGTGTAGATTTGACTTCTATTGATATTCCACTTTCAGAACAAGAAATTTGAAATGCCATTACTGAACTTCCAAAAGATAAAACTCCCGGGCCGGATGGCTATACTGTACGCTTTTAGTTACATTTCCGACATCTTTTAATCCCTAAATTACTACTTCTCATTACTCATTTTTTGACCACAGGGCGGACACAAGGTTCGTTCTCTCAGGCTATGCTCTGCTTACTTCCTAAGAAAGATAAAGATCTCTCTCACTGTAGTAACTATAGGCCTATTTCATTGATTAATACAGACTATAAGATCTTTTCTAAATTACTGGTACTCCGTATTAATTCGGTCATTCCCGATTTAGTCGATATGCATCAGTTAGGATTTGTGAAGGGAAGATCTATTTCAGATAATTCTAGACCCTTCCTTAACATCATTCACTTAGCCTCCAAACTTAATCCTCCATTAGCTGCCATAACTGTCGATGCTGAGAAGGCTTTCGATCGGGTGAATTGGGAATTTATGTTTGGTGCATTGAAATGGCATGGTTTTAGTCCCTATTTTCTCCAATATATTCAGCTATTGTATTCCGAGCCCTCTACCTCTATTTGGGTCAATGATAAACAACCTCACTACTTTCCTCTTCATAGAGGGACTAGACAGGGTTGCCCGTTATCTACTCTTTTATTCATTCTATCATTAGAACCCTTCCTTGAAACAATTTGCCGATCTCCAGTCTTTTTGGTCTTCCAATGTAAAAATTTGAATATAAAATATAGAGCATATGCTGATGATATTTTGCTACATGTATCCAGCACCAATACATCTCTACTAAAGTTTTTTTCACTATTACATACATATTCTGCAGTTTCGGGATACAAACTTAATATAGATAAATCAGAGGTCCTACCCCTAAATAAATATTGCCTTCCAGACATGTTTAAAGACTCCGGGTTAATGTGGAATTCAAAATGTATTAAATGTTCAAGGATCCTCTACTCCAACAATATTAAAGAAATTATTAAAATTAACCTTAAGGAGATTATGACAAAAATCACTTCACTGATAGAAGGTTGGTCCCCTTTATTTCTGTCCTGGTGGGGTAGGCTAGCTACAATTAAAATGATGTTGCTAAAGATCGTACTTTTTTATTTTTCTATGCTTCCAGTTTCTCTTCCACATACATTTTTCAAATCTATTAATCGTTCTTTGATCCAATTTCTATGGAACAAACGCAAACCTAGAATCTCTTCGGCCCGCTTTCAGCAATCCAAAGATACTGGTGGGGTTAACTTTCCCAACGTTAGATTATATCATTCGGCCTTCACATTGAAACATATCTGGACTTCCCTTTCGGAAACCCATGCAGATCCATCAACAGTTTGGGGGCAACTAGAACATGCACAATTCACACCCTTTGCTTTCAAAGAGATGGTCCCCATCACTCAATCCCCAAAGGTGTTTCTTTCTCCAATACTTACTCATTCTATAGCTATTGTTAAACTTTTGATTATCTCTTCCAATTCCTGCTGAGAAAATATTTCACAAACCCCAATTTGGTATAATAAACACATTAAATTAAACAATAGAGTTATTTTGTGGAAATAATGGATTTAATAAGGGAATTATAGTCATAGGACATCTGCTCTCTAACGGTTCTCTGCTAGATTTCTCTGGCATCCAAGAAAAATACAATATATCCACTTATTATGCCTCTCATTTCCAGTGCCTTAAACCTCTTCTTCTGCCTTATATTTCACAACCACCTGAAAGTGCTTCAAACACACAGCCTCCTTCTTCCCCGTTAGATTTTTCTGCCCAAATTAAGGCCTCTGGAATATATAGATTATTGATTAGTTCCTCTAAGTTTGACACAAAGTCAAAAACAGAGCTAATATGGGAAACAGATCTTCAGCATTAATTTTCAGCTCATACCTGGAAATTAGTGTGGGCCAAGATCCATACCTCTTCTTGTTCAGCAAGCACAACCCAAGCATTATATTATTTCTATAACAGATTATATGTAACTGCTATGAGCTTATATAAATTCAAAATTTCTAATAATGCTAAATGTTGGTCTTGTGCTCATGATAATAGTGATCTCCTTCATATGTTTTTTGAATGCCCTTTAGTTAATAAGCTTTGGCTACGTATATGAGATAAACTTAATGACATTTTGTCTGCAAGCATTCTTTTTGATATCCTACTTGTTTTTCTGGGGGGCTTTTCTCCCCTTTGGAGTTCACAACGTATGGTTGGGAAATTCATTGACTTGACGGTTGCCCTGGCTTTACAAATGATCACAACTAATTGGAAGGATACTACTAAAATGACTTATATCGGATGGTGGAATCTGTTATGTTATCACCATAGACTGGATCGAGCTCATGCTACTTCTCTTCCTTTAATGATCAAAAAAGATTTATTATGGTCACCCCTTACCTCATTCCTTTCCAGGCAATCGGCTCAATCCATGTCTAGGGTTATTAATATTGACTCCCCTTAAAGATTAGAATATTTATTACATATTTATTTTATGTTCGCTCTATTTTAAATATTGCATTATATCTTCTTTTCTTCCTTTTCCTCTCTCCCCCTTTTCTTCTCTCTTCCTCTTCTTTCCACTTTTCTTTCTTTACTGATTTCTTCGTTCTTTCCTTATAAAAATGGTTAAAATGCAGTTTGTTCTCAGCATTATAGTGATATATTTCATTTCTAGTTTTTAGGCTCATCGTTTATTATTATATGCTATGTTTACTTCACATGGTTTTTATACGTTTGTTTTTCTCTCGTCTATTTATTACATTTGTGCATTATATTTTTCAATATTTGCTTGAATTGACTTAATGATGTTTCTTTTCATTTGTTGTAAATGCTTTTTGTTCTTTCTTCTCTTTAATAAAGCATTTTTTTTAAACTATAAGAGTAAATAGCCTTACCTAGTACCAAATAGGAATTTCCTTATCCTTTGGGAAATTGGTGTCCTCGTTTCTAGGATAGCATGCATGCAATTTGTGATGGCACGTCTAAATATGCTTTACATGTAGGTTGCATCTATTCCAAAAAGTCAGAGGATTCTATAGGACCTGAAGACAGCCGTAGACCCACTGGGTTCTTCTCAGGCAGCTGAAACATGTCGATCAGTTTAGATGGAAGGGTACTAATAGTCTGCATCCATCACTGATGACAACTTTGTTGTTATCCCCATGTTTTTAATCCAGTCAAGGTAACCAGTAATGCATTTTTAATAGGATTAGTAAAGACTAAAAACTTTCTTTTTGACTCTGGCACCAGGGAACCCTCTCTCCCTCGTAAAAGAAATAAAACCCTTCCTCCCACAAAAGGTAGTGGTTACCCTCTTGAACTCATATGAGTTCAGGTGTGGAAATAACTGAGGATGAAGCATGTCACAATTATCTGGGTGAGGGCCTTGGAATTCTCAGAGGCATGTCTGTCCCAAATTGATGTTCTCACATATGATTATCCCTGTTCTATTGTTATATGTGTAATAAAAATGACTAGGTCATGTGAAAAGATGCCTAGAGCATAATGAACACAAAAGTAAAATGTCCCTTCACCTCCAGCTTATCAATACTGTGTGTAGCTGTACCCAATACCATAAAAATGAGAAGAGTATATTCTAATACCTGATATGTCAATCAGTAATAACTAAAGTTTGCTAGTATCATTTAAGTGCATAAGTATCAAAAAGAAATAAAAAGAAAATAAGATAAAATATAATATAGATAAATTAATTCTAATCTGATCAAAAAATATCAATTGTGTGCAGCATCGTCTTTTGTAGTTTATATTCATTATCATATGACACTGTGAATTGAATACCAAAGATCTATAAATTAATATTTTGTAGGAATATAATGAGCTGTGTCTTTGAAGCAAATCCTCCTTCCTCACACATCAATGTAACCCTTCTAACATAGTAGAACTCCCTTTCCAGAAAGTTATATTTTCGACATCTCAAGTGAAAGATGATAATGGTGGGGAAGGTTAGAAACCATAAAAAGCCAGGTTTCCCACTTGCACTGGTGTTAGGGCAGAATGTTCAAATTTGTAAAACAAAGGCCTCACAGAGCCTGAGGGAGTTGAAACATTGGAATGTTGATGCTCGCGGCTTCTACCGGCCATTAGAAGCCCGATGCACTCCATTGTTTTCATTGGCGCGCTCAACATTCCAATGTCCTAACGTAGATTAAATAATGGTACAACAGATTATTTTCTTTGGTTGATTGCTACATGCAACAATTTGCACATTTTCTCTGGGGATTTTCATACTGCTTAGACAAGCTAGCAAAGTTGAACCGAACCAACTTTACTGAAAATAGCTTACCTATGTAGACATCATTGACTGGGCAATGTTAGAGCACAGTCAGAGCTCACACAACACCGTAGCCTCTATTGTGTAGCATGCATGGAGAATTTCCTACAATGCAGAATGAGAGTGTCGCTGTAATGTCGTGGTCCACATGTACCCTTTGATATTCAGAGCACTAAGGGGCATATTTACAAGCCCCTATCTCCACCACAACGTCACTTTTCTGACGTTGTGGTGGCAATAGGGGCTTCACCTTATTAATAAGGCAGCGCTAAGCCACTTAACTTGGCTTAATGCTGCCTTGTAAATAAGGCACCCTTTCATGCTTTACTTAGCGTGAAAGGGGCGGGCAATGGGTGTTATGGTGACCGTTCGACCGCAACACCCATTCATTTTGACACTGCCCCATATTTACAATTGTGGTGTAAATATGGGGCAGCACCAATATTAAGACCAAGGAAAATCTGGTCTTATCCTGGCTAAATGAGGAGAAATGTTTAATTTCTCCTTGTTTTTGCTGTTTCCATGTGTGCTGCGTTGTGCAACACACATAGAAACAGCAAAAGGCCATTGATTATTTATGTGCAGGAAGGTGTCCCTTCCTGCACATAAAAAATCATTTAAAAAATGACGTTTTGCGACTTCTATGTGTGCTGCATTAAGCAGCACACATAGGAGTTACAAAACACCATTTCTGATTGTTTATGTGCAGAAAAGGACACATTCCAGCACACAAACAATCTACCTCTACAATGCAGGCCCCCTTGCACAATGGTGCAAGGGTGTCTGCATGGCGCTAGGCAGCTAAATTAGCACCACTGCAGGGGGAAAATGCATGACTGCACCTTATCCTTGTAAATACGGTGCAGCCCTGCGTTTCAGAAGTGGCAAAGTCAGGTGTAAAGCCAAGGAGGCTAACTACGCGCTCCGCCACTTCCTCGCAAATATGCATCTTAGAGTCCACTGAGAATTGTTTCTGAATTGTAATTTGGCAGCAAAATGAGCTCCTTTTTCTGGGGTCATCAATTGGTTTGTATACCGTTTTTCCATCTCCCTCACACACATTTTATTAAAACAGTTTGCAGCATGTTCAAACTTTGATTTAGTGGAGTGCCTGAAAAAGGTAACCTTGAACATTCATTTTTGGTACCTAAATCGAAGCAACTAAGAGAGCAAATATTCTTTCTATTTGGTTAGATTTGATGTGACTGAATGTAAGTAAAATCAGGTAAGCGGCTTCAATGGGAATGTGTATGGAGTTTGTGATGATAGGCCCTTTCTACTAACAGATCATGTCTTAACTCACATTCATTCGTAGAGCTTCCTATGCTTCTTTTGAATCAAGATAGAAACACTCCCAAATATCTCTGGTACCACCAGGAGTCCGTTATTGAAAATAAAATGTCATTCACAAACAGTTTGAATTTTTGTGTTTCCACCAAAGTTAATGGCAGTTATTTTCTCATGTCTTCTTATTTTCTCTGCAAGCTGTTGTAGCAGAGCACAGAGGCATTGCTGTGTTCTTCTATTGTGGAGAGTGCATTTCTTCTGCCGATGTATTTCTATTGAGGCCTGTGTAGATTTATAGTTTGCTCGAATCAGTCCTAAATATTCACCTGATATTCCAAACTGTCCTAGGATCCTGACTAAAAAGTCTAGCTCACTGAGGTAAATTCCTTTTCAGCATCCTAGGAGCGCAAAATTAATGGTCCTATTATCCTCTCTCTTGGCCTTTTCTCTTAGAGGCCTCATTACAAAGGACACTTTTATTTCCATGGCTGGGAATCGGAATTAAAAGATCTGTGGATTCTCTGACTTCTTCTTGGAAATGTCACCCGCTACAAGCAGATGGAATCTCTGGCAGCAAAACCTTGGACAGCTATTCCTAACATTCCTAACATATAGAGCAGATGAAATGTGAAAGTTTCATGTTTAATATTTATAAAAGGACATAAGGACACTTTTATTAGTTTTGTTCCTTTTTAATTTTCTTTTAAAATGTTCTATATTGTCAAGGTTTTAATTAATCATACAATAAATGTACTGCTACTAGTTTTGGTGCTCCTATTACAACTGCAAACATCACAAACTATTTTCCGTATATATCTTCTTTTACGTACCAACACATAAATATGGCCTCGATGCAATAAGTACTGCATTGGCAGGTCTTAGATAAATAAGGGCTCTCTTATGACATTCTTATTTCATCTTAATGCAGAAGATGGGTTTATTGCAGGCTGAATAAATAAATGAATAGTTTATAGAGCGTAGAGCTAGTCCATGGAATGTCCCGGTGCTATAACGGCAAGAAGCCTGCCACAGCTGGCCATGCTAAAGTGATGCAAACAGGTGAGTTTTAAGTGCTTTCCTAAAAGAAATTTCATGGTAAAGGGTATGTACTGAGAACGGAAATTGATTCAATTCTTTACTAGCAAGGACTGTGATGGAGTGCCCTCCTTTCCTAAACCGAGAAAAGTCCAGAACCATGACTAGCAGGGCAGAGGCAGACCAAAGAGTTCAGCTCTGATGATAATGCACCCCCTTACTGACCAGATACTGCAAACCACACTTATAAAAGTCCTGATGAATGAGAATAAGAGCTTTAAAAAGAATCCTCTTCTTGATAGGAAGCCAGTGCAAATCATGGAGCTGATGAGAAATAGATTCCTGCATGGGCATATCCAAAATAATGCATGGAGCTGCATTTTGTACTACTTAGTGCCTTTCAAAACATCTTTCTAGTAGGTCAAGGTATATAATATTGACATAGTCTGGCCTGGAGGTTATCAATGCATGGACAACTGTCCTATGAGCTCTTTTTGGAAGATCTAGGATCTTTCTTAACGAGTGCAGCACGGCAAAGCAGGTCCCAACCATGGACAGAATCTAGGGTTGAAAAGAGAATTTGTCATCTAGCCTAACCCCAAGATTCTTGGTGATGGGGGAGGGAGGTCCTTAGGCCAGCAAGAGTTTGGCCTGTGCTCTTTTATTTGTCCAAAAAGGAGAATTTCTGTTTTCCCTGCATTGCATTGTAAATGACCCCATGCAACCAGTGCAGGACATCCATAAGACAAGATCTGAAGAAAATAAATGTGTCTGTGGAAGAAGGATTGGAGGTGAGAAACATTTAGGTATCATCTGCACATGAAATGGTCACCAAGCCACATGATTAGATGATTTTAGAAAAGGGAGCCATTTATATATTGAATATGGTTGGGCTTAAGAAGGAGCCCTATGGCATGCCAAATGCTACCCACATGCTGGACATGCATGGAGCAAGCTAGATTTCTTGTTCACTCCATTCAAGGAAGGATTTTAGCCAGCACCAGACAGGGCCTCTAAAAACCCAACTCCGTCATACGACTGTAGCAAGATGGAGTATGAAACGGTATCACACGCCACCTATGGATCCAACAGGATCAGGGCGGCACTTTTACCTCCATCTTGGGCAGTCTTCATCATTTCTATAACCTTCAGGAGGGCTGTCTCTGTCCTATGCTTTGGGCAGAACCCCGACAGAGTGCACTGAAAAAGTCTTTGGTCTTACAAGTAGGTGGGTAGCTGAATATTGACCAGTTTCTGCAGCACTCTAGAGACCGAAGGTGGCAAAGATATATGGTGAAAATTAGACAAAATTGATGGATTGGCAGGTGGTTTCATTAATACAGGGACCACTTTAGCCTTTTTCCAGCATGAGGGACCACTGCTGAATTTAGCGAGTTGTCAAAAAGCTGGAGGAGGATAGGGACTGTGGTCTCTGGAGAGTTAACGAGTAAGGCCGGAGGGCATGGATCACATGGGGACCTTGATTTAGACTGCATGAGGGTCTGCTGTGATTGCACAATGGAGATAGTCTCATTTGAGGAGCTGATAGATGTGAGCATAACCATGGCTCCACCCCCCCACTAAACAGCAGTCTTGGGTGGTCGCTGGAGAAAAAGTGTGAACCTTTCTAATGTTATCCTCAAGGAATGTAGATAGCGTCTCGCATAATTCCGCTGATGCTGGAATTTTCGAATTTCAGATTCAAATAGAGATGGCTGATTTTAAAAATCTCACTAGTGGAGTTCTGTGCTACAGTGATTTGATGGGCATAGCTTTGATGGGCATAGATTTGATTGTGCAGTCTTTATTGCCTTATGATAAAGTTTAAGACCGTATTGTAGAGCTCCTTGTTGGCCCGACTGTAGCATAGCCGCCACTAATGCGCCAGTTGATTGCAGCATTTCTTTAAAACTGAAAGTTCCGATGAAAACCATGGAGCAGAGGGGCATCTTTGTCGGGCCGTGGCCTTTTTAATAGGGGCTGAAGAAGTGATGGCCTCATGTAACCAAGCATTGAACAACTTAGCATCATAATCAATGGTGCCTGAAAGAATAGGTTGAGATGCGTCTAATAGTTTAGTGAGTTCAGATGAGTTGACTTGGTTCCACACTCTAGTTGTGACAGCATCTATTCTGGCTGACCCAGCTGAATGGTACCAGATAATGGTCAGACCAGAGCAGAGAAGGGGGACAGGTGCGTCAATGGTGAGTCGAAGGTTTGAAAGAATCAAATGATCCTTCATCATTCAACACATTCCACAGCCTGTTCACATTGTAAGGGGAGTTCATAACCTTGGGATTTATTAATAGTTTCTGCATGCTGATTGGGGCTTGAAACTATTTCGAAGGGTGGCCATTCGTAGAAAATACTTTTTGTGGCTTTTTCTTTGATTTTTCCCTCCCCATACATGTCTCTTCCTCCCTGACCCTCCCCATATGTTCCGGAACACATTGCCTTATTACTATGGCGCGGTATCCCCTTTCCTTTCTGCTTAATTGATGAGTTACACTACTCCTGGGAAAGTCAATAAACCAGGATGTATATTCCTATTCCCAAACCCCTTCTCTGTAACAATTATTACTACTACACTATGAAATATTAATATGCCAATTCGACAATAGTAACACATCTAGAGCACAGCTTACAGCACATTATACATGACCAACATTTAGCCTTTACTTGTTTTATCTTTGGGGCCTACTGAAGTTGTTGTATGTCTAAATAAATAGCACCATATGTTCCCCATTCCTTGTCCACCCGTACAGCTTTACACATCCAGTTCCTTTACTGAGTGGCAGTTGGTTCTCTGACTGGTGGATCAATCATGGCCTTTTCATCCCTAATGAGATTTTACACACTCTCTCGTGACATGTATATAGTGTGAAATAGTAAGTGTCATGAACCAAACTGTGTAAGTAAATTGATCTAGTGGGTTTGCTGAACTTCAACCTCATCAACTTCTAACACTCAACCACCACCAGATGCACTATGGTGGCTGGTTGTCAAATACCTAAAGGGGGAAGGGGAATGGGGCTGAGAGAAAGGCTAGTGTGCAGTCGTGGGTCTGTCAGCACCGTGTGTTCTGTCTAACTAGGCTTTACATTCACTCAAGTTTGTGAACAAGTTAAATGTTATCAATCATCCAAACCCGACTTGACCATGATACACTTTCAGGTAGCAACATGCATGCTTAATGTGTTCTATACCTATGAACCGCTTTTGCTCAACTCCTGTATTGCTGCTTGCATGGTACCATCCATGACTTCTGAGTATAAAGCAGAAGTGCTAAATGAATGGAACCAGCATAGAATATTTCTTTCAAGCTTTCATTTCTTCTGACATACTATGATCATCATTTGGACCTTTCAGAGACTCTTTACTTACCTATAATGTCAATTGAATCTAGTTCTTTATAGAATATATGTGAAGGACAGAATCAGTTTTGTCCATTACTTTCTCCCAATTTCTTTTAAGTTCATGGGAGTGTATGTACCACATGCATTTGCAGCAAATGCATTCGTACCCAGCAAAGGGTCTTGTGGTCAAAGCAAAAAAAGTTCCACAGTTACAATTTCTCTCCCACATACTAATGTTTAATGTATTTCCAATGATAATCTATTTTAGGATGACTGGCCTGGTTTTGTAGTGCCAATCATCATCCACACTGTTTCTTCTGTTTCCAGATTTTGAGCATTTTTATAGATGGCTCCAGGAACCAAATTCACCACTGGAGATTAAGATACACTTATGCTGATACAGGTAAGACAATACAGGTAAGCATCCATAATATCCAGTCTGATTACTTAGCAAGGCACACATGATCAAGTGTGTTTTTTAAATGGTGGCATTCCAAAATGGCTGCCAGGATTTGGTGTTTCCACAAGATCTCTGAAGTCTCATGATACAACGAAAATAGCCACCAGCATCTGGTGCTCATCTCCGTCCCACAGTGCAGAAATGCCCTGAGAGGACGCCAGATCAAAGCAGCACCACAATGCTTGCAGTGTGACATTACCCACCATCCATAATGGGTGCTATTTCATGCAACCTCTGTTCCTATTCCCTGATGTGGACTGTCCAAAACAGTTGTGGCATAAGCAGAGAAGACTCCAATTAGGAATGGGGAGTGATTCTCCGGAATACCTGAGAAAGTGGTAACAACAGGGAAGCCCTCCAGACAATGTCAGAGACACATGAAGCAACCTATGCAGCGCTAAACCTGTCAGTAAGACCATTTGTAAATAGAAGATAAAAAAAAGATTAATCTTAATTTCATTTTCCTATTGTTAAACACATTGTGACTCCATTCCCTCCCATTCTCCTCTGGGTTGCATTTTCAGGCAGATTTTTGTAAACCTGATCTTCAGAGCCCAATTCACATAATGGGGCTTGGTCTGCCATCTCTCTGAGATGGAATGATGACATGCACAGGAACGCCCCTGGGTGATGGCTTCTCTTTTTATAATCTCCACAGTTTGTGAGCCATTTATGCTCCACTGCCATAATCAGTGTTCCTTTGATATCTGAATTAAAATTCTGAATAAAGCACACAATGCCTCACATTTCAGAATTTTCTTTGATACATATAATTTAATGCTATCCCTTCTTGATCTGTTTTCTTGACCTTCTCACTTATCCTGCAATTCCCTTTTCTGGGTTTTCAGAACCAACATTGTTGTGTCCATTTTGTGATCAGCAACAGCTTGTTGTTTAATAGGCTAGATCACTCTTTATCATTCTTTCCTCCAATTATTGTATTTCCATTATTATGTCCTGTACGTGATTTTTCTATTTTGCCATTCATCATTTGAAGTTATGGAGAAATGGTTTGAACCATTTTCATCATGTGGGTGCTACAAATGTACTCCATAAGAGGTGGTAGATTCTAAGTGTTCACATCACAAGTTATCCAGTAGCACTGAGATTTTAATCTCAACATGTCTATGACTATTACATGAGTATTTCAGAAACCCTGCCATGGTTCCCGTGGCGGCGTTTCAGTGAGTAGGTAATGCTGACAGGGGTGGCACAACTGCTAGTCTAAACTGAATTACTTGTCCAGTATTATTTTTATTGACATGTAAAACCCCACATGCTTTTACCGATGGCAGTAGAGACTCCATAGGAGGGAAGACCTCCAGAAAAGGGTGAAAGAACACTGTAGACAATTCACCATTTTCTGAAGGTGACCCCATATTTATTTTTTGTCTTTTCAACACTTTCTTTGCTGATATTAGGTCTTTGTTATTCAGTTCCATAGCGCTTCATTTCTGTCTCTAAAATGGTATTGGCAGAATTGGTTTAACCCAATTCTTTAATTTAAATGTCCTTTAAAACTAATGCAGATGGCACAGAAAATGCATCCATAGCGCAGACGGCATATGTCATTGGTGGGTTTCAGTTATTATTCATACCACCAAAGTATAAAACAAAAATAGATATCTGTCAGGAACACCAGTGTGCCCTGGCCTGGGCTGCAGTGTAACAGTACAACAGTAACACATGGCTAGGTATCCTTGCAATGAAGGAAAAGCCATTTCTTATATATTCATGTTACCACTAAAGTAAGGCTTTTAAGCCCATGGAACAGGGTGTTAACATATACAAATAGGGCACATTACATCTTGGGATTAGTCTGCTCTCACAGTTAACTAAAATATAAAAAATATTTTACTGAGTAGGTTTCAAATGTATTTCTTATTTATTTGTCAAAATATGATTTATTGATGAAATCAGATTTTTGATAAGTGGAAAAGTGCCTTTGTAAAAATGTACATCGTGCTGCCTGGGCCAAAACTGACCTACAGCCAGTTTTGACCCTCAGCCCCTCCATAGTTTGCATACATATCTTAGGCTAGGAGAGTTAACGACCCCAACCCAGAGGACCATAGCTAGCCTCTGAGTCCAAGAAGCATAAATGGGTGTTGACTGCTAACCACACAGCAGGAATGAGTTATCTGGGCATGGGCAGGAACAATTGACAGAACAAAGGGCAGCTTTAGCAATACCTCCTTTGACATAGAGATGCCAGGGAGGGCTACTTCTGTTCGTTCCCAGAACCCTCCCAGACAGACAAGCTAAATTCAGAGTAGGGGAGAGGACCAGTTTTGACCCTACCAGATGGGGACTCATTTTTGGGGACTGTAACTTATTTTTCCTCGTCAGCCATTTACGAGAGCAAGAGAGGAAAGAAACACACCAAACGGAAAGATAGAGGGAGTAATAGATAAAGGGGCAGGGAGTGTCTAGTAGTGGATTAAAGAGGCATAAGGTGGATCAAGGCCAATGCAGTTTTGATGTTCGGCGCATTGACAGTCTATTGCACCAGCCGCAGGCTTCTCATCAGAGCCCTGGGCACTGGCACTCATTGTTTTACGAGTTCAGCACTGGTGAAATCTCTTTTGGTTCAAGCGAGGACAGGAGAGTGGCAGGTTTGCCGAAAGCATGATGTTCAGCAGAAACAATACATCTCTGCTTTTTGACTCGTGGTGTTTATTTGGATTTGATTTCTCTAATTTATTTTAGCTTAATTTTAACTAAATTGAATTCAAGCTCATTTTCTGGTTTCTAATTCTTCTCCTGCCCCTACCAATAAGAAATATAAAGTTATTTTTATATTAATTAAATTATTTGAAATTAAATTAAATGAAATAATCCTTACCCTAGTGCTAACCTTAACCAATGTAAAAATATAATTAAATTGAATTATACCAAAGGCAAAACCACAAGGCTCCCTTCTGTTTACCCTGATGCTAATTCCAACACTCACTAATATGTATCGTTTTAGTTTATTTAATTAAATTAAATTCAATTCAATTACATGAAATAGAGTTTTAAAAACAGAGAAATCCAATAATAATCCTAGCCCAATCTCTGACCTTAACACTTATCCGCCAAGCAATGCTTTATGTTTTTCTAAATGTTATATAATTTATTCCAAATGTGTTTTATGCATTAATTTAGTACATGTTAAATTAATTACAAAAAATGGTACACTTGCTCTACTACTAATGCTAACCCCAACAAAACCCCTAACCGGTGGTACGTTTTTTATTGTATTAATTTTAAATATATTCAATGTAATTATTTTTAAATACAATTAATTAAAGTAACATTATCAATTTATTTTACCATGTTACCCATTGAATAACGAGGTCCCCCTAAGAGGAAGCTTCAGTAAAGCACTGGCATTGTTGACGAAGCACACATCCTGCAATCGCCCTTAGTGCTAGTGTCCACACCTTCACAGGGTGCTCAACTTGGCAGACCCTTCACTGGGTACCAGACAGTGGCATCATGCCAGAAATACATTATTACTGAAAGCCAATGGGTTTTTAAGATGTCATGCTTACGCTGGAAATCAATCCATGAACAGGACTTGATTTCAGCCCTGTCAAAGAATCTACCAGATGTTCTGGACTCAGAAGTGGCAGCCAACAACTATGAAACCTGGCTAACCCAGGCAGTAAATAAGTTGGCACCGGAAGGTTCTAAGCACCTAAGGACTAGACAAGTCTCCTCGCCCTGGTATACGATTGAGCTTAAACAGCTGAAAATCAAATGCAGACGTCAGGAGCGAATTTGGAGATCAAATTATAGTGCGGAACATAGGAGGCACTACAACTCAGTATTAGAGGAATACAAGTCCTCTATAAAGCAAGCCAAATCAAAATATTTTACGGCTAAAATTCAGGAAGCGTCAAACTCTTCCAAAGAATTGTTCAAAACTGTCACTATTCTTTCCAAATGCCCACGGGATACGGTGTTTTCACCAAATCAAGCAATAGTGGATAATATGGCTGGTTTTTCAGCAGAAAGTACAGTCAGTGTATAGCGAACTTACAAACTCAGCACCAATTCCCGTGGGGAACGGGTTAGATGGAACAGAGGAGATAGCCCCTGGAGCTAATCTGATACGGTTCCAATTGGTAGAACAGAGTCAAGTATTAGGCCTATTGTTGAAAACTAAGTCGGGCTCCCCTCTGGACCCTTGCCCCCTTCCATCATACACTTAGCTCCAGAACTGATCAGTGGCTGTCTGACCCCTCTATTGAACACAATTATAACTTCAGGGGTTTTCCCAATGTGTTGGAAAAAAGTCTGTATCAGACCCATTCTAAAAAAACTTCACTTGACCCTCTGGAGGTCAAGAATTATAGACCTATTTCTTGCCTCCCGTTCCCTTCCAAGATACTCGAGAAAGCACTAAACAGAGAACTGACGGAATACCTGGACAATAATAATGTCCTAGACCCCACACAACATGGTTTCAGAGCTCAGCATTCAACCGAATCAGCTTTGATCATGGCCACAGAGGAGATCAGAAAGGTGATGGACGGAGGCGGCAGGGCCATCCTGATATTACTCGATCTAACTGCAGCGTTCGATACCGTAAATCATACGGTGTTGGTACAAAGGCTGAAAGAAGCTGGTATTGGGGAGAAGGCATTGGATCTTCTAGCCTCATACCTGGCAAATCGGGAACAGGCAATTCACTGGGATGGACTTCAGTCGGGAAAGTTTACACTTCCGTGTGGAGTGCCCCAGGGTTCTGCTCTTTCCCCACCCTGTTCAATGTATATGTCGCCCCTTTGGCAAGAGTAATAAAAAGCCATGGTCTCTCTCTTGTATCATACGCGGACGACACCCAATTAGTGGTGTCAGTTGCGCAAAATCTGGACCTAACAGCAGAAAGGTTCCGGAACTGCCTAAGGGCTCTGATGGCCTGGATGAATCTAAACTTTTTAAAGCTAAATACAGAAAAAACTGAGGTCATAGAGTTCGGGCAAAAACCATCTGTCTGGAGTGAACTCTGGTGGCCGCCTGAAGCAGGAACCCTCCCTGTCACTGCTCTGAAGGCTAGAAATCTGGGATTCCTGGTGGATAAGGATTTAACTCTTGCCTCCCAGATTAACCAAGTGACTTCGGCATGCTTCTTCACGTTGAAAATATTACGGAAGATTCTTCCATTCATTCCATCTTCATTAAGAAAAACGGTAGTCGGCGCATTGGTGTTGTCCAGAATAGACTACTGCAATGCGCTATACCTGGGGGCTGGCGTTAGACAACTCTCTAAACTACAGTCTCTACAAAATGCTGCTGCACGAGTATTGTTAG
Source organism: Calotriton arnoldi (assembly GCA_963921515.1). NCBI lineage: Eukaryota > Metazoa > Chordata > Amphibia > Caudata > Salamandridae > Calotriton > Calotriton arnoldi. The sequence continues at coordinate 85,106 of CAWUFW010016429.1, forward strand.
AGTTACCTAAATATCACCCAACATCCGCAAGCCTAAAAAGCCTCCATTGGCTACCAGTTCGTAGAAGAATAGCCTTTAAGGCTTTATGTATAGTCCATAAAGCCCTTTACGGAGGAGGGGCGTCAGCCATCCAACTTCTGTTCCCAAGATATCTACCGGTCCGCTGCCTCAGGTCAGCAAACACCGGATTGGTCCTGCTCTCAACTATAAGCAGAGTCAGATGGGGCGGTAGGGGTTCTCCTACCAAGCTGCTAAGCTGTGGAATTCCCTCCCAACTCACATGAGACTGCAGCCAAGCAGGGATCTCTTTAGAAAGATGATTAAAACATGGCTCTTCACTAAGCCCTAGGCCTGTTAAATCTGGTGGTTGGCTATTTCCTCAGCGCCAAGACGCCCCGGCATAAGAGCGCTTTATAAATATTTCAGTCAGTCAGTCAGTCAGTCAGTCTTACGACTGAGCAGTTATGCTGTGGGTGGTGGGAATCTCAGATGCCCCTCATCCTACTTTGAGCATGGAACTGGTCATTTTAATATTACAGCACAACCTTGCAACTTTGATGTTGGAACCCGACAGAGAATACAAAAATATGCACTCCACCCATTTTAACGCACTTACCTGGCAGCCACATTTGAAACCTCACCCATGCTGTGTAGTTTTCAGGCAGGGTGCTTTGTGGTAGATGACACCGGGTACCTCCATTGATGCTGAGTACAGTTTGTTTCAGAAAATCATATCAAAATAGCTGAACAAAAAGCACAGAAACCGCGACTTGCATACATTCTGCTGTCAAAATGTAACGTGACCGGAAAATAAATCCCTGAAACCGGCGTAGTCTGTCAAAACAAATCCTGAATCACAGTTTGTCGTCTTTTTTGCCACTCTCTAAAGAAATGATGGCTTTGACGGCATGCGCCAGACTGCCCTATTTAAATAGGATGTATAATTAAGCATTACTAGGGATTAATAAATCCGCCGCATTACTAAAGCACGTCATCTGTAAAGCAAATGTAAGGATTTCACTGCTCACAAACCATGGTCGCGGAAAACGAAAATCTCATGTCATCAGTGTAACACACAGTGACAAAAACTCCTCGCCACAATGCAAAGAGGGTGTCTCATATACTGCTGCCACAATAATAACAGCTGCAGGAAACTCACAGTGGCAGGAGATTAAATTAACTATAGCAGCTCTGTACACCTCGAAGACTGCAAAAACGTGTTAAAATAGTGACACAGAGATGTGTATAGACCACAACACCGGTAAAACTCTCAGCTCCTTATGAGGAACAATGCAGCCATTAAACAACGACTACATATTTTTCATGCAACCTGTAAACTATTTCGAGGCACATTATTGCCAATATATTTAAAAGTAAATTAGTCTTTCACTTTAAAACCCACTTGAGAGGTTTAATCTCTTGTCAGTTCCCAAACAGATTAGTCTGCTGGCTGCTGCCTGGATCACGGATTCAAAGCTTGGAGGGGATTATAAATCTGATGACGAAGGGAAAATGAAGTCTGTGGCGGTGTCAGGAGATACTGCCCGACAGAAAAACAAATGTCATAAAATAAGATTTCAACCCCAGGGCCATGAACGTGAAGTGTGAACATTCCCCAACACTTTATCACATAAAAAGCACCTTGCAGGATAGCGAGTCCTTTAAAGAGATCTCTAAAAACTTTTTCAAAATTTGATCACTTGTCCAAGGATAAAAAAATCTGGAGATGCACATTATTTAAATGTATATTCATCTAAAACCACAGTTAAAGAGCTTGTATGGGTATAAATTAAAACCAAAAAGCACTGAAATTTGGAAGTTGTGGGTCGCCAGCAATCTATAACTCGCACAACAGCAGTGCAAGCCGCAATTCACACACCAAATGCAGTGCTCATGACCTCACCCTTGATGTGACAGAAGCAATTATAAATGTTGTAAATAATGTTACAGATGAGATTATATATATTACCAATAGCACTATGAAAATGATGACCTTTAATGTTACGTTATTTATTGGTTTCAGTAAGTTATGTACTGTAATGTTAGATTATGCCATGTCATGTTATAGGTTATTTGTATAACACACATATACTGAGGTTTTTTGACTATGTAGAAGATCACACAACAACTATAGAGAGAACAAACAAGTGAAAATTCTTAGTGACGAGTGAAGACAAACGTTTTCAGACTCTTACAAAAAGACAAGAACCATGAAAGCAAGTGGAAATCCACTGGAAATATTTTTTATTCTCTTGCAGCAGCAAAAGAGGACGCTCCATCGCTGAAGCAAGTGGTCCTAACCTTAGAGATGTCATGCAGATCTGGTTGGCAGAGTGCAGTGTGTGCATCTGGTATTTGGAGGTCAGAGAAATGGGGCAGAGCCATGGATGACATGATGGCTGATGACCAATGACTTGAAGAGAGCTCTCATTTTGATTAGCAGTTAATACGAACAAGCCAGAATTGGGGAAATGAGATCCCTACACTTGGTGCCCCTGATAAGGCATGCAGTAGTGTTCTGTGTAATGTGAAGTCCTTTCAAAAGCTTATCTGAAAGCCCAAGTAGTTTGAGTTGCTGTGATCTAGTCAGGAGGCTATAATTGCCATCCCAACTATGGTATGGTAATCTAAGTAACGTAAGGCCGGGCTTTCCTGATAAGTTTAATAGGTCAGAAGCTACTGTCAATTTTGGTGGCCAGAATCTCAAGAGAAAGGTAGCATCAATATAAATGCCCAAGTCGTGGGGCGCGTAAGGGTGGGACCGCATGACCTCAGACCAAATGGTGGAATTCCAGGTGATGAGAAGCTCAGTTTTGGATGGGTTGAGTTTTAAAACATTGACCTTCATCCAGTGTCATACAACTGAGATGGCTGATGAGGATGAGTCAAGGAGGGGGATAGTTTGAAAATCAACTGTGTTGTTGGCATACATATTCAAATGCATTCTGAAAAAGATAGGACAGAGGGGATAGCATAAAGATGTTGACTAGGAGTGGTGAAAGTACTGAACCCGGGGGGATGCTGCAGATGACAGATTTAGCTTCCGACTTATAGGGAGAAAAATATATAGACTGATAGAGTTTTGTAAGGAAAAACCTAATCCATGTAATGGCTGAATTGTCTAGACCAATGTCTTTTAATGTCTCGAGAAGTAGGTCGATGGTATTGAAGGCAGTCAAGTTCAGTAAGACCAAAGCTCTACCATTCTCAACCAGCCTATGCAAGTTGTCCAGTTTTGAGATCACGGCCAGCTCTGTTCTATGGTCTGGTCTAAGTTTGCTTGGAGAGAGTAGAGAAGGTAGTTGAATTATGCAAATAGTTGCTGCTGAGAAAATGCTAGTTTCTCCAAATCTTTAGCAAGATACAGTAGCAGGGAAATAGGTCTGAAGTTGGTGGGGTCATCTTCTGAAAGCAATGGAGTTTTTAAGCAAGGGTTTAAACATTGCTGACCTCCATTGTTCAGGTACCACTCTCTGACTGAAGGACTAGTCTAGAAAGCTGGCTACATCAGAAGCTAACAAAAGAGCTAGTTATAGGATGATACAAGCAGGCACATGTTTCAGGGTGAGTGGGAGGGTCTAGAGATGGTAATGACTTGACCTCATCTACCTCTGGCGGGGAGCAAACAGGTAAGCATAATACATTAGAGTGTAAGGCGGCGTCTTGCTTAATCTGTGATCTAAAATTTTAAATACTGGTGATGAATGACAATAGATTGTTGAGATCCTGAGAGGGTGTAACCTCACTCAGACTGGTCAGAGGGAAGCTAAATCCTCAAATACTCTGAACAAAGTTTTATATAGGTTGGAGTCTTTGATGATATGAGTAGAATAGTAGTTCTGGTTAGCCAGTCATATGTGTTGTGTTGACTTTAGCAGCCTGATCAAGTATAGTGACTTGAAAGCAGGATCTTAGCCAAGTCTCCAAAGTTGTTCTACGATGTGAGCCACTAGCATTAGGAGAGCACATTCAGCAGTAAGCTAAGAATGGGCTTTGCACTTAAGACTTGCAGAGCAACAACAGGTTTTCTATGGTATTATAGTGTCAAGGAGGTGGGACAGGTTTTGATTGAAGCTGATCAAGATTAAATTTACCTCCCCAGATCCACTTCAGAATAACTAGAGTCAGTGATGGCGTTTGATGCTAGCTGGTGGAAGGACGATCTCCAGCATCTTTTAGCTGTTAAGATTCTAAGAGGTGTCTGGAGGTGGGTGTTAGCAATCTCCACTGAAAAAGGAACACCAATTTAGTCGACGAGGCCAAGGGGATACAAGAACTGGTATCACAGCCAAATTTTGTAGTAGTGAAGATTGCATTAAGGAGGTGCCCTGATTTATTTGTGGGCTCTTTATTTACTTGTGAACGGTTAAATACATCAAGGTAGAAGTTAAGAGCTACCCCTGTTGGTTGATAGAACCAATAGTTTGCTACCAACTGCAAAGACATGGTTGGTGTTGAAGATAACGTTTCTAATGTCCTGAATAATAGCTGCAGAAACCTCTGCAGTGGCTTGATGAGGGCAGTAATTAAGAAATACATTTAAGGCGATAGAACTAATTTTGCACCAATTTTACACTAACAGGTCAAAGAATTGCCTTAGATTATTTTTTAAAGGGTTTATACTTTAGGGCTACACTATTTTTTTATAGAATATGGGTACGTTATTAGTGGTAACTTAACATTTGGATTCATTAGGGAAGAGTGCAAGAAGGGGAATAACAAATTGCTGTTGCTGTGAGCTTACCTAGAGTGAAGGAGGTAAAGGTTGACTGTCCCCTGTTTAGTGCAACATGGTGGCAGATGGCTCGACCGGGAGCGGGTGGGGGGCACGGAAAAGCTTACCTTTGATGCACCGCCACTTCGCACACTCACTCTATAGATGTGCAGTGATCACTTTTAAATAGGTGTCCAATGCACCGCACACCAGGCTTGAGCACAGGAATGAGAAAACTCTCACCCAAGATGGCTGCAAAATAGAGATGGTAGAAATAAAAATACTGTGCAGTTCAGGTGAACATGTAACCAACCAACTGGCAGTACTGTGTGGCGATAGATGGAAGGCGGATAGAATGTGCCCCAAAGAAAAAGTGCCCAGATATCAATCTCAGACAAACTAGGCATATTTGCAGCTTACCAGACAGAGGCCAATCATGCAAAAAGCTGAAAAAAATATATTTAATTACATTGTGCTTTAAGGTATTGTTACTTGATGGTATACATATTGTGAGCTTATAAGCATTGCATTTGGTGTGCAAGTTATGGTTTGCATACCTGTTGTCTGAGTTATGTATTGCAGTTATAACTACAACTTGGGAAATTCAGTAGTTTTTAGGTTTTAATTCGTGACCAGAACTGCACTGTAACTGTGTTTTTTTGCACTGAGTTTGTAAAGTTGATTTAAAATAAATGCTAAAGTGTTATTACCACAGCTAACCATAACTTCTCTTTAACCTTTGTTTTTCCAGTGATTTTTTGGGCTTTTTCATCATATGCCACATGCAACAGATCTCTCTGCCTAACCTGCTGTGAGAGGTCAGCCCACGCTGCATACAGCTGAAGCCAAATTGGATGAGAATTATTTGTTTTTTGGAAAGTTCCATGCATATTAGTAGAACAGTGATAAAGTTATTAGCAAAACAAACAAGCATATGCAATACAATAGGTCTCGCATTAGCTAAATGCAGAGCTATTGGCTTTGCAAATGGAAAAGTAATATGGCGGGCAAACAATTTTTTTTTTTTACTTTATTTTTTATTTATTGACTTTTGTTGTCATGGTGGCACGCCGCGCGCGTATCCTGAATACAGCATGTCTTAAAGACACAGCGCAAGCGCTGTCTAGGCGAGACCTAAAAAATGGCGTTTCAGTGGAAAGTCAGATCTAACCATAATTACACACAATTTATATATGTGTGTGTCTGTGTGTGTTTGTTTTATCTTCTAGGGAGTTTACACGCTGTAACTTTAGCATCCCAGCTGACTATACTACTTTGCTTTTATTTCTGAGATCCTGTACCTTTCCATTGTCTCACACCTTGCCTTATTTCTATTACAATGCTATCTACCTCTAAGGGCAATTTTTGTGAGACATTTGCTTTTCCTACCAGAGCTCTTTCAACCTATCAAGAAACCACAATCTATTTACAGTTCAAGGTAGTTCACCTTTATTATCTGTCCTTTACCTTAACCCTATCATGACTTACTTGTTACTAAACTCCTTTTGTTGTCTTCATTTACCTTTGACCTCTTCTATCTCTTCACGTTCGTTGGGTATTTTACTTTCCTTATGCATCTATCTGGTTAAATGAGTTACTTGTATTACCATCTCACTAGTTTATCTCTATGTTACGCAGTGCTTTTTTTATCTTTCCTTTGTCAGTCTTCGGCTTTTTTTACTCTTTGAATATTGTGTATCATATGTGGATATTTGGTTAAATCGGTGATATACTTGTGCATCATATATACGTAAAAAAAAGCCATTCTATAATGATGTGGCTTTTTATACTGTATTATTTTTGCAGCCTTGATAAAGTTATTTGTGACCTAACTCGTTGTCTGCTGTTCATAAAATTTGACTAGACTTTGTAATCATGTCTTGAATGGTCTAGAGGAGAAAAATAATGGCTTTAATAACTATGACTGGCAACCAAGAAGTGTACTTGCTTTCTCTGTTCTTGTGATATTTGACAATTGTAGTGTGCTACTCACCGCATTTGTGACTATCTTGGAGGTGGACACAGCCTGCATTGATAACCTTTACAACAGCAGGCTACTATGTGCTTAGCACCTATAGTCTAAACATTGAGGTTTATGTTTTGGATGTGCAATAGTTGTTTGACGCGTGCTGGACATCTTCCTAATCCAACAGTGTTTGAGGCAAAAACGTGTACTGTACACATCATGAAATTTTAAGATTAGGACAGTTACATTCTCCTTTGGTAAATATCTGATGTATAAACATGCAGTGCCTTCTGCATACACATTGAAAACCTGGGTGAAATTAGGACATTTCTCCATACCTTCTGCACTATAGCAGCTATCCATAAAAACCAGAGTGACCGTGCCCCAGGTTGAATAGGATACACTGCTTCTGACAGGTTCCCCCAAACATTTGGGTGTAACTTTGAATTTGAGGAACAGTTACTTTGGGCCGTTTGGCACCTGTTTCTGGACATAAACTGGTTCTGTGACTCTGTCAATCAAGTTCACATTTCTGCTCCACGGAACTCTATGCACTAGTACAGAAACAAAGACTGGAATTGGGACTGGTTTTGGCTGTCTCTTCTAAATGTGTAGGGACCTTGCGACAGGACCTATGAGCAGTCTTTAGAAAAGTAGCGTAGACTGCCGTGTGAGCTTAGGCTTTGCCTGCTGGTGCTGGAAGAACCACATGGCTCAGCTGCTGTGAACATCTGATGCCAGACTGCTATCTAAACTGAACTGAAGCCACCAAGACAGAGTTCCACAGCTCAGCCCAGCACAACCCTGAAAGTCACACTTAGACAATGAACTACTAAGTGGTCTCTCTTCAATATTTCCTGGAAGGGTTGGACTGGCCGTAGCAGGCATCAGGCGTTTCCTTGGGAGGCTGGAAGGGTCAGGGCCGGTTTTGCAGTGGTGGGGCCGGTTTTGTTACTGGGGCCGGTTTTTAAGCCGTGCTGCAATATCGGCCCCCAGTAGCAAAAGCAGCAATGCTTCACACTTGTCCACCTCCCCACCCCCCGGGGGCCTGGTCTGGCAAACTTGCCAGGGCTGCTTTAGGTTCCCAGTCTGGCCCTGTTTCCTGGATCTGAGAGAACACCACTACAAGTAGCGCTGACAGAGCTCAAGTAGCCTGGTTTTGTCTACTGGTCAGACCAGTTTTCTGTTTCCTCCTTGCTAAAGCTGCTGAACTTCTTTGGTCAGCACAATATCTTGTCATGCTGTGGATAGACTTGCACTGCCCTGTTACGGTGTCCGCTGCATATGAAGTGATAATCACATCGAGAGCTGTCTTTACCCCATCGTGGTGGTATTCACCTCATGCAGGAACACCATGATACGTCATCTGCACCTATTGCCTGGGTTAGTGGCATAGAAAACATGCTGTGCGCCCTAATGCAAGTGCAGGAAATGCCCCCTTTCCCCAGGATGGATACTAAAAGACTGCTATAATTGGGGGCAGAGGGCGTTTCACACCTCTGGCCCTTAGTGCAACTACACCTGCTGCATCATAGTTAGCTACACCTGTGGCCTGGTCCTCGAAGCCTGATGCTGAGGGTCTAACGCTCCTGGGAAGTATGAGAAAATAAATACACAAGATTGTGGGCCTCATTTACTACAAAATGACGCAGCGTGGTGCCGCAAGCCATTTTGCTGCGCCGAGCGGCGTCCTTTTAAAAGCACAGGGATGCATCGTATTAACATCAATACTCACAACGGGCTCTACCCTGTGCTGGCACACAATTGCCTGCCATGCACCATCTCAGGTACCCTTGCGTCATGTTGTAATGGTGCCTGCGTTGCGGGGATGATTGTTTTAGTGCAGGAAGAGACATCTTCCTGCACAAAAACAATCATTGATGGCATTTTCCTCTTTCAATGCATGCTGCAGAATGCAGCACGCATTGAAAGAGGAAAAAATGAGGAGAAATGAAAGTATTTCTCCTCGTTGAACCACTTGTACCTCCCCTGGACACTGACAGTGCAATGGGCTTGTGAATGAGCCCCTGTGTTTTACTGTGCCCTAATTCCATTCTTAATTTAGTTTTCTCCCAGAACACTTTAAATGGCAGAGATTTCACACTTTTCTCAAAAGAGCGTGAACGTGATGCACGGCATCCGTATTTAAACTTTTAACGTGAAATTAATTATCTAGTGTTAAACTACAATTAGTGATTCAAAGTAAAGAATGGTACATGTATTTATATCTGATCAATATGATGACTTGTTTAATAGGACTTAGGTCTGAAACTTAAAAGTTTATTTATGAGAGCCCTGAGTCCCTTTCACACAACGTAAAGTGATACATGCGTGATACAGGGGTCTCATAAAGATTTATGAAGCCACACAAAGCCACCCTGCGTGGCTTTGAGTGGCCTCATAAATCATGAGTAAGGCAAAGCAGCGCAGATCGCTGCATCACCTTACTCTGCGCCCGGGGGGCGTTCCATGGGCATTGTGGTGCATTTTCCCACGCAACACCCATGGAATTTGATGCTGCCTCAGATTAACAAAGTGATGTAAACCTGGGGAAGCGCCAAATCCGTACGCCTCCTGACATGAGGTGTAACGAGGAGAAATATGTTTATTTCTCCTCGCTTTTTCCTCTTTTCTTCAGCACACATAGAAACAGGAAACCACCTCGTAGGATTGTTTTTGTGCAGGAAGGTGTCCTGCAACAGAGGCACCCTTGCACCATGGTGCAATGGTTTCTATGTTAGAGCTAAGCTGCTGAAACGGCGCCAGCGCAGGGGTAAAGGACGAGAATGCAACATATTGCTTAAATACAGTGCATTCCCGCCCTTTGACTTTGGCATAGGGTCTTGCTGCACTGCCCTAGGCAAAAACGCCATAAATGAGGCCCTTAGGAGCTCATTTACAAACCCCGTGTGCCGCCAGAATGTCACTTTTAATGACACTCCGGTGGCGCACACTGCAGAGCCATATCTAGGAGGCCACGTAAAGCCATCCTGCCTGGCTTTTAATGGCCTCGTAGATATGGTGTGGGGCAATGCAGTGCAAGATGCTGCAATGCCTCACACTGCTATAGGGAGGCGTGCCATGGGCGTTACAGTTGGTGTTCCCACGTAACTCCCATGGCATTTGACACATTCCCAGATATACAACATGCTGTAAACCTGGGAATGCGTCAAAAGCCTATGCCTCCCAGGGGTGGCTTAGTGGCTGTTTTTGTGGGGGAGGTGTCCCTTCCTGCACGAAAACAACCTTCTTTCAATGCAGGCACCCTTGCACCATAGTGCAATGGTACTTGTGTTGGCACTAGGCAGCCATTTGTGTGCCAGCGCAGTAAATAAGGACAGGAATGTGCCGTACCCCATAGATACAATGCATTCCATTCCTTTTTCTTTGTGTAACAATAGAATGTGAGCTCTCAATGAAGATGTGTAATAAGGCTTAACGATTGTGATCGATTTGTGTAATACATTTTTGAGACACTCCATCATGCAGTGCTGCAGTATGGAGTGTGAATTTGACAGCAAGTGTACATCTTGGCTGGACACAGGAACTAGTTGTCAGTACAGAACCGCTTCAATAGTGTACGTTTTCATGGTTGGTTATGAGAAAACGCCTGTTGGCTTCTTCATAGAGTCCAACCTGAACTTCAAAGATCACTGTAAAAACAAAGAAAAAGCTGAGGTTCCATCACTGAATCAAACCTTTCCTTCTCCTCAACAACTTCTGCTCCACTGTCCAGACCCTTGTTCTTCTCTCATACATAATGACAGTGCTCTGTTCTCCAGCCTTCTGGGTACCACCCCAGTGTCCTGAAAGTCACTTAGAATGTGTCTGTTTGCCTAATCACCAATCAGTGGAAATTTCACAAAATAATACAGCAACTTTAACAACTTTTATCCCCAATTCCTCCAGCCTGCATTACATTGTAATCCTATTTCATGATCTACAAGCTAATCTACTCTAAACATACTACCTTCCATTGAGATTGCACCTCTCAACCATCACCACACTTCAAACACAGACAGACCAGCTGACCAAACTCTTAGACAGTTCTTCTCCATCTATGCACCTAAACAATTAAACTACAGAATGAGCTGTCTCTTCATCACAAAATCTGCCAATCTCTCCAAAGATGCAGGAAAGAATGGAAAACCCAGGAGGTTCAGGTGTATTTTTCCACGGAATAGACCTGACTGTTATGGACATTAAGCAGCTTTTCTGGGATCCTGGTGGCGGGATACTCATATCTCCAACCTAACACTGATTTATAACAAATACCAATTGTAACCAGTCCTATATGTCCAAATAAATGTTTTTCACTTTTGTTTATTGTTTATCAATCCTCCCCAATTATACCCTTATCTCATAGTGTATACAAAAGACAAGAATGAAAAAATGTGTGAAAGGTCAGAAAGTACCTCATGTAAGCGTCACCAAGGGAGCTGCTGGTAGGTACTCACCCGTTTGCTCACGTTTTTCATCCTCAGTGACTTTCTTGACCGTGAAAAAGATAAATCCAGTGTTTGAAATTAAGAAGTGAAGAAAAGAGAAAGTGTGTAAGAAGTTGCACAAGAAGAGCTAATGTCAAGTTAGGCCCCGTGGTGAGAGAAAGAATATCTACTTTTCTCTAAACTAAAAATGAGTTAAGACTCACATGCACATGCTCCAATTTTATTAATTACTGTGAGCCCACTCAAGATTAAAAACAATCTGCATGTTTCAGACCACTTTAGGATAGGCCAACATGTTTCATTGCCAGCAGTACTCTACGGCAAATTCATCAGGGCTTGGGGCCAATCTTCACCTCACTGGACTTCCAATTTATGCCAAGGGTGACAGGTGGTTGCCCTTAAATTTCATACCGGCATCCCACCTTCTCAGGGGTGTACTTCAATTGTAAGTTACACCTCCTTGCAGGCACGAACAGTTGCCGCCCGTCAACCGCATACATACGAAAGTGTTTGAGTGGAGGGCGACCTGACTGTATTATTTCCTCTGGTGCTCCTTATTGTGGATGTATTTCTCCACGGGACTGGACAGCAGACTGGAATGTGCTTTTCCCAATAGAATGACTCAGAAGACAAGCATCTCAGTGGTTTTTTTGAGGTGTGCATCTATGTAGATTGAGAGAGTTATGAGTAAGATATATTACTTGCCTGGGATCAAATTTCACCTCTTAAATTTGGATGGGTAGATAGATTTGGTCAGGCTCTTAGAGGCGAGATATAGAACCCACTGTCGCTGGGTAACATTTTGTGAAGTCCCATGGTGCGCTGTTCCAAATCACACCAGATCCCATATAAGCATTTCCAGAGCTGGGGTTTCCAAAACAGCGGTCTACATTGATACCTACACAAGGCTCCATGTTGTATTTCGTTTTGCACAGCTTTACAGGAGCTTAAGGAATATGCATTTCTACTTACATGGAATACAGGGCATTGGAACACAAGGGACTCAATCTACGCGTGAGAGAGCTAGTTGTTATGGCTATTTCTTAGGAATGAGATTTTATGTTATGAAGTCATTTATTATGTAAATGAATCCACAAAATTCTTACACAACATGACTGTGGGAATTGAATTTGCTCGGGGTTCTCCCTGACTATGAAGAATATATGCATGAAGAATTTAAAAACATATTTATACATTTTTTATGAAGACAAGGTCGTAATGAAACACATCTGTTTTCGAGCTGCAGTGTATTTGGAGGATCTGGAGGAGCTGTGTGTTGCCTGAGAGCACAGAGAGTCCCGCTATGTAGCAGTGTTGTATTTTGGCCCAGAGATGTATGTGGGATGTATTTGGTCTCCCTCTAGATGGCCCTAAGACCAAGAGCGACCAGCACCGATCGGGGGTGGCAGAGCAGGGGGTGGGTAAGTGGGAGTAAAAAAAGAAAAAAATAACTTACCCCCTCACTGCGCCTCTCCGCTGTCGTCCCACTGACTGGCCGGTCTTCCAAACAGGAAGCACACAGGCTGAGGCTCCCCTGGGCCAATCACAACGCTAAAATGCAGCGTTGTGATTTATTCCCCTAAGCCAATCACAAGGCTTGTGATTGATCTGAGTGCTGTGGTTTGGCGCTCAGACAGGGGATGAGGGCCTGGGCATGTTCTCTGTGCACTTTGGAGTGGGCAAACCACCCCTTCCCTGCTCCTCTGTCATTGGAGCAGCCCCGCCCCGCCAGCAAAGCTGCCGGCAGCAGGACAAAATAAAATGATAAGAACCTCAAGTTATTATCATTTTATTTTTCCTTTCTTTCACTGCTGCAAAGCAGTGGGGCAATGCTCCTCCACCTTAGCGGAGGAGCCGCCACTGCCGAAAACATCAGATCTACACTGGAGTTACAACATGTCTTTTTTCCACAAATGCTACTAAGCAACAAAGATGCTTGGGAATAGTAGCCACTTAAACTCATACATTTACTCCTGCACTTGCCTTGAAGTCACCTTTGAAATGTGAAATTCTCTAAACTCCAGAGAGTGCAAAATATGTCAGCACATATAGCAATCAGTTCTATGTATGCATGTATGTATGAGCCATAAGGGAGCAGAGTACTGCACAAGGTTGAAGAAGATTAGTGGTGGGCCTGATGTATACAGACAAGCTGCACCAGATCATGGGTGCGTAGGCCTTTGGTGTCGTTTTTTTTCTTTCTTGCTCTTGTCCATCTCTAGTTTGATAGCATCCTGGCTGAGGGTGTGCTGAGAGCCACCAGGAACACATTACATCATTTCTTTAACAAATTGTTCTGGCACTCTGTGGAAAGTCAGATATTGATCTAATTCCCTGTGGGTATTTTATGAAACAAAGCAAACACAAGGAGATGATGGACGGAGCGCTGAAACTTTACAGACACTCACCCCCAGCTACAGATCTGGGTTGAATCCATCATCGTTCTTTAGCTCACTTCGCCACCCCAGTTCAGACACAGCCATATGCAAATTAGTCTTGACCCTGTTCCTCATGGGGACAGTCCAACCTGAACTGCCAAGCCAGATCTTCCCTGGACCAGAAACAAGCATCCTGGGACCGGTTTCGGGGTAACACCCCTCATCAGCTATGCTGGCTTGAATCCAGTGGCAAAGTGAGCAAGGGACCCATGTCTGGGGATACCCTGCCAACTTAGGGCGAACAAAGCAGACACAAGGAGATGATGGACGGAGCGCTGAAACTTTTCAGACACTGACCCCCAGTCATTGATCTGGGTTGAATCCATCATCATTCTTTAGCTCACTTCGCACCCCAGTTCAGACCCAGCCATAAGCAAATCAGTCTTGACCCTGTTCATCATGGGAACAGTCCAGCCTGAACAGCCAAGCCAGGTCTTCCCTGGACCGGAAACAAGCATCCTGGGACCGGTTTTGGGGTAACACCCCTCATCAGCCAGGCTGGCTTGAATCCAGTGGCAAAGTGAGCAAGGGACCCACGTCTGGGCATACCCTGCCAACTTAGGATGAACAAAGCAAACACAAGGAGATGATGGGCGTAGCGCTGAAACTTTTCAGACACTCACCCCCAGTCACACATCATGCTCTTCTTAACATACTCCTTGATCTCATTCCCTTTGGTACTGAAGGAGCTGTGTCTATTTGTGGCAGTCTCTAATTTTAAAATGAATATCATTAAATCAGAAGAACTTTTGTTCTCCTCCTTGTCACAACAAGCTGAACATCTCCATCAAAGTATACTCATCTCCTGGAACTCTGAATTCATAAAATATCTGAAGATACTTACAGGTCTTACTACCACTCAGATTGTGATGCTGAACTACTCTAAACTCATTAAAGAGATAAAACAAGATTTCAAGTGATGGTGTACAAAACAATTCCTCTGGTTAAGTAGGACTGCAGTAGTTAAGATGAGGATCCTTCCACAGACCTTTTATGTATTCCAAACAAATGCCCTTCCGGTCCCCCCTTAAATTCTTAAGAAACTCCAGGGGTTGATTATCTCTTACACATAGCAGGGTAAAGCCTCATGCATCCCTCAACAGCACAAGTAAGGAACACTAGCAATCCCCATATGGCATCTTACTTCCAGGCTGCCTCAATTAGATTTATAGCGGAGAAAGAAACAGCTAAGCATTGGTGTTTTATAAACCATATTGGAACTGGGGTACTGGTAGGTACCCTGGGTGCAGAAAAGGCAGATGAGCTGGCTTCACCAGTGACCATGGTCATAATGGCAGTATGGGACGTTTGCTTGAGACTTGGCTTTACATCCTTTCCCTACCTGTTCCCTGGTAAGGACTTGGGGCATCCCAGTACATCCTTTTCTGACCCCCAATGCCAACTCAGATTAACAGTGGCTGAGATTAGTTCAAGGACTCCATCCACAGTTTTCAGTGTGATGCCCTAAGCACAACAGGTATGCCCAGACATGGGTCCCATGCTCACTTTGCCACTGGAAACAAGCTGCACCCTACTGAAGAGCCCTATTAGGGAAAAACTACTCTTGGGTTGAATGTGCTTCAATTCAAGAGGACCTAGCTTGGCAGTTTGGGCTGGACTGTTCCTACTGGAGCAAGATCAAGCTTGATTTGCATATGGGTAGGTCTAATCGTAGGCAGCATTGTGGGTGAAAGAATGATGGACTGTGATGTGGTGCCAAGTAATTACCATTGACTTAAAATAATTCAAGCATCCCATCCATCACTTTTATATTTACTTCGTGACATCTCTCCTGGCCTGTGTGCAGCCCAGCAGTAGGTCTAGGATCTGGGAGTGTTAGACCCTGCCCACATGCATCACAATGCAATTGAAAGGGCCCTTGCTCTACCACTGGGCAAGTTAGTATTGTGTATAGCCCCAGACCATGATGAGTCAGGCACACGCAAACATGGGAATGCAGTACTCCACATGTAAGGACAGAGCCTTCATACGAGGGGCTCCTGTTATTATGTGGACCCAGATCTTTATAAATTGGAAGTTACTCGCAGTTGAAGTGGACAACCCCCTTTTTGCTGTTGAGGGATAAAAAGGATGAAATGTTTCTGTGTACCAAAAAGAAGGTTGATGACACGTTATTCTCCATCTGCCTCCATACATCCCTTCATAAGGGTAGGAGTTCTAACATCATACTACGTCACAGGAAACCCCGCATATCATTAAACGAAACACTACATCTTCCCCTTATTCCTCTCATCACTGCAGCAGGAGGCCCTAAGCAAAATCTTATGTGCCTGGCTAGAACCATTAGATTATGAAGTGCCTTTCTTATTTTCAGGTATGCAAACATTGAGATTTGAGTGAGTCCTTATATTATTCAATAAGGAAAAGTGGAGCCTGTAACCTTCCTGGGAACCCAATACACAAATGCAGACCTCTCTGTGTTTACCTTTGTGCACTCAGAACTATGATCATTATCTTAAGTGCACGGTGTTTGCCATTATTCAGTTCCTCTCAAGGTCACTTCCAGGACGTAGCTTTAAATTGACTTCATCCTAAATGAAGCTTACATAAATATTTGGGAATCAAATTTTGAACAATGTGAAGAATGTCTGGGAGAAGGACTGTTCAAGAACTGTTACCTTAATTTGATACATGCGTCTGTCAGTGACATCCGACAAGACAATGCATCCTTTCCCATGCGGGACAAATCTTTTCTGAGGGAGACATATTTGGCTGTTTAAGAAATACAAAGCTGGATCTAGACTGGCAAAACGCCAAGAGTACATGTTTTAAATCGTTCATTGATTCCTAGGAAAGCATCTCTAGATGGAAAGCTTAAAACATCAAGGATGTGGTTACACAAATATATCTGTCTGTCCCAGACACCATTGTTTCATTTCATATGCTACAATATCTGCGTTGTAAAATATAAAAACAAACTAGAGGGTCGTGCTGCATGCTTCTAAAAAAACGCTAAATTGAGAAATCTCATGTGCAGATGCCACTGGCTAATAGGCTTATATGATACATTTAGAAGCTGATATTTTTGTAGGTGTGCCGAATTGCTTCAAACGGTGCCGTTTTTTCTCCTTTAAATTACAGGTTTAGGTCGTGAGTGAGTTACAGATTTCATCTTGTCGAGCTGTGTCTTGGAGGGAAATGCTTAGGCTTATTCCAGGGCATATGCACCTATAATAATAATTAAAAGTCTGAACATAACTGGCACAAAATAGCATACACGCTCACAGGGACTAACCAACTGGGGAAGAAGAGAGGTCCCCATTGAGCGGTTCCTTCGGCGGCCGCCATTTTATGAAGCTCACACTGCTAAAACCACCAGAGCAGCAAGAGAGTGCTGCTCACCTTCCCCATGTGCAGCGTAAAATGCCCATGAGTCTCAGCTGAATTCCAGTCACACAATCTGCGCATAAACACTTCATCTGCATGTGACTTCATAGAGAATGGTTCCTACCTAGAAGCATAAGTTGATGTTAGTGAGCACTTTACCATTTGGGATCCCTTGGTTCCCTGACCAAAATGGAAACTGCATTTGAGAAACAGTGAGTCGCCATAGCAGTGTGGGCCAGGGTGCACTTCAGGTCTTTGATGGATCCGCCTAGAGAGTTATCCAACTTAGAAACATTGACATCTGAGTGGCAGACAGAGCCCTTTATAACTGAGTGTTGAGCTAAATTCACTGCAAGGTTTGACAGAGATTGGTAGTACTTCAGTGAGAGACAAACTTCAAAGAACTACAGAGGGAAGGTAGCACAGCCAATAACTATTGACCAAACATATCAGGAACTGTGAGGGTGTGGTTGCAAGGTATCGGGACAGAAGATGGAAACCCATGGTCTGCGAGAAATGTGAATCTGCCAGATGTTCACCCACACACAAATGCTGAAGATTAGAGAGTCTGGAAAAGCATCTTACAAGCTGAGGTGAAACTCTAGGACAGCAACAAGTCCTTAGCTCCCAGTATTAGTGAATCAGAACCCCTGATCCAGTGCCTTGCACAAGTACCTGCATCCCAACTTGATATAATCTTGTAGAGGTGCTAAGGTCCACTTCCTTGAATGTTTTGACTTCATATCTTCATGATAGATTAACAGGAATAGCATTGCCTGCCCTCAGGATGTCTCACTTCAGTGATTGTAGAAGAGCTATGAGACAATAAGGCCTATTCTTAAGTAATGCTGCTCAGCTCCACAGCTGTAAAATGGTGACATCTGCCTTGATATCCCATCTCTCATGTGGTTCTACTCACCTGGAAAAAAAACAAGAAGCAAAGGTAGATGCAAATTCCATTCTCAAGGCTGAAATTCCTCCATGGATGAGATTGTGCAGTGGGGAGGTCCTTGCCTAGTACCTTTGTAACTTGAAATATAAGCTGAGGGCAGAAATTAAACAAATTCTCTCAGATGGCTAGTCTTCGTGGGGCAGGATTTGACAATATGGTGCGGATCCTGAATATCAACTAGAGATTATCGTGGAACACTAATATCTTAGACCGGATATCGATGGACAAAATATGGAAAGGTAGTATAGATTTTCTATACCTAAGTCCACATCTATGTACCTTGATGATATAGATATAGATAGGATAGCACATCTATAGTTCCCTATTTGCACTTGCTGCTTGATATTTTGTCCCTCACAGTTTTGTCCTCAATATTCCTGTACTCAATATCGCAGAGTGCAATCCGGGCACCATAGTTAGCAGAAAAAAGCACACCCACTAAGATTGAGAAACAAATATCAACAGGGTTAAAAAGGCAAATATTCAAGGCCTTGAGAAGCAGAACATTTTGACAATCCTTTTACCTCCAAAGTCTGGATGAAGAAGCGAAGGGTGACGACACTGAACCCTATGTTCTTGATATGTTATTGTCTGTAATTGGTAAGGATGTGCTGTTGATAAACCTGGAATAGGGTGCATCTAAGTGCCACAAACGCAATAGTATAAGAGTCTCCTGGCTCAGCGATTTGCATATAAAATTTCACAACTTTAAGATCAAAGAAGGTGCTCGAAGTGACCCAAAAGCATATAACTTCTTCCTATAAGGCTCTCACTTGCACATTTTCTTACTACATTTCAGCTGCACCTGTTTAGCACAGGCAACAAATTGGCTACTGAAAAGTTTTATGGAGATGATATACGGTTGTGTTGGTCTTTCCCCTTTGTTATCTTTTTCAACCAAACACAATATGCATTGGTATCAAAGTGGATGCAGCAACAATATTGGGGCTGAAACTACCAGAAGAGGATGCATACAAACCTGGTTACTTGAAGGGAGTGGGGAGGTGAAGAAACACAAGGAATGTCCTTGAGGCAAATGGAGCAAAACCTGAAACCAGCATGTGAATTGAAAGTGGAAGAGCACAACAACACAACAGAAAACACCAGATTCTCTTGAGAGTGGAGGATTTGGCCCTCCCATTAGATCTCTCTTGACCTGTAGTTTTGTGGAAATAGCCTCTGAGCCTGCAGAGCAAGGTGAACAGACAGAGATCTCACATACCCACCTGTGGATCTTGCATAGGATGAGACAGTGTGGAAACTACACAGACCTGTCAGAGGCTTCGATACAGTTATTTTAGGTGGTCTCTCTCTGGTTCTAAGAAGCCAAAGAGCGTGGCTATATCGTATTTACAGTTTTCCTTCATTCACTACTAGTGTAGCAAAAACGGCAATCAGTTAGTGCAAAGATTAAAAAAGCATTAGAACATTGGAATGTTGAGCACTCCATTGTAGACAATGGAGTGCCCCAGGCTTCTACTTGCCGGTAGAGCAACATTCTAATGTTGTGTTCCTTTCACAGCTGCTGCTGTGGACAAAGGGAATTTAAAACCCTTCGGGCTCCAAGAGGCCTTTGTTTTTACTAATTAGAACATTCTGCCCTCTAGGGGTGGAATGTTCTAATAACCTTAGAGCCCCCATAGCAGGCTCTCCCGGACATTAAGGGCCCGCTCCCTTGTTAATGCTGGAGCGGGCCTTTAATAGCTACGTGCTCTAGTGTTGTAGGTATTGAGGTGTTATTCAGTAGTGGAGTTTCAGACAAACAGAACTCAGGGTGTCTGGACCTTTTGCCTAAGGTCCTCCATGCTCTGTTTGTGGAAGCAACTGTACAGAGGCCATCTTTGGGTAAAGCATATGCATGTCAGTCACAAAATGGGGCGTGAGGGGTAGATATTACCAATATAATGCATACCCTGATCAAGCTGCCAGATATTATTATTCAAAGTCTGGAATGGAGAATGCACTTTTGAACTAAGGTAATGTCAATATGCTCCATTTTATTCACTCTTGCTTGCCTGCCCATGTAAAACATGTTTCAATAGTCGTAAATATTGAACGTGGTGTCATAGTGGGGATATCCGTTAGCTAACTACGAAAATGTAGTCAATATCACCTTTTTATTAGTGCTATTCGACCCACTAACAACAGTGTGAGATGGATCCATTAATCAACTTCATAGTACACTAATCAATTTCACTTCATCGTTGTTTCTAGTGGTTATTTCTTTGGATCTGTGAATTTGCATCCCCAGATAGCACATGGATCTCTCTATTGCTCTATTACAGCAGGTATTTCATTTCAATAGAAATAGCCCTTGTTGGTTATTGAGAGGATTGCATGTGTGAACCTTGATCGTTGATCAAGCAGTAGGTTATTTTTATCAGATGTTCTCTGCTTCAACCTGAAGTGTTTTACACTCTTGAGTTAGGTTCTTTATTTCTGTGTCATCCGGTGCAGCCATATTGTACCTGTTAATAATGCATTTTGTTAGCTTTCTGTTTGTCATGGCAGTGGAGTTCAACGACCATTTCAAACACACATCTTATCTTGGATTCCATAATTTTATCATGCTCTGCTTTATTGTACACATTGCCCAAATCTGTAAAATGTGATGCAACAAATAATGTCTGTACTGGCAACTTGTGTTTACTTTTCTAGTAGAAGTCAAATCCCAGTGACTGTAACATTTCTGAAAATATTACATTTGCACCAGGTTCTAGTATGCCACTGTTTGGATGGACACAATCTCTGCGAGTTGCTGAGGTTTTAATTTTGAAGTGCAAGGGCTCTGTATACAAAGGTAAATTTACAAACAAATTTACTCTTACACTTTTGAGTAACTTTACTACTTTTGGACATTCCCCATTTACAAGTGTAAAGTTACTCAAAAGTGTAGACTTAAAGGAGTTAAGGGGTTGGAGCCTAACTTATGAGTGTGAAGTTACTACTTGTAACTTTTCATACGTAGGCGGAGGTCTACCCAACTGGGGTGGAGATCTAGCTGTGGTAAAGTATGGGAAAACATTTAAAAGTTTATTACAATTTTTAATTTAAATATTAATGAAAATTAGTCTAAATGTAGAAAAAAATAAAACATGCTACAGCATTATTAGCTTAATTTTAATGTAAACATTTAATAAGTTTGAATATATTACATTAACTTAAAATTATTTTTCTTAAGATTTAAATAAAAAAATCCCACCTAAAGTATAAAAGTTATACTTATTTTTTATGCAGTTAAAAACTATTAAACATCATGAATAGAATTAATTTCAATTATTTCTTTAAAAAAATTAAGTTATATTGTTTCTAATGTTTAAAAAGGTTGGTTTTATAATAAAGTAATAATTATATTTTAATCATATATAGTTTTTAACTCTAAATTAATTGTATTTCTATTTTTAAACATTTAAAATTAGCTAATCTAATCATTTTCTATAGGAGGATGTTGCAGTGCCAGTGGTTGGTCATGTGTGGGGCTGGACTAACCCCCATCTGAGTTAAAGTACATTTACAAATGTTTTGGGTCCTTTTTGGTTGTTGTCACTACAGAAGTGCAGTTTGTGAATAGCAATAGGCTTACCTTTTTGAGGTTATGTGTGTCTCCCTAAATCCCTCTGTAGCCCTCCCTTCCTTCTTATCCTCAAACACCTCCCATATAGTAGTAAGTGTGCCCAATTTTCCAGCCAATCCCCCCTGTTCTTCACATATTTATTATTAAAACGTAAACTTACATGTGCGGAGATCGCCACACTTGGGGTGAAGATCTCCACACATAGGCCTTGATTCACAAAGGTAAACTTACACTTTTGTGTAAATTTATGATTGTTTGCTATTCACAAAGGGATTTACGAATAGGGTCTTCACGACAGCGGAAACTCCACACAGAAAAAACATAGGTATTTTTATGTGCGGAGACTTCACACTTGTAAAGATACTACTTATAAATCATTTTGTGGATAGCACACAATCGTAAATTTACACAAAAGTGTAAGTTTACCTTTGTGAATCAGGCATATTAAAAAGATAGGAGAGGTGGAGACATAGACTCCCACATGTAGGTTAGTTGATAGCATTTTGAGGTATGTTAGTAGTACTGTTTTTATATTACTAAATGTACTACAAAATGCAGTTTGTGGATAGGCCCCAATGTTTTTATCTGTCGGATTTCACAGTGTAAGGTTGGTAATGCCTGCATCTCAGAACAGGCCCATGCGTTTAGGTCGATGGGGATCCGCTAACTGGATCTGTTTGGGTTTCTCCCTATTGGAGTGGGGGTCCCAGTGGAGAGTGAGGTGTATTTGTATAGTAATAATAATAATATTAATAATCATAATAATAATAGTAATAATAATAAGACAGAAACCTCAAAATTGTAGTGAACATGCAAACTTCGCATACAGTCGTTCATTGGAGATGCTGCACTTAGGAAATATGCAAAGTTGCCGTTCACATCTACAGACAAACCTTCTTACACAGATAACCAACTTAGAAAATATTGTGTGCTGCTTCACCCAGTCCCAAACCATAACTCTCTAAGCAGGAGCTCCTCCAGGCCTTTCACGCCTAACACTGTAAGAGAACAAGCATCAGGCTTAGCCCTGATCAAAGTGTATAGATGCAAACAGAGGAATTGTGTTGGATCCATTCTGTGCTGCACGTGTGTCCAGAAAAGGCAGACGGGGGCCCTTACTGCGTGCAACTCACATGAGATCAGAGAGTATTTCTGGCTAGGATTTATCTCAAGTAACAGCTCTCAGAAGGACAGTGTTGGGTAGCACCTTTGACAGTTCCCACGACTCAACTTCAGTAAATGTAAAAACAGCACTTTGATGGGAAGTGAGAGCTTCTTTTGGCAAACTTTTCCCCACACTTCATTATAATCTCTGGAATTGAGTATCTTAAAACATCACAGACTTCTACTTCTCAGAGGGGTCTCAAAAGATATTTCAAATTTTATAACACTATGGGCTTATTTTTACTCAGCTGTGTTTTAATAAACAGACTTGATCTTTTGGCCTAAAGTCTGGCGGATGAAACATTAGCTGGCAATGCCAAGTGTTACAAAATAACCCCAATCAATACGTCCCAGGTCAATGCCTGCTGCCATATTACCAAAGCTGGAGGCCATTTCTGCTGTATTGAGAAGCCATATCACTGTATAGGAAAAGCTCAGCGTACTTGAAGTGCTGTACTTAAATCACATCAACAGCTAAAGAAAGAATGAGAAAAATGACCATCTAAACATAAAAACCAGTTCCTTCTTACTATACAATTTGAACATAGTTCATAGAAAAAAACAATCAAAAGAGGAGAGTGAACGGCAAAAGACCTAATAATACATTGCAGATTATTTCGTTATGAATGTCTATTAATAAACTCTTCTTTTATGTACTTTGCGTAAAATAAAAGCATATTAATGGATGTTCATGATGAAATACTCTGCAATGAGTCCGTCACCGTTCGCTCTCCTTTTTTCTGATCACATATTGGGCAACATAGTCTCTGTAGTATTGGCACCATGTGGCACCTTTGGAACTGAGCACTTTCTCTATTTAAGTGTAATTGCTCCTGGATTATGTATACTTATGTAGAAGCCAGGCCATAAAATTGGCATACAGCTGGCGGAAATATATTGCTGTCGGTCAGTTCAACTCTGCACTCGGTAGCAAAGATAGTGCTTAATTTGTGAAATAAAATAAGCGCTGGGGCACAAGGATTTTCCCAGAAGCTCATGGCTGGTGTTACTGAATGTAGGCGGGATTGGTTGAATTCCAAGGCTTCAGAGTCTTGATTCCACCTCAGGCTTCTTTCATCCACCCCCAGATACTCACTGACCCTTTATTGTACATCCCTTTCTGTCTTTGTCACTGTTTTTCCGACTTTCCCTTTCTCCTTTTTCCTTCTTTTGTGTTTTTCTCTCTCTTGCTCTGGGTCAAATTCTCATTAGGAAAAATAAATGCCAGTCCCCAAAAATGAGCGCTAATGAGCCCCACCTGCAACCACCAGCTCAAATTAAGCACTGACTGTAAATATTTACCATGAAATGTGCTGTAATAAATCCTAGGGGGGACTTCCTTCTGCACGCTTCCCTAACAGCAGCCATTCGTAAGCATTGGCAGATGGGGATCACGGAGCCAGCGATTTCCCTGCCTTGCCAATATGTGGTGATCGCGACTGGGACGGTTAAGGCAGTGACTTGCCTCTATAGGCGACTTACTCAGGAGTTGCGGCGCCCTCTAGATAGCCTGTGCCTTAAATGGGAGATAGATCTTGGTGTGCCCATCGAAGAGAAACCATGGGAAGCGATGGTAGAAAGAGCGTGGAAGACTTCCAGGAACGCGAGGTTCCAATTAATACACTTCTTTGTCCTTCACCGAGCGTACCTCACTCCTCAAAAAATTAACAAATATTTTGGGACCAGCGCGGTTTGCCCGAGATGTAATCTAGACAATGCTGAGTTTTTACACATGTTCTGGGTCTGCCCATCACTCCTGGGGTTTTGGAGGGAGATACTGACCAGTCTGAATGACATAACAGACCGGGAGATCGAGCTGACTCCGGGGACCTGTCTGTTACACTGGTTTCCTCACACTGCCAGGAACAAGATCACCAGTAAATTTATCGATCTAGGACTAGTACTGGCCAAGCGAGAAATTACCTGTCATTGGAAGGCGAGCACCCCCCAAGTATCTTGAGGTGGACGCGGGAGCTTACAAAGTGGGCGGATAGTGAGGGTACCTTTCGGCTCCAAATGGCACACAGAACGGGTAACGACAAGGCATTGGAGGCCGCAATGGCGTGGGTGGCGTTGGTGGAGGAGCTCAAGCGCCCGAGGGAGGATGATGACGAACCCTCTGTCAACTGAGTAGGGTAATAAGGGGGTCTGACATTCTGCCCCAACCAAACTTCCCCGGGCCTTCTAGCGGGTTGGCGGATAAAATTACCACACGAGAGTGTGCTTCCACCCTTTAGCTTGTCCCTACTGAGCGGATACTGGGGTGTTAGACTACCTGACAGACGGACTCTGTCTTTCCACAGGAGTTCCCATGGGTGAGCGGCATGCCTGGGGGGAGGGATAGGGAGGTGGGGGGGATGAGTTGCGGGAAAGGGAGGGCGACTGCGAGGGTGGGTGGATTGGTATTGTTTTTGCATCTCATTGCGTTTCCTGTGGGCCTCACCGGAGTTGGCTTGAAGGATGTGAAATATTTATTGCTGGGACGTGGAATATGATTTATTCGCAGATCCTGGTAGAGTTGACAGATACTACCACCAATGTTTGCTACTTATGTGGGCTGCCCAAAATAGAGGTAAATGAGGCACGCACGGCAAACGCCGACGTATAGGGGTGGTTGGTTTACTATCTGCACGTTGACATCCAGTGTGCATTTATCAATGTATGCTCATTGTTCCCATACAGTGATTGTTTGAGTTGTAACGGCAACTGAATAAAATTTGTTTACAAAAAATAAACTGGTCAGTGACCAAAGGCAAGCATGCCATAAAGAACAAAAAAAAAAAAAAAATGTGTTGTAATAATCTTACTCCCCCTTGCTGGGGCTTTGTAAGCAATGTTCAGCTGATTGGTCTGTGACAGAAAGTAGTTGAGCTTACCACAGGACTTGGATGACTTACCAGGGGACTTTAATGTTCTTCCGTACGAAAGTGCCAAGTCTTCTAAACATTTTAGAGCACACAGGGTGCTAGGGGTTGAAACTATATATGATTTAATGACAATTTCGCAAGGACTTTTTAGAAGTCCATGCAATGAAATTCTTTAGCCCTGAAGCATAATTCGAAATTATATTAGCACAACTTTTTGGGCTGGTTGGAGGTACTCTCACAATCAATGTTCATGGACCTCTGTCACAATTATGAAACTCTAGTCTTGAGTGGATAGGATTTGAACATTTACAGAGGGGATTTGGGGTTCTCCCCAAAGGAAAGTTTTTAAATAAAGGTGGGCAAAAGATTGCAATTTTAAGTACTTAGGGTCATGGTCTATAAAACAGAACTGGATTAGAAATAAAGGCAGTTTTACATAAAGGTTTCTGGGACGATTTATGAACAGTTATGACCAATGGTGCATTGGGTTATTTACAAGGAACACCTGTATCGGTATTACTTGCGCATTTTTAAGCTACTAGTCCAGCTGGATAGGTTAATGAAGCACAGGAAGAAAAGACAAATTACGAAGGGCTTTGTGTATTCTCTCCCAAGAAAGGCAATGGTACATTTTATAGGACATTGTACCCATAGTATTATTTAAAACTCTATGGAATTTAAAAGTAACTTTGCGGCTTGAGAAACAGCTAGGCGTTCTCATCATGGAGCGTATCATGATCCTGTTCTCTGTGTTGCGTTGACCAATAATATACCTGAGCATTTTTTTTTTTCCAATCTAAAGCACATATTTTGACTTGTACCATTTTTAGGTCTCGCCTACGCAGCGCGCATGCGCTGCATAGGAGAGACCTTTAGCGATCGGCACAGCTTTGGGGGCAAAAACGTGCACGCGTTGCATTGCTTGCAATGGCAACGCGTGCACGTCTGGCGATTCCCTTGCGGGAGCGCGCGGCGCCATATGGTGGCGCCATATGGTCGCAATCATCGCGCCTTGCTGCACGCTCCCGCAAGGGAATCGCGCAGGCCCCCTCCCCCTGCTGCTGCGCGAGGCGCGCGCTTGTGCTGGTTTTTAATTAACTCATTAGCTATGAAGCATAGCAGCAAAAGATGCCGGGCCTCATGCCTAAAACAATTTGTAAAGCCAATAGGTTCCAAAGATGCCATGTATTGGCTTTGCCAATGCTCGTTACTTTAATGGCTTTTTTTTATTTGGTTTGTGTTCATTTTGCTGCATCTGTTTGCAGTCTTTTAGCATAAACGAGTGCTGCTTTTAAAGGTCGGAGGAAAAATGTTAAGTTTGAGTTTATGTAAAACGCACTAAGGTGTTTCAGAGGTGCAATCGCCAGTGCCATAGTAATCACGTTTTTAGATAAGTTCTATTACACTGTGATCACCATGCTGAAATAACAGAAAATGGTGTTTTCACTTTGCCTGCAGCCTTCTCCTTCTCCATTGTATTCGTTACAGCTGGGGGCGTATAGGATTGTGTCAAGTTCAGGAACTGAAACCTTAACCCCTTTTGGTGGTTTCAAACGCTTTTTGTCCTGGGAGATTAGAAAAATAAAAATTATAAAAAGAAATCAATAGTCTTGTTGAGAATCTTTGAGTCTGAGGCAACCGTACCAATAAATCAATAAGGCTTTGTCTGTCATCAGTGTTGTGTAAGAAAACACTAAAGGGGCTTTTGGGAGATGAACGTTTGCACTTGGAAATGCTGTGGTTGCATCTTTCCATGATCATTTATTCTGCGTGATCCGCTCAGCTCACCTACTGAATTTGTATTTTTTTTATACAGTTGTCAGGTGGTTTAGGGCACTGAGAACTAAAGAAACGGATACCTACATTGCAAGTCTTTTTATGTGCCAACCAATACACCTTATTTAACCAGTTGCATAGTGTTCTTTTCCAGTTGATTCGGTTTGGCCGAATGTTAAAATGGATTTGTTTGCTTTTTAAAAAAAAAATTAATTCTAGGCCAGAAGGGCACGCTCGTTTTTCCCGAGATCTTTCCTTGGTCAGTAAGTTAAGCAGTGATACACTGACACTCCAGCTATTTCCTGGAGTTTATAGAATTGTGGAGTCGGGCGGGCGGAGGGGCGGGGTGGGCTGGGGAGTGGGGGGGGGGAAGGGGGGAGGAATGCCCTAAGACGTTTTGAGCCCAAGGACAGCAAATGATTGTGCTCTGTATCGAAATTGTGCTCTTGACAAAAGTTTGTGACAGTCCAACAGTGAGCCACAAAGTCCAGATAAGTGTCTCTTTTTAATGATGATCACAAAGTGTGTATGCAATTTAAAGTTTACACTTGCTATGTACAAATTTATCTCATAGTGAGATCATGAAAATCAGTCACTCCAGCTTCTGGTAAATAATGTTCCGGACGAAGTGGGCATAACATACTAATCAGCCAACAATATCACAGTTGCAGATCTAATTCTGGGCCTCTGGGACCCCCAGTGCTTTCATTGATCAACATTAAGTGTGAGGTATTTTTTGGCCTTTTTGCCACATGGTGGGTTACGGTCAGAGTGACCGCGAATGTTCAAATAGGAGCTGTGATGACTACAACTAGATGAGCAAATGAACATTTTTAGGTACAGGCTCATGCTATAGATATTGCCTATTTATTATAAACTTGATCGTTGTATAGAAAGATGTTTCTACCCCTCTTCTACCCCTCTTCTACCCCTCTACCCCTCTTCTACCCCTCTACCCCTCTTCTACCCCTCTACCCCCTCTACTCCTCTTCTACCCCTCTACCCCTCTTCTACCCACCCCTCTACCCCTCTTCTACCCCTCTTCTACCCCTCTTCTACCCCTCTACTACCCCTCTACTACCCTGCGGTGGACTAAGTGGCAGCCGGAGCCTGATAGCACTGCTTGTCCTTTAAGAACAAAAAAAGCATTGGCATAGCCAATAGGTCTCGCCTTTGGGACCTCATAAGTGTTTAGTTATGCAGCACAATATCCTTGGTACAACATCAACTGTTGCATGGCTAAGCACTTATAAGGTCCCAAAGCGAGACCTATTGGCTATGCCAATGCTTGTTTAAGTTAGTGTACACGCTGAATACATCACAGCTTCCAAACATAGGACAATAATTGCCTCTTTGTATTTCACTCAGAGATTTTTTCGAGGTAAAGTATGGCAACAAAGTCTTTACAAAACATACTAGTGAGATAACATTAGTCAAAACTGTGTGGCGTGCGCCAAATAATTATTCTCTTATGTGTTGTTTTCCCTTTTAAAACTAAAATAATACTAACTTTTTTCTAGAAAGATTTCCTATACAGCTATACAGTTAGATACAGGCAGGTGCTGTGTGTATTTTGTAAGTGAGCTTTAAAAACAGGTGTACAAATTTAGCTCCTGAAAGACAATTAAACACAAAGCATTGTTCTTTGTGTAAAACTGGGGAGATAGCAGTGTATGTAAAAATGATACCATAACTCAAATCTCTGCTTCTCCACTTAAACAAATTATGTGATCCTAAACAAATCACTGTGCTTCACTGCGCCTAACTTTCTTTAACTCTCACATTGGTAAGGACTTAGAAATAATTTGGGGCCTCATTAGGATGGCAGTCAGACTTACGTCCGACCGCCATCCATCCGGAAACGGGACCGCCCGACTACAAGTCGGCGGTCCCGCCAGGCGAATTAGGATGCAACCGCCACCACGGCGGTCGCAATGTCTATATTTTGTATTGCGTCGGGTGCTGCGGTCTGCAGCACACACCGTAGTACAAAACATGGACATTACACAGATCCCTGCACTATGTGGCAGGCACCCTGAGGTGCCTGCCACATAGTGCAGGGACCTATGGTGCCCCCCTAAACCCAAAACTGAGGGTCAGTGGAGAAAGGGGGCCCTCTACGGGCCCCCAATGTTCCTTTACGCCAGCCTTTTCATGGCAGGTAAACCACCATGAAACGGCTGGCAGGGAGGGACATCATAATCCCTACGGCGATGCCTGGCAGGCACCGCCACCATTGTAGGGATCAATGTTTCCTCCGACGGTCCGATGGGCTCCTTGAGCCTGTCGAATCCATGGTGGTCGGTCTCTCTGACCGCCACCCATCCGCCCACCATCCCAGTGTGGTGGGCGGAAAACAATTTTGCGATGGCGGTGGGACCCCCACCAACGGGCTGTTGGTGGCGGTACCACCGTCATCGTAATCAGGCCCCTGATTCAATGTGTGTACTATACATAGTACAAAACACTTGAATTTGTCTTAACAAACAGTAATGTTGCTCCAAATACAGCAACAATATTTACCATACATATAATGCATATGACAAACTAAATTTCTTGTGTCTTAACTTTCTGGAGGTGTCAACAGAACATGAGGAGTTTTAGGAGAATACTGTTTAATCTTTATATATTCGTGTTCACAAACTAGACACTTTAATACAAGTCACTTAGTACAATTAAACACCTTAATGTACAAAAGGAATAAGTTCACATGTTAAAGAAATACACTTTTTTCAATTTTAAAGACTCTAATCATATGTTTATATGACATCTCCTTTTCTGTTGCGTGATTTACTACATCTTTCAAGGGCTTTGGCTCTCGTGGCCTGGTCCCTACCACTCATGAATTTGTAGACTTGTTCTTCTCTATCTCTGGTTGTAAAGTCTCCATTAGCTTCGCTCAATTGTGAAAGTATGCTTCCTTTTACAGCATGTGTATGATCACAGTAACAGAACTCCCTTGGTGGCTAGTTCATAACTTTGCACATTGCCCACTGGTGAATCACTCCCATATTTCTATACTTCTTGCCAGCAGCATTGCTCAGAAAGTTCCTGACTTGGTCTAATAGTCACATGTTTAAATTCCATTAGGCAGATTTAGCCTTCCATCTTTCTGAGGTCTGTAAATTGAGTACTGTCAACATAGGTAATATCAACATCCTTTAGTGAACGCGCTTGGAAACAGCATATGTGGTGTATAAAGCACTAATTGAAGAACAAGTTATTATTATTACTATTATTAGTATTTGTAGCAGCAGTAGTAGTAGTAGCATTATCTTGCTTTGTTGACTTACTTTTTTATGTGGTGCTAACAAAGGAGGCACCTAACAGTAATTACATGGGCCACGTGCATGTCTGTGAGGACTCAAAGTCATGTTGACTTCATTCACTCTTTCTGTTTGCTGTGCACTCATTTTTCAGATGATGTTCGGCTTTACAGTATTATTCAGCAATTCGAACTTCAGTGCAAAGCTATGGTGGTAGCTCTTATTTCATGTCAACCCCCCATAGCAGCTTAATTTTATTGTACTTACAATACTCATGGAGGATATTTGATTGATTATATTCTTTTGGGTCTCTGTTTAATTTTTATCAATCATAATGTGTAAATTTGATCATAACAATTGTATCTATAAGTGATTCAGTATTGAAATATTGGGTTCCGGAGTAGCATGCTACTCGCCAACAAGCGTTATATAAGGGCTATATATATATATATATATATATATTAGAATTACAATTACAAATTACAATACTTTATATTCAGGAGGCAGTATCCTGGAAGTGTGTGACTCTTTCAAAAAGATTCCAGAGATTTGACAAAAATAACATAAGGGGTTCATTGCACAAATGATTCATCTGATTTTTTTAAGAGGCAGTCATTTAGTACTCGGAAATCGTAGCGAGGAATATCAGTTATAAAAACAACATTTACTATAAATATGACTAATGTTAGGAGGTGCACAGAACTTTTCCATGAATAGTTAAGAATTTTAGTTGTTGGAGATGATAAGCAGAAAATATATGTCACTCAAATAGCACACGTGGGAGCAGAGGATACAGAGTTGGAAGGGCAGATAGCACACTGAATCCTGGGCCTGGTTGTGCGGCACTAGGGGACTCAGAGACTTTCCAGCACGATGTAAGAGGTGGTAGAAAGTATTGCTGTTGATGCTGCAGACAGCCAGCGTAGCCCTGTCACTCTATTCATCTGCCTGCTGCCAGTTGCTGGTTGTTCTATAAACTGCATGATTGGCCATGCTCATGGACATTTAGGTACACCTATGTCTTGCTTCAGTTTTAGTAGATGTTTTAACAGTGTAACTGATAAGAGTGGGAAAATGGTCAGTAACTGAATTACCAGTTATGGGTAACACTCTGCACCATTACCAGTAATTTTGTAATACCTCTTTGCTATTCTTCAGGTGTTCCAAAGAAAATGTGACTACTCTCTATGCTAGACCGTGCTCTTCCCAACAGCTGGGAGTTTGCGAAATGCAGAACATCCCCTGCCGCAGACACATCACTGGTCACCTGAGAGATTTCCACTGGCTCCCGATCAACAAAATAATTACCGTCAAGATCCTCACGCGCACTTCAAAGCCCTCCACAATGCCTGGCCTGCATACCTCAACCACCGCCTCTCCTTCTACACACCCACCAGACATCTTCGCTCCGCCCAACTGGCCCTGGCCACCAACCCACGGATCCGCAAGACCTCGGCTGGAGGAAGATCCTTCACTGCCTCAATTCAGGAAGGACCTTGAGACCTGGCTCTTCGACTGAACCACAGATCCTCCCCCACCCACAGCACCTTGAGACCCTAACGGGTGAGTAGTCGCACGTTACACAAAACCTGATTGATTGATTGATTGATTGATTGAGACCCACTAAAGCTGAGAGGCCTGGCAATAGAGTTCATAATCAGGTGCTCAAAAGTCCACTTCTGTGATCGACCATTTACATTTCTGCAATGCTACTCTTTGCCTTTTGTCTTTCCACATAAGGACTACTAATATCTCATCTATTTCTTTGAATAACCAGGACGCTTGTATTACTGATAGATTTGCAAAAAGTAAAATAATCTCAGGAAAACCAATGTTTTAGTTAAGGCCATACGACCTATCAACGACAGAGGTAAGATTGATAAAAATGTTATGCAACTTCTCAGTGCTATCATTGCTTTTGTTATGCTACCTGTAATGAACTCTGGTTCCATTCTGTAAATCTGAACTACCTAAGATTTGAAGGCCATCTCCTCCCAGCTGGGTTGTTTTTGGATCTTTGGTAGTAATTCCCCCATATCACATGATCGGATTGGGTCTATACATGTCTTTCTACAGTTTATTCTTAAACCTCTGAAAGTTCATTAGGTCATCTGCCAGAGTTTCAAGTCCCATATTTACATCTCACAGGTATATTAAAATATTGTCTGAATAAAGAAAGATAATGTGGTGTTATATTCTTTGTACTTTGAGTGCCATCTTTGTCCCAGAGTTGCACAAAGTGGCAGCAAACGCCTCCATTGCAATAGCAAAGATGAGGGGTGACAAAGGGGGTCCCTGTCTAGTTCCCCTTCTGATTGTACAGGTGACTGATATTTTGCAGCCCATGCTTTTCCTGGCCTCCAGGTCCATGGACCATAGGAACACCCATCAATTGAATACCTCCCTCAACTCCATACATCGAAGTACTGCCTTTAGGTATCTCCACCTAATGGAATAAAAGGCCTTCTCAAAATGAATAGATACCAGCGTGGATGGTGGGGCCTCAAGTGGTGTTATCTGCATCACATGAAATGAATTTCTAGTATTTGCGGAAGAGTTACGGCCTAGGACAGACCCACTTGGGTTAGGGTGGATATTCTGGGGCATGTTATGCATTAAACGATTACCAATGAACTTTGCTTAAAAGTTTATAAACAATCTTTTTCATTGAAGGGTCGGAATGAGGAGGGCCCAGTACATCTCTACCCTGTTAAGAGGTTTCGTTTTTGTAAGTATTACTCTATATATTGTTCCCCCTCCTCGTCGCCGTGATATATAATGTGTTATAATAGCCATAAAATACCCGATTTATCACCTGTAGTGAGTATACCATTTCACCCTTGCTATTCTATACACTTGTTATTGGAGTGTTTCCTACCTCAGACTTAAACATTTTCACTAAAAGGCATGCAGCTTTGTCTCTCTTCATGTGTCTCCGGCCCAAATGTTCTCTATTATCAAGATCTTTCAGTCTCTTGATGACCTGTGTGTATTCCTCCTGCACCTTCATAATCTCTTCTTGGGTATGCTGTCTGCCCTCTCTGATCCCTTCAAGTTCCTTCAGCCTGTGTGCAATATATTTTATCTAACCTAACATATAGTTCATGGATAGTGGAGTAATACAACTATTTCCTTAGAATTGGATTATGTGTTCGCCAAGAGTCTTGTAAATAGCAGTTCCTTAAACAGTCACCCGAAGCTATAACAGTCCTGACCACTGGGGAATTGGGCACAGGAGCATGGGATCTGTTGAACTTCATATATGCTATACAACTGAAGTCACACCATGCTTAATTTGTAAAAAAACAAGAGCCAGTGTCCAAAGTTTTGCTCATTTGCCTGCAGCCATCACTATTGAATGACAGGGTTCTGCATGCCAAGGCTGCATAGTCTTGTTTCCTGCTCATGCCTTTTTTCATCCACCACCAGACATTCCCTGCCCCATTAGCTTACTCTTCCAGATTATTTCTCATACTGCTTTCGTTCTTTGTCGCTGTTTTTCTGTCTTTCTCTTTCTTTTTCCTTTACCCTTTTGTGCTTTTCTCTCTCTTGCTCTGGGTAAAAGTCTGATTAGGAAATACAAGTGCTGGTTACCAAATATAAGTGCTGGTGGGCTGCACCTTCAACTTCTGACTCAAATTAAACATTGAATTAATATCCTATTATAATTGGCATGTGTGTCATTGGTGCCATACATTTTTGAAGGGCTACTGAAAAGCTTTTCTGGTCCATATTTAGTGCATACACATTATCATCATTATCTTGCTAGCTAGTCTGCCACAAACCAGTACATATCTTCCTTTCTCATCTACTCCTACTGTTGTAGCCTTAAAGGTTTACCCCAAGTCTAATCTATATCAAGGCTTCCCTTGCATATCTAGAGTAGCCACAGGCATAGAGCAGGCCTCTGCATCTTGTTTTAGTTTTTCCCTGTCAAGCTAGTCAGCATGGGTTTCCTGCTTGAGACCCATTTGTGCTCCTAATCTTTTTAAATAACGTGTATTCTATATCTCTTGGTAGGACTGTTCATTGCCCTTTTCAAGTTGCACCATCACTGTGTGCACTCTCATCCTCTCCCCCCAAAAGCCTCCCCACCTTTTGGCGCCCGTGGCCCCACTGGCACCATCATCCTTTTAATGTCATGGCACACTTAACTGACTCAAGACAATAACTAAAACTCCCAGGTCAACTCCCCACCTAGGGGATTTTCCAGCAACAGCTTCCTTCTCAACCATCGCCATTAGTAATTGTTTATGTGCAGGAAGGGACACCTTCCTGCACTTGAACAATTATTCCCACAATGCAGGCACCCTTGCACTTTGGTGCAAGGATGCCTGCATTGCAGTGGCGGTTCGCATAGGGTGTGCTGCGGGGCGGTGAGGTGGGGGAGGGGCAGGGTGGGGGGAGTAGTAAACTCGGACATACGACGGAATGGAGGAACGTAATAATTACTTTCCTCCGTTCCATCGTATGTCCGAGTTTACTACCCCCCACCCTGCCCCTCTCCCGCCCCACTGCCCCACAGCACGCCCTATGCGAGCCGCCACTGCTGCATTGGCGCTAGGCAGCTAGATATAGCACCAGCGCTAGGGGAAACACAGGGGTGCGCTGCATTCTTGTGAATACGGCACATCCCTGCATTTTGAAACTGATGGAGCGTGGTGTTAGCAATTTTGGAGTTACACTGCGCTCCGTCAGTTTATTGTAAATATGCTCCTTGGTGTCAAAGATTGTCGGCTTGTCTCAGAGAGATGCCAGGAAGTTT
The DNA here is from genome assembly GCA_963921515.1 of Calotriton arnoldi. NCBI lineage: Eukaryota > Metazoa > Chordata > Amphibia > Caudata > Salamandridae > Calotriton > Calotriton arnoldi. The sequence goes on from CAWUFW010016429.1 coordinate 120,384, forward strand.
CTCCTCCTCTGGCAAGGTGTGTCTTGTGTGGCTAACTCCGATCCTGGCATCTCCGAAAACATCTCTTCCATCTTTTGGGGGGTATTGTCTATCATCACCCCTCATAGTGGCAGGAATTCATTTTCTAAATGGCTTGCATCTGCTCTACCATAGGTCCTTTAGCTCACGCGGGTTTGGAACTTTTTGCTCTCACACATTGCTGTTCTCGGGACTGGTTGTTATTTTGTGGAATTGCCTTCAATGTTTGCGTTAAATTGGATCCTGCCTAAAGGTCAGTCTCTACAGGCCCTTCATTTTGCTCTAGAAGTAAAAGCTATAATGTCCTTCATGCACTTATTTTTTAACTGTTTTTAATGTATGATCATTTTTTAACTTTTATGTCTGATGACAGCTACGTGCAATATTTTTATGTACTTTTATGGCCTATTGTTTTTAGACCTAATAAAGTTATATTGAATTGAAAAGCTATATCTATCTGGGATTGCCATTTGTAATAACATTTCAACAAAATGCATAAGGCCAAAATACTTGCTTTGTGAAAATGAAAGTACCGAAAATCAAAAGAACAAACATAGCGCAAATCAGGGTGTTCTCTACAAGAAGCCTAACACATGTAATATGACTATAGTTGCGTGCCAGGGTGGCTGACGCAGCAAGGAAGGACCAAATACAGAGAGGTGTAGGATGATCTTTAGAAGAGACAAACAGGCGCATAATTGACATTCGTTGCTTTTGAGAATGGGCAGCATGGCTGCGAAGTATTACCAGAAATTGGGTTGAAATTGCATCGAACAGGATGCCAGTGGCAGATTAGATGTCAAAGTTTCTCAGTGATCTTGAGACTGATTTTATGTCAGAACATCATGTACAGAAATATTGTCTGACATAAATTCCGTTACTTAAATATTGTTTATACAACTATCACCCTGTTGAGTGGATTTGTTTCTCTTTTTAACTCCAAAGGGGCGATGTTTTGTGGATGATTTAGGACACAATATTTATGTCAAACTGTAGTCTAACAAAGATATTCTAGTACCACCTAGTGGTGTAAGACCCATAGCAAACGGATTCAGACACTGTAGTCTTGTGATAAATTCTGAAACGTTTGCTTAATTGGTGGTTTAGTCAGCAATTAATGGCTTTGCGCAGCGCTATCATATGTGTTGGCGTGCTGTTGCTTTGGTCGTTTGTTATTCTTTTGCTATTGTGCATATGTGTTGTTTTGTACTATAGTATTTGTGATGATGAATTTCTGTGTTTTTGTGCTGTTGAATTTCACAGTTGGTTTGATATTCTTTTGTATTATGTTGAAGTTTTGTATTGTGTTTTGATGCAGCTGAGCTGTATAGCAGCGTTGTTGTTGCCTTACTGTGTTGTATTCTATTGCTGTTGTATTGTTGTGAGGTGGTTTTGTGAAGTGGTGTTGTGGGGGTTTATGATTCCAGTGGTGGCTGCCTGCAGTGTGGGGTTGTAAAACAGTGTTGTGGTTATATAATATTGTTTTAGGGGTGGTAGAGCAGTGGTGTGGTGCTATGACTGGGTAATGCAGTGGGGAGGGATAATTGTGGCTGGAGGTAATAATGTGGTACGCTAGTGTTTTATAGTGTAGTCCTGGGTGGTATTGGATAAAGGTAGGTTTTGCAGTATGGTAATGGTTGGTGAGAGAATGATTGGTGGTAACATAGTAGTGGGGTCACAGTGTAGTGGTAAGCTATGGTACCATGGTGGTGATAGATGAACTCAGGAGCAGGGAGACTGTTTGATGCTGGTGGGAGATGGCAAATGCATGATGATGGTTGGTTGAGTGCTGCCATGAGTTAGTTGTATGGTGCAGTGGGGGGAGGACCAGTGCCTGTGAATGTGGCTTTGTTGGGATGTTGATGGTGATGGAGGTTGTAGTGACACCATGGGTTGATAACACAGTTGTGTGCAGTGGTAGTTCAGTGTTATGAGGTGTTAGTGCAGTGTTGTTAAGGTACAGTGGTGCTAAAGTGGATATGTAGTTCTTTGAAGTGGCAGTTTATTTGCTGAGGGAGAGGTGGTTTGATCTGGTGGGTAGTAGTGAGACTGTTCAGATTGGAGGGCAGAAGAGGTGTACATCAGAGTTAGAGTGCTGAGTGTCATTCTGCTCCTATGATGTATTTTTGCAGTGAAAGGATATCATAGTTCAGTTGTTGGATGGTTGCATGCTGTTGTGGGTGGAAAAAACAGACATAGGTTATCAGATAAGTAGTGTTGAAGTGTTAGTATGATGATGGAGTGGTACTGTGACAGTAAGGGGTGGTATAGTGTTAGTGTTGAGGGGTTATGCAGTGCTAGGATAGCAATGCCATACTGGGATTCATTATTGTGTGGTCTCTAGTGGTAGTACAGCTGTATGGGGTAGGATTGCAGTTTTCTGGAGGATAGAGTGATGCTGTTGTGGAGGTTTCCTGGTAAGTCGGTACTGTAGTTGTGGCAGTGGATTATCAGTGTTGTGGATGTGTTAGTGTAGAGTTAGATTGTGTTCATGCTGTTGGACTGTGGTAGTGGGTTACTTGCAGTGTTGGGACATTTTTGTGGTATTTTGCTGCACTTGTGAGGTGGCATGTGGCAGTGCACAGTGGTAATGCAATGGTCAACGGTGAGGGGGCTGTGATGCGTGGGTGCTGATGGGTTATGATAAGGCACTAGTGAGAACTGCTAGTATAATGGTGGGTTATGCAAGTTTGGTAGCAATGAATGGTAGTGTCGGGCTTTCAGGTGGCATTGCGGTGATGGCAACAGTAGAGTGCTTTGTGGAGGATGGTATTGTGGTCACATGGGTTGCATTAATGTAATTTTTCTGCTGTTTGGTTTAGTAATACATTTATGTGGTGATTGCATAGTTCTGTGGTTGCATGGTATTGTAGTGGATGTGAGGAGCTGGGCATAATAGTTTATTACTTTGGGTGGTATTGTGGTGTTGAAATGTTCTAATGTGATAGTATTGGGATGGAATCGGAGGTTGTAGAGCAGCAGTGCAGGTAGCAGTCTGGTGGTGTGTTATGGTGGTACCATGAAGAGACAGTGTGGTGTTGGTGGATAGTATAGTGGTGATGGTTGGTGGTAGGTGGTAGTTTTGCTTCTATGAAGAGGTATTGTGGTGAAAGGGGTTACTGGATAGTACTGAGGAGCTGGGCAAATCTGTGGTTTGGTAGTGTGCTATTTCGGAGTAAAAGTGGTCCTACTGGTAACAGAATAGTTGTACGGGGTTGTTGTGCTGGGGAATGGTAGCAAGATTGAGAGCCAAAGATAATGTGTTGAGAGGTGATGGAAATGTAGTAATTTAAAGTGGTTGTACAATAGTGTCAGGCAGTAGTGAATGCTGTGGGGTGTTGTGTAGGATTTAAGTGTTTTCCTAGTTATCCTTGTCCAGTGATGAATGGTGGTACTGCAGGGATGGTAGTCAATAAGTGGGGTATGAGAGCAAATTTCTGCAGTTGGTAGTTTAGTGATGAAGTGGTAATACAATCATGGGTTTGGCACTGAGATGGCGTGAATTGGTGGTGTGGTGTACTGAAGGTTTGGAGAGATAGGGCAACCATGGTGTTATTTTGGGTGGGAGGGAGGCAGTATTCCATTACACTGCAGTGCTGTGCTGTGGTAGTAGAGCAGTGTCAGGGAATAATAGTCTGGTGTTGTTGAGAGAATTATAGTGCAGCTGTGAAGTAGTTGTGAAGTACTGGAGTATGGTACTGTGAGCTGGTAATGTAGTGGTTAGAATAATATTGCAGTGATGGGTGCTGGTAGTTCAGTGGTGAAATTATAACAGGTTCTCCCTGCATAGTATTGGACTTTCTCATGAAATCAATGCATTTCTATGTTTAGCAGCATTTATTCTTTTTACAGTGGCTTTCATTTTGTATCAGCTGAAATATACTTAAAAACAATAAATAAAAACTTCCAGCACCTTATAAAATACTGTGGTGCAGGAGATAGCTATTGGGAAGGCTGGAGGATGGCTGTACTTATGGTTCTGGCCATGGAATATGTAGGCTTATTCCGTATGGTCGGCCACAAGTTCAGCACAAACCCTCATTCAATCTTGAAGAAATGCAGGCAAAATTTCTTATCTGTAGGTCACAGCATTTGATAGCCCTCTAGCTCCCCAGTTTTCACTTGTCTCCACCTTCTTCTGAAGGACTGAGCTACCAGAGGGGTAGCTGGGATAATCAGAGTGCCATTCAGCTTCTCTGAGGAAGCACCCACAATAATCTGAGCTTCCTGATCCACAGAAAAAGGAGCTTCCCTTGCATGGGTGTGATGACACATTCCCCGTGGATCCAAACACATGGTGAATCCAATGTGACGGATGCTACCGTGGGTGGTGTAGCCTCATTCAGCGACATAGCTTTCACGGGGAAGTCGCATGAACCTTGCAATTTTAAATGATGCTTCAGTAAAAACAAGAGTGGTTTTATCTTGGAGGAGGACATGAAGTCTCACTGAAGTCTTCCTACCCACAGTGTGACTCAAGGTGCTGTAAGGGAAGCAGCAACATTGCCGACATTGATAATAAGTTAGAGAAAACAACGAGGTGTGGCGGAAATACGTTCTTTGAGCCTAACCACTACCTCCAACCTCTGCTGCTGCCATTTTTTTTCATTTATATAGAAGAGCACAACAGGAAAGTGGGGCAAAGCGGGAGAAATCTTTCTCCAAAATTGACAGACTATTATTTAGTGTTAGGAGCACAGCAATGAGCGTCGCAGGGCCCCTGCCTCAAATCAAAGAGTGTGTGGCAAAGCATGTAAGCCTTCACTATAGAGAACATTCCTCAAACATCGATTAGGGAAACCGCCATCCACCCTACATCCTCCTCCATGGCAGAGGGGGCAAGCTGCAACTAACTATCTGTGCAGAAATGGAACGGAGGACATGGCACACCTGATCTGCACCTGTATGCTCTTAAAGCAAGAAAGGGGCAGATTACTTAAATCAGAATTCAACGCCTGTGGGATTCGCTCACGGCGACAAGCAGTGATAGCATGCTTCAAATCTGACGACCCTCAGTTGAACTGCAAGCTAGTGACATTTTTAACCTTGGCAGATAACAAACTGGAAGAAGCTTGCACACAGATGGCTCTCACTGCTGGCTGAGAATAGAGGGCCACACAATCTAAGGGTAATCAGACCAAGATGACTGTAAGAACCTCTCAAATCTTTAAAATTTTAAACTTTAAATCTTTTTGAAATTTGGATTTATAACCTTTTTTTTAATTTTATTGAATCTGAGTTTAAAAAAGGAATTTTATAACGGTTTTAATTAACCATATACAATAAAGGCAATTTACTTACTTACTTACACTATAGAGAACAGGATACAACGAGCACCCAATGAAACAGAAGTGTAACAGTAAAGAGGAAATTCTCCTGTGGGCTGATCTAAAATGTGAATGACACATTCCTCAAGCAATGGCTAAAGGGAGATGACCTAAGTGAACCAGTGACTGAAGGGGCCTGGCCCAAAGATCCTGTGTTTTTTTCTTCATTACGAGCCACATCTGAAAAAAAGCTACAAATGGAGAAACCCATCAGAAATATTTTACAAAGAGGGAAAATAAAATGTATTTAAATTCTGAATTCTAAATATTTGATTAATGTGCAAATTTAAATTCAAGTAATGCCTGCAAAGGTTGTCATATTCCTACATGTATACTAAAATACATGTGTCTAATCCGAAGTTTCCTTTTTAACAAGCTATTGTATTTTTGGAGCTCTAATAGTTGTTTGCTTCATTTGAACTAATTCGACTAACATAGTTGATAGGGATTTGTAAAATGACATGCTAGGGCTGGTGGCATGTTCTACTGCGTACATGGAAAGAGTTCTCGACACTAAATGTGACATATTTGTAGTCCAAGAGGGAAGGTAAACGGAATAGCAGTACTGTAAATACATGATTATCACAAAGAAGCCAATGATGGAATTGTAACGCAGAGCTCACTGTATGTGTGTTTACAGGTGATCCCTTGCCTTAAGGACACATCAACACTCGACTACTTTCCCCAGCACAGATATGACTTTCTTATCAGTAGGGCTCAATATTAGGGGAACATGGGAGTATAGCTGTCCTCCATCACCAACTAAGCAACAATTTGTCGTCCCCTGTCACTCTCTGACCATTGTCTGTCCATTTATTCTTGCAAATATTCTGTCTAACTTTATGCATGTTGTGTGGGTTTATATGTGTATGGGTGTTGTCTGTGTGTGATATGTTTGCATGGGTGCCTACACATATGTTGGTCTGTGTGCTGTGATGCCTCTATAGCTGGTGTTCATGGGTAATATTATGTTGGTGTTCACCACTATCTATGTTTTCTGGTGTGTGGAATTGTGGTTGTATGTCTGTTGGTCTATGTGAATGTTTGCATGTAGGTCTGGTGGTGTGGAGTGTCGTTTATAGATTAATCAGTTCTTGTTTGCCTTGGTGTCCGTTGGTGTGTTGTTCTTTTTGCATATATGCAAGACTGTCTGATTTATGCCATTCTGTATGTGGATGTTGTGTTTCTGTATGCATGCACATACAGAAGCCAAGCCTAATGACTTTGGCAGCATTTTGTTTTGATTTTTTGTCTAAATATAATGGCCTTCTCAACAAGTAGTAGTGTTTGCAATTCATCTAATCACAAATCAGTGTAATATTTAGTAAAATCAAACAATTTACGAACAATCTGCATTTTTGTAATTGTTGTTGATAGACCCAAAGATATCCATGGCGCCTGCCTTAAAGTGGTTTACAGTCCCAGTGGCAAATCTGGACAGACACATGTCTAAGAAGCAAGCGCATTTAGTTAGGGGTAATATATATTGTTTCCTTCAATTTCCAAGCATCTTTAACAGAATACCTAACACAAAAGATTTATGGTTCATTTTACAAAGCATCGCTGCCTCCAGGAATCTTGAATATATCACACCAGGCAAAATAAACAAAGCTCATACAAAGTACGCGAGAGAAGACACAGGCCAGCCAACCATCACCGGATGAGATTTATTTTTCATTTACAAAAGCATTAAATCACAGTTGCCTGCAAACGCTCACTCATTGCAAAAGCACAATATACTTCTGTTCACTAAAATGAAAACAATGCACCACTTCAATTTGATTTGAATGAAGAAGCTTTTAAACAAATGTATAGAAGCGATTTAGATTAAGGGCTTTATTTAAAGTTGCATGGAAATGGAACATTTTTTCCTGTTTCTGAAGGAAGGGCTAAATCTGGAGGAGCATTTACTGCCACAGTTCTGTCTGTCATAAGTATAGGATGGCAGAGGAAATTAAACAGGTGGTATCTCCTTTGCAATTTGCGCTTCCTTCAGAAATTGGAGGGTTTCCACTCCACCCCAACTAAGCAAATCTTCAACCCAACCAAGAAAGTCTCCAACATTTACCACGAACGATGCAAACTCAACAACCATAAAGGCAAACCATGCACATCCCACACAGAATACTTAATTGAGTCCTTCTGATTCAAATTTATCAAAATCCGTGAGGACATTACCAACACTCTAGTACTACCTGTCTTCCAGCTCATTTGCAACACAATTTGTGCTCTGGAGATCAAAGAGCTGCTACGCATTGCTACTAATACTGAAGTGTCAGATTTGCCTATTTTACCTTCCTTAATCGCCCGCTTCAAGCAGTTCCTCTCTTCTCTTGCAACAAACACAATCAGGCCTCTCTCAGCTTGAAAGTTGTCCCAGACTCTCTGAAGCATACCATTGTCAACCTCTTCACAAACCAATCAACCTCTGGTCCTTATATCCTGGCAAAATACCACTTGGTTTCAAACCTCACATTTCCATGCCAGATCAGGGAAAGAGGGTTGGCAAGACACATCCATGAGTAAGACAGAGCAAAATCAATATATTCATGACCTTCAGTCCTTGAAGTCTCTGCTGTCGGCAACGTTGTTTACCACAGAATATAGGTGGAAAGGCAGGAACAGTGGACAGGGATAGCTGGAACTGCTCTATCATCAATAATATCTTTTTCCTCCAACCACGGCCAACAAGATAGAATCAGGTCATTTGAATAATCCACTTACTCTGACCCCTAATATGTCCCTAAAGTTCATTGCTCTCTTGCTTGCATGCCAGTTACTCGATCAACGAGAAAAAGGAACAAGGGAGACCCTACTCACATGGAACCAGGGTAATTTGAGTACACACAAAAACAGTGGTTCCTTTGGATTAATATGGACAATTAGTGATAGTAGTTCGTGTGCGCAATCGCAATAAAAATGGGTTAAATTGATGTCGAAAGGAGAAGAAACCATATACACGTCTGTTTCTGGTAGTAGCAATCGTTGTTTATGTATAAAGAAATATACAATTTTTCAAAAAAGCAGTAGTACATAGTGTCCCCAGTGAACATGGAACCTAAAACAATGGTGACATATTGGTGATATGTACATGTGGTTTCCTATATTTTATAAAGTCGACCATTTTAAACAATAAACAATGGAGCAGCGTCCTTATAGAATAATAGGCGCTGGTAAATGGTTCGCTTTAGTTTTGTCGACGACGTTTCAACCCTGTGTGCAGTGAAGGGTCTCTTCAGGACCTAAAGATGTAGGGACATCTGAGGAGAATGTTGTGCAGCAGCGCGGTGAACGTGTGCCACAAGGAAGTGAGAAGGAAAGGGATTACTCACATGGGACCCAGCCGGGCTCCCAATGTGAGGGTAGGGAGGCTGACAACCTTGGATGGCACTTGAGTAATGAATCTGGAAGTTGGAACTGAAGTGTTGTAAGGAAGCACTACGGTCCGTGAATCCCTTCTGTACTCAGGAACGTGAGTCATGCCACAGGGAGTGCAATCGCTACAGCCTGCGGTCGGATAAATGATCCGTAGGATGATGTCTATCCGTCTTCACAACTCGTGAATCTGATTTCTTAGCGTTCTCCAATACAGCGTGCGCGCGCAGCCGCTACGCGCTGGTGTAGATCTGCATTAATCTGTCTACACTATTTTGTAGACAGATTGATGCAGATCTACACCAGCGCGTATCGATTTTGCGTCTCTGTAATGAAAATGACAAACATATCTACTACAAAAATATGAATATTAAAGTATGGAAAGTTTAACAAGCATTTGCAATGCAATAGGTCTCGCATTCATGCGAGTTTGAGCTATTGGCATTGTAAATGACAATGCCTTTTATTTATGGTTTGGGTTTTAAATTTACAATACTAATAGCTTAAACTCTCGCAAATGCGAGACCTATTGTATTGCAGTAACGGGCCTTCTCAACCGCTTGTTAGATTGTAAATATCAGAGGAAGAGACCGACCTGCGCCGTCTTCAAAGTAGTGATAGATAGTGCAGTGAAGAAGATGTGTAAGTGTTGTAAATTACACAGACACAAAGGGGCCGATTCCGATCTCGGTCGGAGGCGCACCCAATACCATTCGGTCGGGAAAAAAGCCATGCGAAAGCCTGTTTCCCGACCGATCCGTACAGCACACCGAACGAGTAAGTACGATGCGCACAACAGCAAAGAATCCGGCCGAGCCGTACTCACCCAAACCAGGTCCTGTTCCCCGACCGAGGCGAATCCGGAAACGCCGAATCGAGTCGCACGGAAGGAAAAATGCAGCTCCGTCCGGCCGAACGAGTACGATGCGCTTTCTGTACGCGCCGAACCCGTCGCTATGCACGGCACGTCAAAGCATCCGGGAGAGGCGCACATAAGCTCCGATTCGCGCCACAACACGATCCACGGCTCCGAGACGAACACGCCAGCGACGAGGACGAGGCGAAGCGACGAGGACGACGCAAAGGAACGAGAAGGACGAACGACACGAACCAACCATGAATCCCTTCGTCCCGATCATACCAATATTCTACATTTACTACCGGAACAGGCACGGACGCGTACGGCGCAGAAGGTAAGCCAGACACCAACCACAAAACACATACAACACGTACACGACACATCACACACACACAGAGGGATGCAGAATATACTTACGCCAGCAACAGCAGCACCATAGGGGCAGGATGCCCATCACCAATGCCACATATGCACACAGGGGCCTGAATGCGCACCACCACCCCTACCCAGGGGGCAGGATGCCTACCACTACTACCACCCTTAGCCAGGGGGGCTGGATGCCTACCACTACTACCACCCTCACCCAGGGGGCTGGATGCCTACCACCACTACCACCCTCACCCAGGGGGGCTGGATGCCTACCACTACTACCACCCTTACCCAGGGGGGCTGGATGCCTACCACTACTACCACCCTCACCCAGGGGGGCTGGATGCCTACCACCACCCTTAGCCAGGGGGGCTGGATGCCTACCACTACTACCACCCTCACCCAAGGGGGGCTGGATGCCTACCACTACTACCACCCTCACCCAGGGGGGGCTGGATGCCTACCACCACCCTTAGCCAGGGGGGGCTGGATGCCTACCACTACTACCACCCTCATCCAGGGGGGGCTGGATGCCTACCACCACCCTTAGCCAGGGGGGCTGGATGCCTACCACTACTACCACCCTTAGCCAGGGGGCTGGATGCCTACCACTACTACCACCCTTACCCAGGGGGGCTGGATGCCTACCACTACTACCACCCTCACCCGGGGGGCTGGATGCCTACCACCACCCTTAGCCAGGGGGCTGGATGCCTACCACTACTACCACCCTCACCCAGGGGGGCTGGATGCCTACCACTACTACCACCCTCACCCAGGGGGGCTGGATGCCTACCACCACCCTTAGCCAGGGGGCTGGATGCCTACCACTACTACCACCCTTAACCAGGGGGCTGGATGCCTACCACTACTACCACCCTTACCCTGGGGGGCTGGATGCCTACCACTACTACCACCCTCACCCAGGGGGGCTGGATGCCTACCACCACCCTTAGCCAGGGGGGGCTGGATGCCTACCACTACTACCACCCTCACCCAGGGGGGGCTGGATGCCTACCACCCTCACCCAGAGGGGGCTGGATGCCTACCACCACCCTTAGCCAGGGGGGCTGGATACCTACCACTACTACCACCCTTAGCCAGGGGGGGCTGGATGCCTACCACTACTACCACCCTTACCCAGGGGGGCTGGATGCCTACCACTACTACCACCCTCACCCAGGGGGGCTGGATGCCTACCACCACCCTTAGCCAGGGGGCTGGATGCCTACCACCACCCTTAGCCAGGGGGGCTGGATGCCTACCACCACCCTTAGCCAGGGGGCTGGATGCCTACCACTACTACCACCCTTAGCCAGGGGGGCTGGATGCCTACCACTACTACCACCCTTACCCGGGGGGCAGGATGGCTACCACTACTACCACCCTTAGCCAGGGGGGCTGGATGCCTACCACTACTACCACCCTTACCCAGGGGGGCAGGATGCCTACCACTACTACCACCCTTAGCCAGGGGGCTGGATGCCTACCACTACTACCACCCTCACCCAGGGGGCTGGATGCCTACCACTACTACCACCCTCACCCAGGGGGGCTGGATGCCTACCACCACCCTTAGCCAGGGGGGCTGGATGCCTACCACTACTACCACCCTTAACCAGGGGGGCTGGATGCCTACCACTACTACCACCCTTACCCAGGGGGCTGGATGCCTACCACTACTACCACCCTCACCCAGGGGGGCTGGATGCCTACCACCACCCTTAGCCAGGGGGCTGGATGCCTACCACTACTACCACCCTTAGCCAGGGGGGCTGGATGCCTACCACTACTACCACCCTTACCCAGGGGGGCTGGATGCCTACCACTACTGCCACCCTCACCCAGGGGGGCTGGATGCCTACCACCACCCTTAGCCAGGGGGGCTGGATGCCTACCACCACTACCACCCTCACCCAGGGGGGCTGGATGCCTACCACTACTACCACCCTCACCCAGGGGGGCTGGATGCCTACCACCACCCTTAGCCAGGGGGGCTGGATGCATACCACCACTACCACCCTCACCCAGGGGGGCTGGATGCCTACCACCACCCTTAGCCAGGGGGGCTGGATGCCTACCACTACTACCACCCTTACCCAGGGGGGCTGGATGCCTACCACTACTACCACCCTCACCCAGGGGGGCTGGATGCCTACCACCACCCTTAGCCAGGGGGCTGGATGCCTAACACTACTACCACCCTCACCCAGGGGGGCTGGATGCCTACCACTACTACCACCCTCACCCAGGGGGCTGGATGCCTACCACCCTCACCCAGGGGGGCTGGATGCCTACCACTACTACCACCCTCACCCAGGGGGGCTGGATGCCTACCACCACCCTTAGCCAGGGGGCTGGATGCCTACCACTACTACCACCCTTAGCCAGGGGGCTGGATGCCTACCACTACTACCACCCTTACCCAGGGGGGCTGGATGCCTACCACTACTACCACCCTCATCCAGGGGGGCTGGATGCCTACCACCACCCTTAGCCAGGGGGCTGGATGCCTACCACCACCCTTAGCCAGGGGGGCTGGATGCCTACCACTACTACCACCCTTAGCCAGGGGGCTGGATGCCTACCACTACTACCACCCTTACCCAGGGGGCAGGATGCCTACCACTACTACCACCCTTAGCCAGGGGGCTGGATGCCTACCACTACTACCACCCTTACCCAGGGGGCAGGATGCCTACCACTACTACCACCCTTAGCCAGGGGGGCTGGATGCCTACCACTACTACCACCCTCACCCAGGGGGGCTGGATGCCTACCACCACCCTTAGCCAGGGGGCTGGATGCCTACCACTACTACCACCCTTAGCCAGGGGGGCTGGATGCCTACCACTACTACCACCCTCACCCAGGGGGGCTGGATGCCTACCACTACTACCACCCTTAGCCAGGGGGGCTGGATGCCTACCACTACTACCACCCTTACCCAGGGGGCAGGATGCCTACCACTACTACCACCCTTAGCCAGGGGGGCTGGATGCCTACCACTACTACCACCCTCACCCAGGGGGGCTGGATGCCTACCACTACTACCACCCTCACCCAGGGGGGCTGGATGCCTACCACCACCCTTAGCCAGGGGGGGCTGGATGCATACCACCACCCTTAGCCAGGGGGGGCTGGATGCCTACCACTACTACCACCCTTACCCAGGGGGGGCTGGATGCCTACCACTACTACCACCCTTACCCAGGGGGGGCAGGATGCCTACCACTACTACCACCCTTAGCCAGGGGGCTGGATGCCTACCACTACTGCCACCCTCACCCAGGGGGGCTGGATGCCTACCACTACTACCACCCTCACCCAGGGGGGCTGGATGCCTACCACCACCCTTAGCCAGGGGGCTGGATGCCTACCACCACCCTTAGCCAGGGGGGCTGGATGCATACCACTACTACCACCCTTAGCCAGGGGGGGCTGGATGCCTACCACTACTACCACCCTTACCCAGGGGGGGCTGGATGCCTACCACTACTACCACCCTCCCCCAGGGGGGGCTGGATGCCTACCACCACCCTTAGCCAGGGGGGGCTGGATGCCTACCAACACTACCACCCTCACCCAGGGGGGGCTGGATGCCTACCACCACCCTTAGCCAGGGGGCTGGATGCCTACCACTACTACCACCCTCACCCAGGGGGGCTGGATGCCTACCACCCTCACCCAGGGGGGCTAGATGCCTACCACTACTACCACCCTCACCCAGGGGGCTGGATGCCTACCACCACCCTTAGCCAGGGGGCTGGATGCCTACCACTACTACCACCCTTAGCCAGGGGGCTGGATGCCTACCACTACTACCACCCTTACCCAGGGGGGCTGGATGCCTACCACTACTACCACCCTCACCCAGGGGGCTGGATGCCTACCACCACCCTTAGCCAGGGGGGCTGGATGCCTACCACCACCCTTAGCCAGGGGGGCTGGATGCCTACCACCACCCTTAGCCAGGGGGGCTGGATGCCTACCACTACTACCACCCTTAGCCAGGGGGCTGGATGCCTACCACTACTACCACCCTTACCCAGGGGGCAGGATGCCTACCACTACTACCACCCTTAGCCAGGGGGCTGGATGCCTACCACTACTACCACCCTTACCCAGGGGGCAGGATGCCTACCACTACTACCACCCTTAGCCAGGGGGGCTGGATGCCTACCACTACTACCACCCTCACCCAGGGGGCTGGATGCCTACCACTACTACCACCCTCACCCAGGGGGGCTGGATGCCTACCACCACCCTTAGCCAGGGGGCTGGATGCCTACCACTACTACCACCCTTAGCCAGGGGGCTGGATGCCTACCACTACTACCACCCTCACCCAGGGGGGCTGGATGCCTACCACTACTACCACCCTTAGCCAGGGGGGCTGGATGCCTACCACTACTACCACCCTTACCCAGGGGGCAGGATGCCTACCACTACTACCACCCTTAGCCAGGGGGCTGGATGCCTACCACTACTACCACCCTCACCCAGGGGGCTGGATGCCTACCACTACTACCACCCTCACCCAGGGGGGCTGGATGCCCTACCACCACCCTTAGCCAGGGGGGCTGGATGCCTACCACCACCCTTAGCCAGGGGGCTGGATGCCTACCACTACTACCACCCTTAGCCAGGGGGCTGGATGCCTACCACTACTACCACCCTTACCCAGGGGGGCTGGATGCCTACCACTACTACCACCCTTACCCAGGGGGCAGGATGCCTACCACTACTACCACCCTTAGCCAGGGGGGCTGGATGCCTACCACTACTACCACCCTCACCCAGGGGGGCTGGATGCCTACCACTACTACCACCCTCACCCAGGGGGGCTGGATGCCTACCACCACCCTTAGCCAGGGGGCTGGATGCCTACCACCACCCTTAGCCAGGGGGGCTGGATGCCTACCACTACTATCACCCTTAGCCAGGGGGCTGGATGCCTACCACTACTACCACCCTTACCCAGGGGGGCTGGATGCCTACCACTACTACCACCCTCACCCAGGGGGCTGGATGCCTACCACCACCCTTAGCCAGGGGGGCTGGATGCCTACCAACACTACCACCCTCACCCAGGGGGCTGGATGCCTACCACTACTACCACCCTCACCCAGGGGGGCTGGATGCCTACCACCACCCTTAGCCAGGGGGCTGGATGCCTACCACCACTACCACCCTCACCCAGGGGGGCTGGATGCCTACCACCACCCTTAGCCAGGGGGGCTGGATGCCTACCACTACTACCACCCTTAGCCAGGGGAGCTGGATGCCTACCACTACTACCACCCTTACCCAGGGGGGGCAGGATGCCTACCACTACTACCACCCTCACCCAGGGGGGGCTGGATGCCTACCACTACCCTTAGCCAGGGGGGCTGGATGCCTACCACTACTACCACCCTCACCCAGGGGGGCTGGATGCCTACCACCACCCTTAACCAGGGGGCTGGATGCCTACCACTACTACCACCCTCACCCAGGGGGGCTGGATGCCTACCACTACTACCACCCTTAGCCAGGGGGCTGGATGCCTACCACTACTACCACCCCCACTCATAGGATGGACAATGCATGACACAACCAGCACACCACAACCTAGGGAATGCAAGAAGAAGACATCCCCCAACACCATGACAAGCGTGTGTAGACTGTGTCAAATGCCTACAACACCGAACATGACTTTGAACATACAATGTGACCCCTAGCACATGTGCCACACATATATGTGTGTGGCACCCACAATGCAAGCAGGCCATGACCATTGTGGCAATGGGGTCCAAACCCCCATCATCACAGTGACCAAAATGTAAGTGTGGGGTCCATAGCTGAAGCACACTTTAAACATAGTGGCAATGGGGTCCAAACCCCCATCATCACAGTGACCAAAAGGTAAGTGTGGGGTCCATAGCTGAAGCACACTTTGAGCATTGTGGCAATGGGGTCCAAACCCCCATCATCACAGTGACCAAAATGTAAGTGTGGGGTCCATAGCTGAAGCACACTTTGAACATTGTGGCAATGGGGTCCAAACCCCCATCATCACAGTGACCAAAATGTAAGTGTGGGGTCCATAGCTGAAGCACACTTTGAACATTGTGGCAATGGGGTCCAAACCCACATCATCACAGTGACCAAAATGTAAGTGTGGGGTCCATAGCTGAAGCACACTTTGAACATAGTGGCAATGGGGTCCAAACCCCCATCATCACAGTGACCAAAAGGTAAGTGTGGGGTCCATAGCTGAAGCACACTTTGAGCATTGTGGCAATGGGGTCCAAACCCCCATCATCACATTGACCAAAATGTAAGTGTGGGGTCCATAGCTGAAGCACACTTTGAACATTGTGGCAATGGGGTCCAAACCCCCATCATCACAGTGACCAAAATGTAAGTGTGGGGTCCATAGCTGAAGCACACTTTGAACATAGTGGCAATGGGGTCCAAACCCCCACCATCACAGTGACCAAAAGGTAAGTGTGGGGTCCATAGCTGAAGCACACTTTGAGCATTGTGGCAATGGGGTCCAAACCCCCATCATCACAGTGACCAAAATGTAAGTGTGGGGTCCATAGCTGAAGCACACTTTGAACATTGTGGCAATGGGGTCCAAACCCCCATCATCACAGTGACCAAAATGTAAGTGTGGGGTCCATAGCTGAAGCACATTTTGAACATTGTGGCAATGGGGTCCAAACCCCCATCATCACAGTGACCAAAATGTAAGTGTGGGGTCCATAGCTGAAGCACATTTCGAACATTGTGGCAATGGGGTCCAAACCCCCATCATCACAGTGACCAAAAGGTAAGTGTTGACAAAGAAAGAGGTGCAACTGCCAAACTGCATGGATGATTCCTGGTCACAGAACAACAAACACATCAGTGGCAAAGTAGTGTATGTGTCCCATTGCAACATAAATTGGGGGAGCCAAATACTGCAGTGCAAATAAGACATACCTTTGGCCATGTGCAGACAAACAACACCCATGGGGGCTGACACCGTCAACAATCATCAATGACACAATGACAGAAGTGACCATCAGAATGCAGACCCACATATTTGCACCAATGGGCACACACATGCAGATACCCTGTGGAGACTGCAGATGTGAGGTGAACAGATACCATACCATGGCAGCAATGGGACACACAAACCATGATCATTGTGCTGACCGATGACCTAGGAGTCCCAGGGACAGCAGGGGAAACCCACCAAACTACATACAGCCAATGGCACACCCAAGATATGCCAATGCAGTGGTGCAGATGCACAAACACAAACAGGCAGACCCACACTGCACATCATACACAACAGGTGAGGGGGGTGCCAGTGTCCCCAGGCAACCACACAACACATGAGGAGACCTGAATACCAATCATACAGATGTGCATACAGTGCCACACAAAGGTAACTCATGGATCCAAATCCCCTATGTGGGCAAGCAGGCATTGTCAGATGAGAGGGAGCACAAATCACACATGTCACACAGGCACGTAGGGACAGCAACTGACACAGCAAGACACAGACACACCACAGCACCACCCCCAGGGCCCCCACAATGTGGTGACCCTGGGCTGCATTACAATCCCACTGTGATGACAAAGCTAAATGTGGTTCACACTGTGAACCACAGTCATGTGTCCTGAGCAACTAACTACCATCACACCTACACAAGCACAAATCAAACAGCATGGCCAGTAAGCCAAGGCCAACATGGAGGCAGGGGCCTAGCCGGGCAACAACTCTCATCTGCACACACTCAACACCACACCCTCGACCTCCAACAATGTGCAGCAGTGAAGCACACATGCACTGGTGACATTGCACATGCACCCATGACTATTCCAGGGTGGTGGGTGGGAACCAAGGTGCAGAAACACATCACACATGGACACTCAACAAGACTCCTGAATGTCTGACACACTGCACACTACGCTGTACATGGACATGACGGCAATACCACACCAACCAATGGGATCCCAGCCACAGTCACACACCAATGAAGAAGCCAAGGTCACCCACAAAGAACACACATAGACAACAACCAACATTGCAGCCCGGATCCTGAGGAGTGCCAGCAGTCACACACACAACGTGTCACAATCACTGAAAGATAACACAAACTGGAAATCACATGACAGGGGCAAACAACAAGTGCCAAGGGGAAACCTGACTGTGACCCATCTGTGTCTGCACACAAACTCAGCCCTGACAGCAAACACACCTATGGGTGACACTCTGATGACCAGTAATGTGCCATGCACCCACATCACAGAGAACCCAGGGCGAAGACTTTGGGGAACATAGGTCAACTCAGCTAGCATCACAAACAGGTACAACACTAGGGATCACAGCATGCACAGCTAAACGGAAGTGAACACACAGACATGCACATACAACACACACCTTGGGCGCAGGCAATGTCACAGGAGTACACACTGCCATGAGGGGACTCCACTCCTGTGTGAGGAAAGCTGTGCCATATGTTGCCTCAGTAGGGCCCCATCATGTCAGCTGAGCACTTGGTCACACAATCAACAATTAGCACCAAATGAGGGCTCCCGTAACATCAGCCTGGTCATGGAAGTGCCAACGGAATCATCAGCACAGATCCAACACACTTGTATAGCAATGTTGCACTGACAACACAGATGAGTCCTTCCCCATTGATGCCCAAACCTGCATGTCCACTGGAGATGGCCACACGGTCAGGGAAGTAGACGAATTGAACAAAGGCAGGCACAACAGATGTGCAGGGGTGGAAGCCACAGATGTGAAATAGCCAATCTAAGTAGGAAATCCCATTGCCAAATACTGAACACATGACACCCTCAGATGCTGCTATGGATGACATGGATACACCACAGGATAGGACACATTCCCCTGGACCACATGGGTTCCTGCACAGTAACACTTCATTATCATGAGACCAAATATCACCATCACTGCAGCAAGGGCATGGTTAGCATCATCAACATCATGTACATCAGAAGCAAAAGCACTAGAGAACAGAAAGTTGCTTTATTCAGCATATGTGGCATTAAAAGTAGAAGTCCGGTAGAAAATAAACAAAGGCCAAGGCCAGTCCATCAACAAAGTCACAAGTGGGTGACAGTGGCAGATGCCACCCTACACATGCCTGCACAAAACCAGGGACAATCCCCTAGGAGGGGCAATTGGGGGGGGGTAGGCCAGGCACCGCAGGGACAGGATCAGGGCTCACCAGGAGGAAGCAGGGAAGGGGTGGTGGGTGCTGGAGAGCCACTGACAACTGCAGTGGAGGTGTCTGACATGGTGTGTGCCGGCACAACTGGGGGCATGGCTCAGATGTTGTGGGTGCCGGCACGACTGCAGTGGACCCTGCAGATGGAGTGGACAGGTCCGCCACTGCAGTGCCCAAGTCAGACAGGGTGGTAGTGGACTCCACTGCAGTGCCTACCACCAGGGAGGAGAATGGGGAACAGGCAAGGTGGGCTGGACAGAGGGGAGGACACCCTCACCACATCAGTGGCACAGACAAGCGCAGCGGGGGTGTGGTGCCGGGAGAGCAAGTGGCAGGGGGAGAAGGCCGGAGCCTCTTGGGGATGGTATATCTGTGGGTGGGGGAACCTGGGGCAGGGTGTGGTGGGGGCACCTGTGGAGTGGGGGCCTGAGGGATGGAGGAAGGAGACCTGGTGCTTGAGCTGCAGGGCGGCGGCGGGGTCTTGCTCTTACCACTCCGGGGGACTTGCGGGTGGGGGCCTCAGTCTGTCTGCGCCTGGGGGAGGGTGTCCGGGGGCGAGGGGCACTCTGCTCCGTGTGGGGGCTTCCTCTTCCCCCTGGATGCTGGAGCAGCTGGATCGGAGGGGAAGAGGCCGAGGTCACTGAGGAAGAGGCGCTGGGTCTTTGGGGTTGCAGGTGAGGCAAGGGAGGGTGCTTTGGAGGGAGAGGCAACTGAGGACTGCGCAGTGCCCGTGGATGCGTGTGTGTGTACCAGGGCCCCATCCCCTGTGAGTCTGGTTTCAGTCCCCTGACTGTGCGTGCGTGTGCGTTTTGTTTGTGGCGTGTGTGTCTGTGTGCTGGACGTGTGTGTGCTGGTGTGTGCCTGTGCCAGTGTGTGTGTGCTTGGGACGGGTAAGGTGCTGGGGAGTGTGGATGGAGCAGAGGCAGGAGGGGTGAGGGACTGTCTGAGGAGGGACACTGCTGCCGTCAGGGAGGAGTCCATGGACCTATTGCCCCTCTGTAGGTCAGACATGCCCGATGAGATGCCCTCCATGAACGACACCAGCTGAGTCAACAGAGCGGTGTGCGCATGGAGGACACTCAGCATGGCTGTCTGCCCTACATGGAGCTGGCGAAGGAGGTACACAGACTCCTCACTCAGGGCAGCAGGGGACACAGGGGCAGGGGGTGCGGTGCCTGGCCCAAAGGAGACACGCTCCTGAACATGGGAGCCTCCACGGACCTGGGGAATGGGAGCCGATGGGAGGGCGGTGGTGGTGCTGGTGGTGGCGGGGACAGCAACACTAGCTGGGGTGTGGTGGCTGCTGACACCCGCCTCCATAAGGGAGTCATCCTCCGAGTTGCTCTGGTCCTCAGCTGAGGTGGATGGTGCTGAGGACTCCTCGGTGTGGCTCCCCTCGCCCTCCGTGCCACTGGGTCCCTCCGACCACTCCTCGGCTGCTGACCCAGTCTGGCTCTCTGGCTCCTCCTGGTCCGTGGAGCTGTCCCCTTCCGTGGCCGTGGATGTATCTGCAAACAATGAGGAAACAGACAGACATCAGTCACCTGCACCAAACGCACACACCACTGTGAGCACAGCACATTACAGAGCAAGCCCTGGCATCATTAGTTGTACATTGCTAAAAGTGCCCTAACTGAACAGGAGAAGCCAATTGTCAGACTGATGCCAAGCATGGCACTCACATCCCACATGGCCTTGCACCCATCTGTCTGGTGTCTGTTGGATTGCAACACCCCAGTGTGGACACATGCACCAAGTACACAGTAGTTGGACAGTGCAGAGGACACGGTGTGGCATGTGGACATGCACACATCACAGCTCTTGCCACTGAGTCAGTACAGGTTTCCGGATGAAAGGGATGCCCAGAGTCAAATAGGAAATGCATGTGATGCATACCAGCGACAGACACCATGATGCACCCATGTCCTGATAGCCATCACCACAATGGTGTGCATGTAGCACATGTCACTCCCCTGCAGGACCACCAATAAGTTGACACATGCCATGGCAGAGGCATGACTGCTAAGTCATACATCACTGTCTCAGTAATGTATGACTTGGCAGCCAGACAACAACACTATGCACTGTGTCACAATAGTAGGTCATGGGGAATGCAAGTCCTGGAGCTGCACAAGTGCACATGTACATCCCCCACACAACACATCATCTTAACCCTCATCTGTCCAGGTCATACCTATTGGACATATGGGAGACCTGTGACACTACCCTCTGAACCTGAGCCCCTCACAATTTGCTGTGAATGGGGAACAGCTGCCTGAACTTCACATTCGCATACCCCAGTCTGCACGGGCAGCTGATCAAACACCTATGTGACACACAAGTATCGTCTCCTATGGTCACATCTCCAGGGGCATGCTGAGCCCCTACCAAGAAACACCCCAGCAGTCCTGGCAACTAATCCACAGCACACTGACACAGAGGCAGACACCTGAGGGGTCAAATCACTGTGCACAATGTGTCAGCTGATACATGGGAGTGGGAGTACAGAGTGCATTGCATGGCCTGGAGTAGGCATGACTGTCCTGCTCCACATGAATGAGGGATGAGCCCTGGACAGTGGATAGCTGGCTATGTATGTGTGACACACGTAATCTGCACACTCCTGGGACCCAAACATTGTTCCCACCCGCTGCATGGGCGTGTGCCACATACCCCAGGCACATGTGGTGGCTCAGCTCAGCAAGTGGACCGCATATCAAAGCAACACGCAGATTACATGTCCGAACATAGGCGTTGTGTGAACAATGGACCCACCCATGATGCCCACAACAGAGTTAGGGAAACAGATGCTATCCCCCACCTTTAGTGAAGCAAACTGCAAGGACACAGTCCCAAGTGACACAATTCCCTGAATGTAAGGGCCACACCTGGGTATCAGATGAGCAGTGGGCAGTGCACAATAGAGGGACATGGCTCCTGGACAACATGACTGCTGCACTGTGGCAGTTGAACCAGGCCAGAGGAGGGCACAAAGCATGTAATACAGAGTTCACAGTGCAGTCTTTGACTCACCCCCTCCTTGCTGCTGTCTGGCCTTCAGCTGCCCATCCAGGTCTGGAAACACCACCGCCAGGATATGGAGCATGTGGGGGGTCAGGGTCCGTGTTCCGCCTCTCCTGCGAGGAGGCGACAGCTTCAGCTGGACCCGTGCAATCCTCCGGGTCCAGCCCCGAAGGTCCTGCCACCTCTTCTGGCAGTTGCGGATCCGGCGCTTGTAGACCCCCACGGACCGGACGGCCCGGACGATGTCCTTCCAGATCTCCTGCTTCCGATGGGCATTAACCTGTCAGGATGACAAAGTGAAAAGGCCATTACTACACATGAAACATATCCGTGCATGACACAGTTGTATATACATGTCTCAATCACAGGGGCACATGATGTACACAGGCAGTGCAAAGCTGCCCATGGACAGTTTGCCAGACGTCACTACATGGTATCATTGCATGGGAAGTAAAACCTTGTTCAAATGCACTGTCACTGCACCATACCTGTCCAGTGCATGTCACTACACACTATGGGGGTGACAACTACTCAGTGAGCCTGCTAGCCAGTGGCGTGCAGACTTTCAGCCTTGCTAGTCAGACAATATGCACATTCAGAAAGGCAGTGCACAGAACACTCACCTGCTCCCCTGGTGTCCCATACAGCTTGCTGTACTGTGGAAGTAGGCTGTCCAGCAGGGCCTGGTTCACCTCAAGGCTGAAGGCTGGGGCTCTCTCCACAGTACGTGCCATTGCAGGGTCCAGAGGGGCAGAGACAGCAGCAGTGCAGTGGCAGATGTCGTCCTGGAGCATGTAGTGCAGGCAAGTGAGCTCTCAGGGGAACAGCCAGCAATATATATGTGCTGGAGAGGCAGATACTGTCCCTTGTGTCCAAAGTGATAGTTCCAAGTCGTTTGCATTTTCTGAATCTGGCCAATCCATGGAATAGCAGCACCAAAACACGCCCACAGCATCCTTCAAATCTTCAACTTCATGACATACATGATTTTGCAACATTGTTGTGGGTGACCAACTGATTTTCCAGCAACCGACTCGTTCGAAATTCGAAAACGCGTCCGTTGCCAGGCAAGCCCATTGTTAATGGGTGCGCACCGATCGGTCCATTGCGGTACAACACGTACATGGGTACAACGCGTACCCGCACACATTGAATGCAATGGGCCGGCCGGGGGCACCGATCGGTCCATTGCAGTTCAACGCCTACAGGGGTACAACGCGTACTCGCACACATTGAATGCAATGGGCCGGCCGGGGCACCGATCGGTCCATTGCAGTACAACGCTGCACAGGGGTATAACGCGCACCCGCACACTATTGAATGCAATGGGCCAGCCGGGGCACCGATCGGTCCATTGCAGTACAACGCGTACAGGGTTACAACGCGTACCCGCACACAGTGAATGCAATGGGCCGGCCGGGGCACCGACCGGTCCATTGCAGTACAACGCGTACAGGGGTACAACGCATACAGGGGTACAACGCTGCACCCGCACACATTGAATGCAATGGGCCGGCCGGGGCACCGATCGGTCCATTGCAGTACAACGCGTACAGGGGTAAAACGCGTACAGGGGTACTAACGCGTACCGCGCACATTGAATGAAATGGGCCGGCCGGGGCACCGATCGGTCCATTGCAGTACAACGCTGCATAGGGGTACAACGCTGCACTCGACACATTGAATGCAATGGGCCGGCCGGGTGCACCGATCGGTCCATTGCAGTTCAACGCGTACAGGGGTATAACGCTGCACCGCACACATTGAATGCAATGGGCCGGCCGGGGCACCGATTGGTCCATTGCAGTACAACGCGTACAGGGTACAACGCTGCACCGCGACACATTGAATGCAATGGGCCGGCCTGGGGCACCGACCGGTCCATTGCAGTACAACGCGTACAGGGGTACAACGCGTACAGGGGTACAATGCGTACCGCGCACATTGAATGCAATGGGCCGGCCGGGGCACCGACCGGTCCATTGCAGTACAACGCGTACAGGGGTACAACGCCGTACAGGGGTACAACGCTGCACCGCACACATTGAATGCAATGGGCCGGCCGGGGCACCGACCGGTCCATTGCAGTACAACGCGTACAGGGGTACAACGCGTACAGGGGTACAACGCGTACAGGGGTACAACGCGTACCCGCACACATTGAATGCAATGGGCCGGCCGGGGCACCGACCGGTCCATTGCAGTACAACGCTGTACAGGGGTACAACGCGTACAGGGTACAACGCGTACCCGCACACATTGAATGCAATGGGCCGGCCGGGGCACCGACCGGTCCATTGCAGTACAACGCGTACAGGGGTACAACGCGTACCCGCACACATTGAATGCAATGGGCCGGCCGGGGCACCGACCGGTCCATTGCAGTACAACGCGTACAGGGGTACAACGCGTACAGGGGTACAACGCTGTACCCGCACACATTGAATGCAATGGGCCGGCCGGGGGCACCGATCGGTCCATTGCTGTTCAACGCATCACTGTACATGTGACTGGCATATGTCAGCATGCCTGTCTCAGATGGACATATGCCAGCCACAGATAGCTCCCAGGGAGTGAGGGGCACACCTACATCACGACAGCCTGTCCAAACTTTATCATAAGGCATGTAAGGCTGCATTTCCTATTGTGTGTATGTTGGTGTACATGTTGTCCTGTGGGTGTCACCTGTGGGCAGCCACCCCCAGGCTGTGCACGTGTTCATGGGGACAGGATCCTGGGTGTTACGTGTACATGACCACTGTGATGTGCAACTGTTCATATCTGTGCATGTGCCATGGTCACATTTCACGGTGGTGTATGGGTATGTCATGTCACATACCCCGTGAGTCCCATGTGGGATGGTATGTTTGAGCCAGGGTGTCCCAGTGGCACAATAGTGATGGTCCTCCACAGTCTTTGTGCATGTAGTGTTTACAATGTCTCTGATTTCATGTGCACAATGGGAGACAGTCTCCACATCCAGGTTGTGTGTGCATGGACTTTGATGTTGTGCGTGTGTGTGTCACAGACGTCCATGTCTGTCCTGCCGTGGCAAGTGGGGCCACTACCTGTGGGGGTCATGGTTGTTTTGCTGTGGTGTATACATGATACTCCATGTAATGCCAGTGTCCATGTGGCAATACAGGGTCCCTGGGAATGTACCTGTCGTTGAGCTGTGGTGCCTGGGGCACATCTGTCCTCACATGTCACTGTGGGGGGTGATTGTGACACGGCAGCAGGAGATGGGAACTGTGACACGGCCTCATGATATCCAATGGGCCAACCTGGGACTAATTGATGCCACCTGTTGGACCGTGTTGACAGATGTTGGCCATGTATGTACCATACATGTCCTTCCGGAACTGCACACTTCATGTAGTTGTGCCTCATAATGATGTATGTTGGGATATTGAGTGTGTTCAATGCCGCATATGTGGGGTGACTGACAATCTTGCTTACTTCTCCTCTGCACTGCAGGGCTCCTGCTGTCCATCGACCATTCCCAGACCTGGCAACAATGGTGGAACGGGACAGCATCCGACGGTACCGCTTCACCAGGCAGCTGATTGAGGATTTGGCAGTGCAGTTGTCCCCACATTTGCAGCCTGGCCGGCCGTATCCTACAGCGCTGACCCCCAAGGTGAAGGTGATGACATCCCTACACTTCTTTGCCACCGGTACCTTCCAACATACTGTGGCGACTGCTAGTGGGATGTCACAGACCATGTTGAGCCGTGTGCTCCGCGATGTTTTGGCGGCAATGTTGCTATTCCTGAACCGGTACATCTATTTCCCTAGACTGCGATGACTCACTGACGTGAAGAGTGACTTTTATGCCCTGGGGAGGATGCCGCATGTCATTGGCTCCATTGATGGGACACATGTTGCTTTGGTACCACCACAGGCCCAGGAGTAGGCCTACAGGAACCGCAAGCACTACCACTCGGTCAATGCACTGGTGGTGTGTCTTGCAGACATGACCATCACACACGTGTGTGCCCGTTTCCCTGGTTCAGCACACGATGCCTTTGTGATGAGGAGTAGTCGCATCCCCAGGATGATGGCACAGATGCAGAACCAGCGTGCCTGGCTTGTCGGTGTGTACTGACTTTGTGCCATTGTGTGTGATCTGATCTGTAGTATTCCGCCCACTTTTCCAAGTCAGCTAATGTGCACTTGTCTGTCCGTAGGTGACTCGGGATACCCCAACATGCCGTGGTTGCTGACACCCCTCAGGAACCCTGTGACACCAGCCCAGATGCGCTACAATGAGGCACATGGTCGGACCAGGAGAGTGATTGAGCGGACATTTGGTCTCCTGAAGAGCCGCTTCCGCTGCCTGGACAAGACCGGAGGGTCCCTCCCATATGCCCCTGCGAAAGTGTGCAAGATTATCATCGTCTGCTGCATGCTCCACAACCTGGCAGTGCGGAAGGAGTTGCCTCTAATCCAGGATGACAATGACCAACATCCGCCACCTGTGGAGGATCCTGGCCTGGACCACGATGCCAGTGACGATGATGATGATGATGATGATGGTGATGTCCGCACACAGCTCATCACCAACTTCTTTAGCTGAATGTGAGTATCCTGAGGTGTCATGTCAATGATGTGAGTTGGCATGATGTGTAGGTGGTGCTCTGGTGCTGTTGGAGTGTGTCCATGTGCTACTTGACTGGATGTGTGTTGCGATGTGTGCTTACAGGTGGGCTGTACTCCCCAACAGTGTTGACATGCTAACTTGGTTCTGGGTGGGTATCTTGTAACATGTATTGTGCATGAGTTTTGCTGTTCTGTCCTGTACTCCATTGCTTTTGACTGTGTGTCATTTCTGTCCTTCAAAGGGGACTTTCAGATTCGTTTGGTCAACTGTGTCCACCGACGACGTGATTGCACTTCCAGGCTGGTAGCTGTTGTGTCCCTACAGGTGATGTGCGCCACACCCATGGACTTCCTTCCGTCTACAGTTGTTGACTGTGTGCCCGCTGCCAGGTGGGATTACCTTGCATCTGTAGTGATTACGACATGTTGCACCTGTGTAATAAACCTGTGCTTCACTTTGTGATGTGCGTTGTCTGTGGTCACACATTTGACTGCCATTTGCTTACTGCACCTGTGGGCTACTTGACTACAACTGGGAATGGGTGTGGTGTCTGTGCATTGCACCGTCTTCCCTGGCAACATCAGTGTAGGCAATGAGTCAGATGGCCTAGGTGTGTATGTGTTGTGTAGCCCTGGTGGTGTGTCTCCCTCATATGTGTCACGTTGCCTTTACTCACATGCCTGTGTTGTCCTTGCTGTTGCAGTTCGCATACACAGTGTAATTTTGCAGTTCATCATCCCCATAACAGCACCCACGTTGGAATCACAACAGAGGCAAGTATGGTGTATTAGTGTGTTTATTGTGATACATTTGTGTGAATAGTGCATAGGATGGGTAGTGCTGTACATAAATCTTGCAATCCGAAGTTCCTAGGTGAATTGAAAGTCCTGGTAGACAGAATCCCCAGTATCGGGGCCACAGTTGTCTGACACATTAGTCCAACTTGTACTCCCCATGCAATGTGTGGGAGTAGTGTTGCTGTCAACAGGGTGAACAGTCTGTGCACAAAGGTGAACATCCAGAACAGGTTCAGGCTTCCTGGGAGTTGCGCTTGGCCATCGGCCTCTCACTTGCCCCTCCTCGGACGACCCCTCTTCTTGGGGGGGGCCCCAGCTATGCGTACCAGTTGTGGGTCATCATGCACACCAGCAACGTCTGCAAGCAGCGACCTCTGTCTCCCACCCCTGCTGACATGTGCAGTGTGTGCAGTGGCACGCACAGATAACCCTGGTCCACCTTGGGGGTTGGTGGTGGTGGTGGTGTCCATGGCCCCAGGTTGGTCCAGGGTCCCTGTGCTGGTGTTGCTCCTTGTTCTGTCCATGTCGGCAGGGATGGTATTTGTGGTGACAGTCGTTGGAGGGGTGGGTGCAGGGGGTGCAGCTGGTGGTCCTGCTGGTGCTGCAGCTGGTGGTCCTGCTGGTGCTGCATGTAGACTTGCACCGGATGTGCCAGGTTGGTCTTCATCGTCCGAGGAGGACAGAGGCTGTACGACGCCAGTGAGCTCCGCATCCTCTTGAGCCTGGGACTGGGACTCCTCAGCGTCTGCTGCTGTGTCCCCATCATCACCTGTTTTTGGGAGACACACACAATGTATGTTATGTTTCTGCAGGCATCAATGGTTGACACACATGACAGTTGTGACTGTGCCTCTGGGTGCGGGCCTGTACATTGCATTGTCCTAAGTCGTCACAGTCAGGGGTTGATATTGGTGTGGCACATTGTCCTGCATTATTTGGGCATTTCTATGTATTTTTTGGGGTGTGAACATGGTCTGCATTGGTTGTGTTTGGTTGACAGCCGGCCCTCCTTCCCACCCACCCAGCCAGTCAGTTATCCCACCATGGAACGTGCTTGCATTGCAGGGAGTGGAAGTTGTCTCTCAGGATGTCAGTCAGTGGTGTCCTGCTGTTTGTTGGTGCACAGTTGCCAGCAGGGCCTTGTGCTCCCCACAGCAGTAGCCAGTGTCAGCCATCTTGTGAGTCCTTCTCCACTCCCTGTGATGTGAGCATGGTTCAGGGTGGTGTTGATGGGACAGTTGTGGGGGTGAGCTATATCTGTGACTACGACTCCCATCATGCTATTGCCTCCACCCCACTTCCCAGCATTCCCATGCTTCCTTCCTTTTGACTCTGCTTCCCTGTGGGGTGGGCTGGCTGTGCTGACAGGATGGCTGGGAGTGTTGCCCTGGCAGTTGTTTGGCTAAAAGTCCCAAGAGTGGCCCTGTGCTTCACACAACATAACCCAGGGTGGTGGTTCTTTGTGGGATCTTGTGTTAGGATGGGGGGCATTGCATTCTACCAGGTGGGTTCTGTGGAGTTTGTGTTGGGGGTGTGTGAGGGGAGGTGCTTGTGACTATGGTTAGTGCTGCAAGTCCTCCTTCCCACCCAGCCAGCCAGCCAGTTATCCCACCATGGAACGTGCTTGCATTGCAGGGAGTGGAAGTTGTCTCTCAGGATGTTAGTCAGTGGTGTCCTGCTGTTTGTTGGTGCACAGTTGCCAGCAGGGCCTTGTGCTCCCCACAGCAGTAGCCAGTGTCAGCCATCTTGTGAGTCCTTCTCCACTCCCTGTGATGTGAGCATGGTTCAGGGTGGTGTTGATGGGACAGTTGTGGGGGTGACCAATATCAGTGACTACGACTCCCATCATGCTATTGCCTCCACCCCCTTCCCAGCATGCCCATGCTTCCTTCCTTTGATTCTGCTTCCCTGTGGGGTGGGCTGGCTGTGCTGACAGGATGGCTGGGAGTGTTGTCCTGGCAGTTGTTTGGCTAAGAGTCCCAAGAGTGTCCCTGTGCTTCACACAACATAACCTAGGGTGGTGGTTCTTTGTGGGATCTTGTGTTAGGATGGGGGGCATTGCATTCTACCAGGTGGGTTCTGTGGAGTTTGTGTTGTGGGGTGTGTGAGGGGAGGTGTTTGTGACTATGGTTAGTGCTGCAAGTCCTCCTTCCCACCCAGCCAGCCAGCCAGTTATCCCACCATTAAACGTGCTTGCATTGCAGGGAGTGGAAGTTGTCTCTCAGGATGTCAGTCAGTGGTGTCCTGCTGTTTGTTGGTGCACAGTTGCCAGCAGGGCCTTGTGCTCCCCACAGCAGTAGCCAGTGTCAGCCATCTTGTGAGTCCTTCTCCACTCCCTGTGATGTGAGCATGGTTCAGGGTGGTGTTGATGGGACAGTTGTGGGGGTGACCAATATCATTGACTACGACTCCCATCATGCTATTGCCTCCACCCCCCTTCCCAGCATGCCCATGCTTCCTTCCTTTTGATTCAGCTTCCCTGTGGGGTGGGCTGGCTGTGCTGACAGGATGGCTGGGAGTGTTGTCCTGGCAGTTGTTTGGCTAAGAGTCCCAAGAGTGTCCCTGTGCTTCACACAACATAACCCAGGGTGGTGGTTCTTTGTGGGATCTTGTGTTAGGATGGGGGCATTGCATTCTACCAGGTGGGTTCTGTGGAGTTTGTGTTGGGGTGTGTGTGAGGGGAGGTGCTTGTGACTATGGTCAGTGCTGCAAGTCCTCCTTCCCACCCAGCCAGCCAGATATCCCACCATGGAACGTGCTTGCATTGCAGGGAGTGGAAGTTGTCTCTCAGGATGTCAGTCAGTGGTGTCCTGCTGTTTGTTGGTGCACAGTTGCCAGCAGGGCCTTGTGCTCCCCACAGCAGTTGCCAGTGTCAGCCATCTTGTGAGTCCTTCTCCACTCCCTGTGATGTGCGCATGGTTCATGGTGGTGTTGATGGGACAGTTGTGGGGGGCAATATGTGTGACTGCGACTCCCATGATGCTATTGGCTACACTGACTTGGCCAGCATACACAGAATTCCTTCCTTTGAGTGGTCTTCACTGTGTGTTGGTGTTGTTGTGGTGGCTACATGTCTGGATGTGTTTGTTAGTTCTATTTGTGCCACTGCCTAGCTGTAGTTGTAGTTGTGTTTGTACATGTGATGGCACAGTTGGATGTGACTTTTTTGATGGCATGTGTTGTGTTTATCTGACTGACATATACATTTTGGGATGATTCTGTTCTGGTTGCTGTGTAATTGCTATGAGTGCATGGTTTGACTCTCCCTTGACAGTGATGTGTGTGTGTTTTGTGGCAGTATATTGTGTACATTTGTTGTGTACTCACCAGGCTCTGGGATGTCCTCTAGTCCATATACGCTCACTGGTGGAAGGATGGACCGCACCTTCTCCTCCCAGGGCCTGAGGTATATTGGCTTGGCAGGAGGGCCACTGCCGGTGTGTTGGCTGTTGATGTAGTCTTTTTGAGCAGGTCCCGTACCCTCCTGCGCACGTCATACCACCTGTTCTGGATGTCGCTCTTTGTGCACCGACATGGTGATTGTGCGTTCACCCTGTTGATGATCCTCTCCCACATCTTGGTTTTCTGGGAGATGGGGGTCTGTTGGACCAGTGTGCCAAACAGCTGTGGCTCTACCCTGAGGATCTCGTCTACCATGACTTCCAATTCACTATCTAGGAACTTGGGATTCTTCTTGGGGGCATGGTGATGGGTGGTGATGGTGAGTGATGTGTGTGTTGGTGTGCAGGTGAGGGTGTGTGAGTGTGTGTTTTGCTGGGTGTATGTGAGGTAGGTATTTGTTGGTGTGCTGATGGTGTGTGGCTTGTGTGAGGGATGAGCTGTGGGTGTGTGGTTGCTTTCTCTTGGGTGCTGGCAGTGGAATGGCATTTGCAAAGGCTCATGGTTGTGATTTGTGTCCTTTATATGGGTGGAGTTGTGGGTGTGTCTTTGTTCTCTGTCCCCACCCCCCCAGTATTTATTGGCTTGCTAATTGCTTGTTTGGCCTTTTTTGGGTGATTTTTCCTTTGTACTGTCTGTGTATGTTGGAAACGTTCTTGTGACCGAGTCGGACCCTGCATTTGTCTCGTACGGTCTTCTCCGTTTAGTTCACGCTGTGTATGTGCAGTTTTCTATGCTGCGTACGCGTCGGTCGCGGTGTTTTGTGTTGCTTCGGCTCGGTTTTGTATGCGTGTCGGTCGTACGGCTTGTCCTCCGTCCGACACGCTCGTGGTTTTCACGCCTTGCATCGTACTTTGCGGTTTGGAGTTCGCGTGTACGTTTCGGTCGGATTTGTTCCGGGTGCGTGTCGGTCGGTTGGATTCGCGTGTTTTTCCGACCGGATTGCTGTTTTCCGTGCGGCTCGGTCGGTCGACTTGGGTTCGGTACGTGTCGGTCGGATTTTGCGCGCCTTGCATCGTACTTGGCGTGTCGGTCGGTATTATTTCCGGATCCGAGTCGGTCGGTGCTTTTTCCGGCCCGAATCGGAATCGACCCCAAAGTGTGAAGTGAGAGTTACATATGAATATGAGCTATAAACACTAACAAAGCGCTCCAACACCTTTCGCTCTGTGATTACACTGTCGCGTCTCAGGAGGAAGAGCGGGGGGCTAGTTCCTGCCCTCTCCTTGATTTGAGGGTGCAGTGTGGCATTACGTAATGTCATTGCTACCTTTGGCCTAATAAAAAACACTCCAGCTGTAGTAGGGCCCTGGCTTCACCTCCTGGTGCAGGGCGGGCTGTGCTTTATGGCAGGCATGGAGGGAGGGAGGGATGGTCTCGGCTGCAGCTCCGGCCTCGTACAGTGCCCCTGCTATTACTAGTGAGCGAGAGGCACTGAGGTGGTGGTATTGGTATTGGTGGTGGTGGTATTGGTATTGGTATTGGTGGTGGTGGTATTGGTGGTGGTGGTATTGGTGGTGGTGGTGCTGGTATTGGTGGTGGTGGTGGTATTGGTCGTGGTGGTGGTGGCATTGGTGGTGGCATTAGTGGTATTGGTGGTGAGGTATTGGTGGTGGTATTGGTGGTGTTATTGGTATTGGTGGTGGTATTGGTATTGGTGGTGGTATTGGTACTGGTGGTGGTGGTATTGGTGGTGGTGGTATTGGTGGTGGTGGTATTGGTGGTGGTAGTGGTGGTGGCGGTGGTGGTAGTGGTGGTGGTGGTATTGGTGTTGGTGGTATTGGTGGTGGTGTTAGTGGTGGTGGTGGTATTGGAAGGTGGTATTGGTGGTGGTGGTGGTATTGGTGGTGGTGGTATTAGTGGTGGTGGTATTATTGGTGGTGGTATTGGTGGTATTGGTGGTTGTATTGGTGGTGGTATTGGTGGCAGTGGTATTGGTGATGGTATTGGCATTGGTGGTGGTATTGGTATTGGTGGTGGTAGTGGTGGTGGTATTGGTGGTTGTGGTATTGGTGTTGGTATTGGTGGTGGTGGTATTGGTGGCGGTGGTGGTATTGGTGGTATTGTGGTGGTGGTGGTATTGATATTGGTGGTGGTGGTATTGGTGATATTGGTGGTGGTATTGATGGTGGCGGTATTGGTGGTGGTATTGGTGGAGGTGGGATTGGTGGTGATGGTGGTATTGGTATTGGTGGTGTTGATGGTGGTGGTGGTATTGGTGGTGGTGGGATTGGTGGTGGTATTGGCGGTGTTGGTATTGGTGGTGGTATTGGTGGTGGTGGTGGTATTGGTATTGGTGGTGATGGTGGTATTGGTGGTGGTGGTGGTATTGTGGTGGTGGTATTGGTGGTGGTGGTATTGGTGGCCGTGGTATTGGTGGTGGTGGTATTGGTGGTAGTGGTATTGGTGGTGGTGGTATTGTTGGTGGTGGTGGTGGTATTGGTGGTAGTGGTGGTGGTATTGGTGGTGGTATTGGTGGTGGTGGGATTGGTGGTGGGATTGGTGGGATTGGTATTGGTGGTGGTGGTATTGGTGGTGGTGGTATTGACATTGGCGGTGGTATTGGTATTGGTGGTGGTATTGGTGGTGGTGGTGGTGGTGGTATTGGTGGTGGTGGTATTGGTGGTGGTATTGATGGTGTTGGTATTGGTGGTGGTGGTATTAGTGGTGGTGGTGGTATTGGTGGCAGTATTGGTGGTGGTATTGATGGTGGTGGTATTGGTGGTGGTGGTATTTGTGGTGGTATTGGTGGTGGTGGTGGTATTGGTGGTGGTGGTAGTGGTATTGGTGGTGTTGATGGTGGTGGTGGTATTGGTGGTGGTGGTATTGGTGGTGGTGGTATTGGTGGTGGTATTGATGGTGGTGGTATTGGTATTGGTGGTGGTGGTATTGGTGGTGGTATTGGTGGTGGTGGTATTGGTGGTGGTGGTATTGGTGGTGGTATTGATGGTGGTATTGATGGTATTGATGGTGGGGGTGGTATTGATGGTGGTATTGGTGGTGGTGGTGGTATTGGTGGTGGTGGTATTGGTGGAGGTGGAATTGGTGGTGGTATTGGTGGTGGTGGTGGTAGTGGTATTGTTGGTGGTATTGGTGGTGTTGATGGTGGTGGTGTTGGTGGTGGTATTGGTGGTGGTGGTATTGGTGGTGGTGGTATTGGCAGTGGTGGTATTGGTGGTGGTATTGGCGGTGGTAGTGGTATTGGTGGTGGTGGTATTGGTGGTGGAGGTATTGGTGGAGGTGGTGGTATTGGTGGTGGTAGTATTAGTGGTGGTGTTGTTGTTAATAAAACAGAATTTTGAAAACAACCTGTCAGGTGGCTTTAGTACAGATGACATGTGGTATTGGTGGTGGTGGTATTGTTGGTGGTGGTGGTGGTATTGGTGGTAGTGGTGGTGGTATTGGTGGTGGTATTGGTGGTGGTGGGATTGGTGGTGGGATTGGTGGGATTGGTATTGGTGGTGGTGGTATTGGTGGTGGTGGTATTGACATTGGCGGTGGTATTGGTATTGGTGGTGGTATTGGTGGTGGTGGTGGTGCTGGTATTGGTGGTGGTGGTATTGGTGGTGGTATTGATGGTGTTGGTATTGGTGGTGGTGGTATTAGTGGTGGTGGTGGTATTGGTGGCAGTATTGGTGGTGGTATTGATGGTGGTGGTATTGGTGGTGGTGGTATTTGTGGTGGTATTGGTGGTGGTGGTGGTATTGGTGGTGGTGGTAGTGGTATTGGTGGTGTTGATGGTGGTGGTGGCATTGGTGGTGGTGGTATTGGTGGTGGTATTGGTGGTGGTATTGATGGTGGTGGTATTGGTATTGGTGGTGGTGGTATTGGTGGTGGTATTGGTGGTGGTGGTATTGGTGGTGGTGGTATTGGTGGTGGTATTGATGGTGGTATTGATGGTATTGATGGTGGGGGTGGTATTGATGGTGGTATTGGTGGTGGTGGTGGTATTAGTGGTGGTGGTATTGGTGGAGGTGGAATTGGTGGTGGTATTGGTGGTGGTGGTGGTAGTGGTATTGTTGGTGGTATTGGTTGTGTTGATGGTGGTGGTGTTGGTGGTGGTATTGGTGGTGGTGGTATTGGTGGTGGTGGTATTGGCAGTGGTGGTGGTGGTATTGGTGGTGGTATTGGCGGTGGTAGTGGTATTGATGGTGGTGGTATTGGTGGTGGAGGTATTGGTGGAGGTGGTGGTATTGGTGGTGGTAGTATTAGTGGTGGTGTTGTTGTTAATAAAACAGAATTTTGAAAACAACCTGTCAGGTGGCTTTAGTACAGATGACATGTAACACAGATGTGCTGTTGTCAGCTTCAGCCCATAAGCACAGGATTATGTGCTACCTGGAATTCACATGACTTTCGCTAATCATTTCTAAATCCATTTTACTTGGGGGGAGGGGGGTTGAAACAGACACGAGATAATGCCGGGTTAAAGTGATTGAAATCAGGCGACCGTGTTACAGGGGCGGCCGTGCTGCTTAAAAAAACACAAGCGGTTTCAGCTGAAGCAGGGAATGTCCAGCCTGCAGTAAGAGAAACTCAATAAAGTAAATAGTGCTTACAAGACTAAATAACAGGTCTCGTGTAACAACCGAAGTAAAAAGGCCAGTCGCCATGGGAGGGTACAAATGAAGACAAGGACGTACTAAGGAGGGTATAACAAGCCTATTAACTAATCCGAAGGCAGCATTTACGAAAGACAGTGACACAAGCCAATGAAAAATATGGGAGAAGAGTGGGCGCGGCTTCTCTCCCATACTCTACTACAGCAGTCTGGCAGAGCAAGCAGCGCATGCACGCTGCTGCTAGGCTCGACCTAAAAATGTCCACTACTAAGAAATATCCATTACAAAAATACAGTATTTTAAAAAATAATGATAGGCTTCACAAAAATATGTACTACAAAAATGCAGTGTTGAAAAGATCAATAAATGAATAGAATAAAACTACTTAATTCTAATTAAATGTAATTATTTAAAAATATATATAATGTTTAAAAATACTTTTCTATAAAAACGTAAAAATTGTTATGTTTGTAATTGTTAGGAAAAAATAAGAAATTAAAATATAAGCTTCATAATTTTTTATTAAAAAAAAGGATATTTATGTTTGACTCAGGATTTTTGATCTTACAATCAAATATTAAATAGTTTTAAAAATAATATACAAAGTGGCAGTTTGTTTTTGAAAAACAAAATAATTAATGACCCACACCCTAGAAGTTCTCTCCCATGGTTTGGGGGTCGTTATTGGTTTTTTTCCCTTGTTTTTCCTGGTGGTGACTGACATGGGAAAAAGGCATTCCACCATCAACCATAAATAGGGCAAGCAGAATAATGTCCTTCCTCTGACAGCCCCTGCTCAGTTGGTCCGTCGGAAGGAGTATTCCTTTGAAGTCCGCCCATCTCTAAAGCTGTCAGATTTTGCCTAAACCTCTGCAAAAACACCCACATCTCTCTTCAGCTCTGAACCCCCCCCCCCCCACACACACACTGTTATCCTCTATTAGCAAGGTTTGAATTCAAGGGTCTATAAATGGTCTAATACAGTGGTTGTTAACCTTTTGACTTCTGTGGACCCCCACTTAATTATTACTGCAATCTGGGGACACCACTGCTTTATTTTCGAATGCAGGAACCCCCGCACTGAGTCATTACTGGAAGCCAGGGATCCTAGAGTAAGCAATTTCGAGGATTTGAACCACAAAACAATACGCAAATATTCAATACAGACATTCATCAAACAAATACCCAAATGATTCAATACTTGATTTAATTCACAAACAAATATAAAAAAATCAAAATTTTTATTTTAATGGGAAGATTGGAGATTTTTATATATTCATTTGTGGCCCCCATCATCCATCCTATATTCTGTTTGATGCATTTGTACTGCTCCCACAGATCAATCTGAGGTTAGCAAGTTCATTTTTTGCCACCAATTTCAAATTCCTTCCCATTTACAGAATGGTTTAAAATGCTCAATTTTACATTTTACTTCTTTGTTAATAAACACTTTATTAATCTTCTAATATTGTTTAATTTTCTAAGCAGTCGCAGACCCCCTGATTAGGTGTTGCAGACCCCAGGGGTCCCCTGACCACAGGTTAAAAACCACTACTCTATTGGGCTTATGGAGAAACTGGTCCAAAACATCTGTAGAAATTGACATTCCAACCACAAACCTCAGATCAGCATCTACTCACTGCTCTGTTAGTGGCAATTTAAGAAACAGATGGAGATCTCTGTGAGATCAGGGTCCCTAAACTGAGAAATGCCCTCAACCACTCCATGAGATTTGAATTCAACTATTTACCATTAAATAAACATTTAAAGACTGATATATTCAAAGTTGCTTTTTAATGTAAATGCTCGCTGATCAATGGTCTCAATCAAAGAACATTGGATATGATGACTCCAATTCAATCAGACTCCAAATTCCATTGGTTCTTGTTTTTCCTTGTAGCTGTTGTTAGTTCTTCTATTACTCTGCGACAACAGAGAGAAGACACATAGCCCTAGATAAATCTTTACTAAAGGGCATACTTTTCATGAGAGGCAGAGCAGTCAGTTTTATCTACATCATCTCCTGAGGCACAGGTTTTGCAAGGAAACATTAAGCAACTTTTGTTTGGGCTAAGACGTTGCAACCCCAGCAAAAGTGAATATGTGCATGACTATTACCTATACTTAACATTATTTAAGGAGGCAGATTTACTATTTTAACTCTAGTCCCAGCCAATGTGGGCATTTGAGCCAGCTTTTGGTAAAGGCAGGTGGAGGTAATAGTCAAGTCGAAAGGATATGGTGATCAGTCGATGTAATGATGTGGGAGTAATGGAGTGCATCGGTGCTACTACTATCCGCTTTTGGTAGGAAATGTCAGAATTGCAGGTGTGGAAGAGTCTGATTTCTCAGGTTTTGGTCAATCTCTTCCTGGCACAGACACACACTGATCTGCTTGTAAAATTAAAAAAGTGTTACTCACTTAACACAAAATATTACACATAAGCTATAGAACTGGACTTTACCATAATGTATGATTGTTGTGGCCTCTTTTATAATCATTATTAAATATATTTTGTCATAAATATGGTTTGCATGTAAAGATCATTTATTATGATGACTTCCATGTACACTTGGACTTTCCAGAGTCAGAGGTGACTTTCTTACTTTTGTAATCTAACATTACAAATCTGTGTCTCTTCTGTCGTCTAGTTCAGTCAAGCGATCTGCAAATTTTGCTTCAAGGTCGAATAATTACCAACATTCCTCGATTTTGATAATACTAAATATGCATATGGTAATTTAGAGGTGTGTCTCACATGAGATGAAGAGTACTCCGCATGTCAATACATTCACACAAATTCTTCACCATGATGCACACTTCATTGCTGCATGTCTTATAATTTTGCACCTTTAAATAAACTCACAAATGTAGGTCTGACCTCCTCTTCCAAGATTGGCTGAACACATCTTGAAACAAGCATTGACAAAGCCAATAGGTCTCGGCAATGCCCGCGCTAACAGAAATGTCAATGTGAATGTCTTTTAGATCATTTCCCATAGTAGTCTATAGCATTTGTGAGGCGTGCTTCGATGTGGCAGGCAGCTGACAAAAGTGTGCACATCTATTACAGAATATAGCGGTCATTATTAAGCCCAAATGTAGAATACAACTCACTTATTTTATTTCCTGACTGGACATCTCTGTCCAATAACTTAAATGACTTCTTCAGAGACTTGTCCCAGGTACCGTGCTGAACAAATAGAAATGTGAATATCACAGAGAGGACCCCACACTTAGAATATGTCTGTTACCTTATTCCAGGTAAACGATAGAGAAAAACAATACAACACGTTCTACTGCGCATGCTCACAATACAAGATACAACACTAAATGGTTTTGGAGTCAGCACCACAGGGGTAGGTTTATATTACAGTCTCACTGCGCATGTTGTAAACCTCCGATTTTCTACTCGCAGCACGCCTTATAGATAGATCTATAGTTCCCCACAGAGCAGATGTGCTAAGTATTCTCTTTTCAGTATGTTTTCACAGTCGCTCCAAAGTGTCAGAGACACTGAGCGTAGTATGCAATGCGAATAAAAACAATAATAATATAGCAACCATGAAGGAATTTAATTCTTTAAAGGGATTAGCCTGCAGTAAGCGCACAAAGAACAAGCAACACCAGTACATTAACATAAAAAGTGCATGCAGGTAGGCTCAACAAGAGAAGAAAATTCACTTTATGCGTACGAGTTTGAATTAGCCAATCCCTTCTTATTAAGCGGCACTATAATATAATAATCTGCATGTGTTTCCACAAACAAGTGAATCGCATCCAAAAGCATCCGTTTCTGAAGTGTCACACTGTAGTAAACAGATCTTCACATATCACAAAGTGGGATGGCGGAATCTAAATACGAATCCCCTGCGTGGATAGCAGATCATGCGGTGACTATTAGACTGGATCTCCAAGAACAATGGTTTTCACAAGACACCAAGCGAGCTACACAAAGCGAATATAAACAATAATAACGTGACCGCCGTCAAAGAATTTTATTTTTCAAAGGGATTGACCAGCAGTAAGTGCACAAAGAACAAGCAACACTAGGACATTACATAAAAATCCTCTCATGACACCGAGCGAGGGTCGCAACACACATAGAAATAATAATAATGTGACAGCAGTCAAGGGATTTAATTCTTTAAAGGGATTAGTCAGCACTAAGTGCAAAAGAACAAGCAACATCGGACCATTAACATAACAAGACGCGCGGCCAAGAAACGCGCTCTCTGGTGAGGGAGGGGGAGGAGGGGTGAGGGAGGGGGAGGAAAGGCAGATGGCGCCTCGCCAGCGATGCGAGGAATGGAAACGCGCTCTCTGGTGAGGGAGGGGGAGGAGGGGTGAGGGAGGGGGAGGAAAGGCAGATGGCGCCTGCCAGCGATGCGAGGAATGGATGGCAGCTGTGCGCGTGCACGCCATCGTGAACGCAAGCTGGTCGCCAGCCGAAAGCCAGTGGGTTTGCACTTCCAAAACCCGCTTACTAAAACTCTCGGCCAGACCAGCGCAAGCGCTGGTGCAGGCCGAGACCTAAAAATGACTGAGATTTTGATATTTGGCAGCCTATTTGCATGGTATAATAATTCCAGTCTGCTTCCTGTTAATATTTCCTTGTGGCAAGTGGGCACAAATGTCATTATCTTAGTCTTCTTGAGTGTAAAGAAAGAAATATTTAAGTAGAAATGCTGTTCCCAAATCTGTTCCATGAGCTAAAACATGCCTCTCCAAGTATGCAGTTTTTTTAACTGTGGAAAATTTGTTGTGCATGGAGTAGGGTTATTCGGGATCTTACTAAAGGGTGACACAAGTACTCGGGAATAGGTGAACTTAGGGATTTGGATATTGGGGCATGAGAGCAAGGGTCCTTTTATAAAGTTCCATGCCCTACACAGAGAACCTTGAAGGAGATGCTTAAGGAAATCAAGGCCAATGAGGCAGATTTAGGATTGGCAAAGCATGGCCGATGTGGGGACAATGGTTAATAATCAAGCGGCATCAGTTTGGATTACTTGCAATCTTTTTTGTCAATAGTTTTTGCTATAAACTATTATGACTAAATGTAAGACTTTGCCTTTATCTAGATTTGCTCCTACCAGAGCTGACAGAGCAGTAGGGCGTTCATCCATGGTATACTAATTTTGGTATTTTCCATAATTTTCACATTTGAAATGTACTTGCTGAGATAACTGATGCTACTTTGTCTCTCTGTTTAATTCAGTTTGTAGGCCCACCCTTTTCACACTCCTAGATGTTTAGGGCATTCACCAAGGATTCCTTAGGTCTGCTTTCTCATGAGCCACCAAAATCTTCAATTTCGCACAGTTAAATGTTAACAGGTGAGTGTCCATCCAGTCCACCGCTTACAATTGCAATCACTGCTCGCAATTTAACGGAGCACTTGTAATCAGGGCCTGAGGAGGGAGCCATGTTTGACCCGCCTTACAACAGTGCATTTCTTCGGTTCCAGCATCACACTCCTAATCCTGTAATAGAAGAATAACACTGGGCCCAGGCAACATTTTTTTTTTTACTGAAGCATAATTTCACAAACATACTGACTGATTTTGTGTATTTTGTACATATATATATGTATTTGTATGCAGTGTTCATATACATTTTACACACCAGAGGATATGTTGATTGGAAACTCTCACACAGCTACTTACCTAATAAAACGAGTCAGTATCTCGCTTGACTTTTGTACCTAAATGCGTACTTTTAATATAGTTTTCATGCAGATAACTATCCGAAGCATTCTGTAGGTATTCAGGTGACTTTTGTACATTAAGGCTTACCTCGTGTACATTTTTCACACAGGCAATTGCACAAACGTTATTTGCGATACACGCATATTTGTAACAAAAATCACAGTTATTACGCATTGAAAAAATGTACAATTTACCCTTTTCTAATTACATCCGCTCTGCTCTGGTCATATCACGTGTCAAGGAATCGTCATTGAACTGCCGGTCCATATAACTTAGCTTTCAGCATGCCTCAAGTCAGGAGAGTAACAATTCGTAAGTCCCTTGTTTTTCCATCAGTAGCAACAAGCATTCTGGGACTTGTAGTTTCATTTTTGTCAGTTTCCCATGAGTCCCAGCGTGCCTGCCAGTTCATAGCTATGTAATGGGACCATATGACCAGCTCGTCGACCTACCATCCGGGCCTTTAAGTGATGGGGACCATTTGTCAGGGCAAGGATGCAGTATTCATTGTGTTAATAAGAAAGACAAAAGATTTGTCCTTCTGCGTCTTGTGGGCACGTGTGACAGGCAGAGGGCTCGTAAAAGGGACTCTACAATTTACCAAAGGTGTGGACTACTTACTGTGTTTCCTGAAAGTGTGTTTACTTGGTGCCAAATTGTTGAAATACCAATAAATTAACCAGAGACTAGAGATCAGCATGGGGGGGTGGGGGACAATAACGTCACAGAGCAGCTGTACGTCACAGGCGTGACAACGGAGAGACGGATAGGTGACAACAATTAAAAATTGTCGCCCATTGAGCACAGACTGGTTTTGTGGCAATTTCATTTTTGAGAAACGTCCCAGTTTCAAGTGTGCCACTCATGGCTGCCACCATCCAAATGGTCTCCTTAGGTCTTGCCTTACAGCTCAATTAGATGTTCAAGTGTGCTCAACCTTTTGTTATTTGTAGCTCTTCTCTAGCAGGGATTTCTCCGTGCAGATGGAATTATAGTCCGTAAGTGCAAGTCACCGTCTTCAAGACAGAATCCAAAATATGTTCTTTTTGGAAAGTGGTGTTGTGAGTCAAACAACGATACAGAGCGTGTGATGATAGCTTAATGGACGCAAA
Source organism: Calotriton arnoldi (assembly GCA_963921515.1). NCBI lineage: Eukaryota > Metazoa > Chordata > Amphibia > Caudata > Salamandridae > Calotriton > Calotriton arnoldi. The sequence goes on from CAWUFW010016429.1 coordinate 162,780, forward strand.
GATAATAGCGCCTCCAGCATACGCCAACAGCAGACTTGCAAAGAATCAGAAATGCATCCCAACTCAGCCCTGTCTAGCGAGCTATCTAATGGTCGGTATGCGAGGGCTAAAGAGTGCCAGGGAGGCGCCATTAGCGCCAGTCACTGTCATCCCTGAAAAAAGCCAGGGCAGCAAACAACGTGCGAACAGCAGATACAAGGAAGGCGGGGTCCATGTGCTTGTACTGAACAACAAACAAAACAAACTTGCAGACATCCAAGTGCCCCACGCAGCACAGCTTAGGACTATTGTCTTCGAAAGGTTACAAGTAAATCGGAACTGTGGCTACCAAAAACTGTGTTAGGATCACAAAGAAGGAAGTGTTTTTCTATGTAGCATCCATTTAACGTTCGTGCGAAGCGATATAACACCAAGGTCTCACAGCAAGTGTCTGGCGGAGAATGCCAGGCTGTATAAATGGGAGGGAGAAGAGATCAGGGGACTTCAGGAACACATTTCAAATAGCCAGGTCTTAAAGATTTTTCTCAATTGAATGTTAGTGAAATGATTATAAGAGGGTCATTTAAAGTATTTCACAGAGTTGGACCCCTGTTGGAGACTACCTAGGGCCTGATTTAGATCTTGGTGGATCTGGTCCAGCCGTCACTTTTCCGTGGGAAACGACCTTTACATCGCGGTCATTACACCGCAATGCCATTACAAAGCGGTCGTTACAACGACCGCGTTGTTACCACGCAATGCCATTACTACGCAAGTCATTACATCGACTTGCAGTAGATGGCGCGCTAACATTAGGAATAGTATAGTTTACTATTCCAACACCTTCCCTACTGTTGCGTAGGCTGGAGTTGGAATAGTAAATTATACATTTCTAATGTCAGCTGCCATCTACTGCAAGTCGATGTAATGACTTGCATAGTAATGGCATTGCGTAGTAGCAACGCGGTCGTTGTAACGACCGCGTTGTAATGCCATGCGGTGTAATGGCTCGCGTAGTAACGACTTTGCTCAATAAAGGATAACAGTCTTCAAACTCTTATTGAAGACTATTATCCTTTATTGAGCAAAGTAATCGGGTTTTTCCAACAGAACCAATTGTTTCGTACAGCACAAATACCCAGGTTCTGAGGGACACAGGGTCACCGCATTATATTTGATGGTCGCGTAGTAACGAGTCATATTCCTTTTCCGTTGGTTATCCCGCCCGCCAACTTTGCGGTCAGCCTGTTGTATTTAGATGTTGGTGAGTCAATATACGAAAGACCGTCGAAGTCCCATTGTCTCCGCCAGAGTTTTCCTCCCACGTCAACGCCGTTCTGGGCAACAGCCAGAATCCAGCCAAAATTACTGCTGTGTCGACTGCGATGTGCCTTTCCGTCGAGGCAACTGTAGCGGGGAAACCTCCAAACCCAAGTTGGCTGAATCTATGAGTCGTGTGTTAACATTTGCTTTAGACACACATATTTTTACATTGTTCTTACATGCAATTTTTTTATGTGTAATGCATAAGTGTTCATCCTACAACTTCTCGAAGTAAAATGTACTCACCTGTATTGACACATAAAAAAATATTTGATTGTTGTGGTGGTGTGGGTGTTGTGCTTCTGGTGCCTGTGGGTGTACATTCAATAGTGTGTGTGTGTGTGTGTTGTTAGTGTGCTATGCTATACTTAAAAAAAATGGCATAACACATTACCTACCTATATTTTTGATGCAAACACAACATATATGTGTAGTGACACAATAATAATAATAATACTTACCAGTCTCCACTCCACCAGAGCCTCACTCTGTCAGGACTCCGCTGCTAGAACAACGCCAGCACAACGGGGAAATATAAAGCTTGGCTCAAACCCACCGGCCTGACGGCAACAGAGTACTGTTAGTCAGCAGAGAAGACCGACGTGTCGACAGAAAACAGTCTGTTGCTGCCAACGGCGGTTCAGACAGCTCACATCTAAATACGGCGGGTGGCACGCTGTGAGCTCAACAGAGTACTTGGAACCACCGCCACGGAGGGACGACCGGTGTCCCACCAAGATCTAAATCAGGCCCTAAGCCTGTTTGGAAGGTTTTCACGAATTAATATGCTACAACCACATACCTATACAAATGTCAACTGCTTAAAAGCTCTGTGACTCAACTTGAGCATATTTCCACCGATCGCTGCCCACCGCAAACCTGGGGATAGTATTGCAAAAGCTTTCTCAAAGTAAAAAGTGACAGGCAGTCATTTTGACTATATCTATGTCAGGACCCCTTTCAGAGTGTCACAGGCAAGCAGGGGTTACTGGGCCCAACTGTGGGGGGTTGAGGCCTTTTTCTCCATATGTCCCAGGGCCCGACCTAGTATTGAATCTGAGCAACTGGGCAAAGTACCCCTTCAGCACCTCAGGGCTAGCGTGGTCCAAGGAGTCTAAGGCTCCCTCGGGGGGAGGTGTGGATACAGGGGAGTGAACAGAGGCTCACAACTCAAAATACATACAGCAGCAATAAATCATTGTCCAGCCAAATACTCACTTTTCAAAAGGAGAAGTATTTTATTTCTACTGCTGCCCATACAAAAGACTACAACTACACAATCCCCCTGAGGTCAGGGCTCTAGTGTTTCCTGGGTGGTTCCCTGTCCGACTTCCTTCTTGCGTTAGCGATAAGGGTTATTCCCTTTTTACTATAGACAACATCCAGGGTAAGTCCCACTAGAAGTCCGAGTCTCAAGAGTCCACTATGACTCTATATGCAGAAGATTTTTACAACTTCCACTGTGCACCTTTAGTTATATCCTTCATATAGAGTTAAGTCAGCGTTATATAGAGGATTCTGTGCAATTAGCCCCTTTGCTTTTTTTGGATAAGCATATGGATGAACCCCTTAGCAGAATTTTGCAGAGACGTTATTCTAGACTGTATCAGTTTGGATAACTGATGCCTTATTTCCTGGTTGTATTATATCTCAACATCTTTCTGACTTTGGGGTTGGCCCCTCTGTTTTTGTCCCTAATGGCAAAAACTAAAGGAGACAAATCATGGGTAAAGACCTTCTTTCTGGAAAATTGTGATTGCAATAGGTTGCAAGTAGAGCTGAGGAAAACCAGTGTGATGACTTATTATCGGACCCTAATAGTGTGGAGCCTGTTTTTTTAACTTGCACTAGACCTAACGCAATTGGAAAGGTCTCTCCTTTTCCACTTTAGGTCTGGTTCAGTTTGGCGACTTATGAGTACTGGAATGTTTACCGATGTTTTGGGAAGTACCAACCAGGCTTGTTCCTGTAATGGGGTCTCTCTACAAACATTATATGTTTTTTTGTAATCCTTTTAGCTGCCCACGAAGAGTTTTTCTTAAACCCCTACTAATATCATTGGGGTACCGAAGATCCACAGAGGCCTTTCATTATTATTATTATTAGTTAACATTTGATAGAGCGCATGGCTACCCTTAGGCATCCCAGCGCTTACGACAGCAGGCAGTCAGATACAGTTCAAGGTCACTTCTGGAAAAGCCATGTTTTAGTTGTTTCCGAAACGAAAGATGGTGGGTCGTTGAGCGGAGATCGATGGGGAGCGTATTCCATAGTTTTGCAGCGTTATAAGCGAACATTCGGCCTCCAGAACGTGCCCTTTTGATTTTAGGTACTGTCACCAGGAACATATTAGCTGAACGCAAGCTTCTCAAGGGGCGGTGGAAAGCTATAAGTGAGAGGTTGATTTTAGGGCCCATACCCCAAAGTGTTTTGTGTGCTATGCATAATGACTTGAACATTATGCGTTCCTTGATTGGTAGCCAGTGTAGCTCTTTTAATGCCGGCTTGGCCGAGTGTGCTGTGGGGATGTTGCGCAGCAACCTGGCTGCACAATTCTGCACCACTTGCAGTTTCCTTGTTGTGGACTTTGGAGTACCCAGGTAGAGGGAATTTCCATAATCCAGCCGGGATAACACTAGTGCCTGAACCATAATCCTACGTGCAGATTCAGGGAGAAGTGGAAGAATTTTTCGCATCTGTCTAATGATGCCGTAACATGAGGCTGCTAATTGTACTGCTTGCTGGCCAAATTTGAGCGAACTATCCAGCCAAACTCCCAGACTTTTAGTCTTTTCTTTGGGCTTTGGCGACGTGCCAAGACAATTTGGCCAACTCAGGCCGGCCGTAGAGATGGAGCAGTTGCCCAGGATCATTAGCTCCGTTTTGTCTCCATTGAGCTTGAGACACGACTGGTCCATCCATGTGGCCACCGTTCCCAAGCAAGATTCTAGCTTAGCTGGCACCTTCTTTGGGTGGCTTAATGCCACCACTAGTTGGGTGTCATCTGCATAGGTTATAATATGGATTCCATATGGAAGGACTAACTCCGCAAGGGGCCTTAGATATATATTAAATAGGGTGGGGCTCAGTGAGGAGCCCTGTGGGACTCCACATGTAAGTGGCACCCTTCTTGAGGAGTAGTTGCCCTCGAATACCTGGTATGACTTGTCTTTCAGAAAGGATTTGATCCAGGTGAGAACTTTTCCTGATACTCGGATCATTCTTAATCTGTCGAAAAGGATGCTGTAATTAACCGTATCGAATGCGGAGCTCAGGTCAAGCAGGATGATGGCCACCGTGCCTCCCTGGTCTAGAATTGTTCGTGATTCCTCCACTACTGCTAACAGGGCCGTTTCTGTTCCATGATTTGGTCGGAAACCTGTCTGGGAAGTGTGCAGAAGCGAGTGAGTTTCTAAGTACTCAGAGAGAGTTCTGTTTACATATTTCTCTAAGATTTTACTAGTCATGGGGAGGAGCGAAACCGGCCGATAGTTGCCCCATACGTCAGGATTAAGGCTGGGTTTTTTTTAGAAGTGCTCTTATCATGGCATGTTTCCATGATCTGGGCACTTGGCCAGTTGCCAAAGAAGAATTTAATACTTCCAGTAGCACAGGTAAAATGACATCCCTCACCTTGCGCAGCATGTGAGTGGGGGCCGCGTCCAGGGGGGAGCCTGATTTAACTTTGGAAAACAGTTGGACTAATGTATCTAAATCCAAAGCAGGAATATCTTCTAGCCGTGGGATACTACCCCCCGGGAATTCTACCTCCCGGTCCAGGTTATCGAGACCGGAGGCATTAGGAAAGGTATTGTAGATATCTAGAATTTTTTTTATTAAAAAACTCTGCGAGTTCCGAACAACGTTGCTGAGAGGATTCTGCAGGTAACTCAGGTGGTGAGCACTTTGTAAGATTTTTCGCTATTAGGAAAATTTCCCTAGGAGCGTTCGCTGCCAGTGTAATTTTCTCCTCAAAATATTGTGTTTGTGCTCTCTTAGTTTCTGCCTGATAGATTTTTATAGCTGCTCTGTAGTTCTGTTTTTTATCTAGGCTATATTCTTTCCTCCAGGCTCTCTCTAGTTTTTTACATTTTTGCTTGAGTTCCCGTAACTTAGGAGAGTACCACGGTGATCGTTTTTCCTTAGGCCTTTTTTGACTCCATTTTTGCGGAATGATCTTGTCCAGGGAAGATTCGACCCATTGATTGAACGTGTCAGACGCTATGCTGGGGTCAGGATCTCCTAAAAGTTTAGAATGCAATAAAGATATAGACCAAACCTCTGGTGAGAGTTTCGCCCATGCTCGATCTCGGCATTTGGAGGGTTGCCAATTAGAGGTAACTGTTGAAGCCTTCCAATAAATCGGAATTAAAAAATGGTCCTACCAAGGAACTGGAATGGGGTTGTCTACCGAGAGTCGTTCATCATTCGTAAAGACCGAATCTAAGATGTGCCCCTTATCATGCGTAGGGCTCGTAACTTTTTGTATTAATTGTATAGCTTTTAAATCTTGGATCAAGCCAAATGCTTCTGGTTTAAGAGGGTCCTCTAGATGCATATTGAGGTCACCTAAAATAATGAAATTAGGTGCGGTACTTGCAAGTGTCGCTGCGGTATCCATGAGGAATTCTGCAAACCTCTCACCCGGGCCCGGGGGGCGGTAAATCAAAATTCCTGACAGTGAGCAGGTAGGGGAGAAGGCGAGTGAAAATGCCAAGCCTTCGCAGTCCTGTATAATATCAGCCTCAATGCGCCCTTTCCCAGAGCCCTTCAAAATGATAGCGATACCCCCGCCCTTCCGTAATACCCTGTCCTTCCTCAAGATGTAATAACCTGGCGGCAGTGCTTGCACCACATCAGGGTCAGAGTCCTTATGCAGCCAGGTTTCTGTTAGGAATAGCACATCTGGCTGTTCTCCGCTCAGGAGTGGATTAACTTCTGTGACATGTTTAGAAAGGGACCTGCAGTTGAGGAGAAGCATTTTATATTCTCTCGAGTTCTCCAATATGGCAGACTGCCGTGGGGCATAACCCAATACTTCTAAAAAGATTTTCTCATATAAAACCTAATCATACTACTACTGACGTGATTGGTTTATTTTGTAAAAAACTAGTGTTTAGACATGTTTTTGCTATCATTTTTTTCATTCATGAAAGTCCTACCATTTGTGAGGACGTAAAAGTTGATCATTAAAGAAATTCTTTTATTTTGTGGCAGAACCTCTGCTCGCTTAACTTACCTGACGTCGATGGCATCTGTCTATATGCTCTTAATGTCTGTTTTATTACTTTTTTGATTGTTCTATATTGGTATTTCTCTTTTATGGCAAGGACTAGCCGAATAAAGATTTCTTGAATTGAATTGAATTGAATTGACTCTAGTCTTAAAGTCAATAGTGTTTCAGTGCTGGACTTTAGCAGCAAGGTCCCCTATGGCAGGCTGGCCTGATATCAGTCTTATCTGCACCTCACAGGATCAGAGTGATCAGGAATCCTGAGCAGGCCTCTTTCATGGGCACTGAATCGGCAGCAGTCTATTCAGGTGAGTTAGCTGCATGGGGCTCCAAGAATGTTGCACTCAGCAGTCAGTCTTCACTCGCGGTTGCACCTCTGCAGCGACCAGAGGTTCTCCACAGCTCCTTTTCAGTGGGTAAGTGTCTGGTTCCTCCTGAGATGTAGAGGGGTCATGATACGTAGCTCCTGGTGCAAATTCTTCATCCTGGGTAGGTGCGCAGAGCCCAGTGACCTCACTCCTCTCAGCAACGACTCTGACCAGGTCACACGATTTTCTGGTCCCAATGAACTCCTCTGGCTTATGGGATCACCGTATCCTCAGAGTCCACAGCTTCCAGCCCGATTGGTATGGTGAAGTCCTTGGTGGCAGCCCCTCCTGGCATACAGGGTCGCAGCCCACTACTGCACGTGGGCTCCAGCCTGATCGGTGCTTACAGCACACAATCTTCTCACGGCAGCCCCACCTAAAACATGGGGTTGCTGCTCTCCTCTTTTTCACTGGGCTCACTGGTCTTGGCAAGCATGTAGGTATTGATGCTCAAGGCGCAGCAGGTGGTCTTGGATTCCCTGGGTGATACACCCTCACCCAGAAGGGAGGCTAGCATATGCCTTGACCCCCAGTCCTGGGCACAGGCAGAAGTCTTGCAGAGCCTCCCTTCCTCACAAAGCTCCTCCGGCTGCTTGGCAGATGACAGTTTTGGAGTCTCAAACTCCCCTTCTTATAGTCCATTTCCAGACACTTAGGGGCCGATTCCGATCTCGGTCGGAGGCGCACCCAATACCATTCGGTCGGGAAAAAAGCCATGCGAAAGCCTGTTTCCCGACCGATCCGTACAGCACACCGAACGAGTAAGTACGATGCGCACAACAGCACAGAATCCGGCCGAGCCGTACTCACCCAAACCAGGTCCTGTTCCCCGACCGAGGCGAATCCGGAAACGCTGAATCGAGTCGCACGGAAGGGAAAATGCAGCTCCGTCCGGCTGAACGAGTACGATGCGCTTTCCGTACGCGCCGAACCCGTCGCTACGCACAGCACGTCAAAGCATCCGGGAGAGGCGCACATGAGCTCCGAATCGCGCCACAACACGATCCACGGCTACGAGACGAACACGCCAGCGACGAGGACGAGGCAAAGCGACGAGGACGACGCGAAGCGACGAGGACGACGCGAAGCAACGAGAAGGACGAACGACACGAACCAACCATGAATCCCTTCGTCCCGATCATACCAATATTCTACATTTACTACCGGAACAGGCACGGACGCGTACGGCGCAGAAGGTAAGTCAGACACCAACCACAAAACACATACAACACGTACACGACACATCACACACACACAGAGGGATGCAGAATATACTTACACAAGCAACAGCAGCACCATAGGGGCGGGATGCCCATCACCAATGCCACATATGCACACAGGGGCCTGAATGCGCACCACCACCCCTACCCAGGGGGGGCAGGATGCCTACCACCACCCTGAGCCAGGGGAGCTGGATGCCCACCACTACTACCACCCTCACCCGGGGGCTGGATGCCTACCACTACTACCACCCTCACCCAGGGGGGCTGGATGCCTACCACCACCCTTAGCCAGGGGGCTGGATGCCTACCACTACTACCACCCACACCCAGGGGGCTGGATGCCTACCACTACTACCACCCTCAGCCAGGGGGCTGGATGCCTACCACCACCCTTAGCCAGGGGGGCTGGATGCCTACCACTACTACCACCCTCACCCAGGGGGCTGGATGCCTACCACTACAACCACCCTCACCCAGGGGGCTGGATGCCTACCACCACTACCACCCTCACCCAGGGGGGCTGGATGCCTACCACCACCCTTAGCCAGGGGGGCTGGATGCCTACCACCACTACCACCCTCACCCAGGGGGGGCTGGATGCCTACCACCACCCTTAGCCAGGGGGGGCTGGATGCCTACCACTACTACCACCCTCAGCCAGGGGGGGCTGGATGCCTACCACCACCTTTAGCCAGGGGGGGCTAGATGCCAACCACTACTACCACCCTCAGCCAGGGGGGGCTGGATGCCTACCACTACTACCACCCTCAGCCAGGGGGGGCTGGATGCCTACCACCACCCTTAGCCAGGGGGCTGGATGCCTACCACTACTACCACCCTCAGCCAGGGGGGCTGGATGCCTACCACTACTACCACCCTCAGCCAGGGGTGCTGGATGCCTCACCACCACCCTTAGCCAGGGGGCTGGATGCCAACCACTACTACCACCCCCACTCATAGGATGGACAATGCATGACACAACCAGCACACCACAACCTAGGGAATGCAAGAAGAAGACATCCCCCAACACCATGACAAGCGTGTGTAGACTGTGTCAAATGCCTACAACACCGAACATGACTTTGAACATACAATGTGACCCCCTAGCACATGTGCCACACATATATGTGTGTGGCACCCACAATGCAAGCAGGCCATGACCATTGTGGCAATGGGGTCCAAACCCCCATCATCACAGTGACCAAAATGTAAGTGTGGGGTCCATAGCTGAAGCACATTTTGAACATTGTGGCAATGGGGTCTAAACCCCCATCACCACAGTGACCAAAAGGTAAGTGTGGGGTCCATAGCTGAAGCACATTTTGAACATTGTGGCAATGGGGTCCAAACCCCATCATCACAGTGACCAAAATGTAAGTGTGGGGTCCATAGCTGAAGCACATTTTGAACATTGTGGCAATGGGGTCCAAACCCCCATCATCACAGTGACCAAAATGTAAGTGTGGGGTCCATAGCTGAAGCACATTTTGAACATTGTGGCAATGGGGTCCAAACCCCCATCATCACAGTGACCAAAATGTAAGTGTGGGGTCCATAGCTGAAGCACATTTTGAACATTGTGGCAATGGGGTCCAAACCCCCATCATCACAGTGACCAAAATGTAAGTGTGGGGTCCATAGCTGAAGCACATTTTGAACATTGTGGCAATGGGGTCCAAACCCCCATCATCACAGTGACCAAAATGTAAGTGTGGGGTCCATAGCTGAAGCACATTTCGAACATTGTGGCAATGGGGTCCAAACCCCCATCATCACAGTGACCAAAATGTAAGTGTGGGGTCCATAGCTGAAGCACATTTTGAACATTGTGGCAATGGGGTCTAAACCCCCATCACCACAGTGACCAAAAGGTAAGTGTTGACAAAGAAAGAGGTGCAACTGCCAAACTGCATGGATGATTCCTGGTCACAGAACAAAAAACACATCAGTGGCAAAGTAGTGTATGTGTCCCATTGCAACATAAATTGGGGGAGCCAAATACTGCAGTGCAAATAAGACATACCTTTGGCCATGTGCAGACAAACAACACCCATGGGGGCTGACACCGTCAACAATCATCAATGACACAATGACAGAAGTGACCATCAGAATGCAGACCCACATATTTGCACCAATGGGCACACAAATGCAGATACCCTGTGGAGACTGCAGATGTGAGGTGAACAGATACCATACCATGGCAGCAATGGGACACACAAACCATGATCATTGTGCTGACCGATGACCTAGGAGTCCCAGGGACAGCAGGGGAAACACACAAAACTACATACAGCCAATGGCACACCCAAGATATGCCAATGCAGTGGTGCAGATGCACAAACACAAACAGGCAGACCCACACTGCACATCATACACAACAGGTGAGGGGGGTGCCAGTGTCCCCAGGCAACCACACAACACATGAGGAGACCTGAATACCAATCATACAGATGTGCATACAGTGCCACACAAAGGTAACTCATGGATCCAAATCCCCTATGTGGGCAAGCAGGCATTGTCAGATGAGAGGGAGCACAAATCACACATGTCACACAGGCACGTAGGGACAGCAACTGACACAGCAAGACACAGACACACCACAGCACCACCCCCAGGGCCCCCACAATGTGGTGACCCTGGGCTGCATTACAATCCCACTGTGATGACAAAGCTAAATGTCGTTCACACTGTGAACCACAGTCATGTGTCCTGAGCAACTAACTACCATCACACCTACACAAGCACAAATCAATCAGCATGGCCAGTAAGCCAAGGCCAACATGGAGGCAGGGGCCTAGCCGGGCAACAACTCTCATCTGCACACACTCAACACCACACCCTCGACCTCCAACAATGTGCAGCAGTGAAGTACACATGCACTGGTGACATTGCACATGCACCCATGACTATTCCAGGGTGGTGGGTGGGAACCAAGGTGCAGAAACACATCACACATGGCCACTCAACAAGACTCCTGAATGTCTGACACACTGCACACTACGCTGTACATGGACATGACGGCAATACCACACCAACCAATGGGATCCCATCCACAGTCACACACCAATGAAGAAGCCAAGGTCACCCACAAAGAACACACATAGACAACAACCAACATTGCAGCCCGGACCCTGAGGAGTGCCAGCAGTCACACACACAACGTGTCACAATCACTGAAAGATAACACAAACTGGAAATCACATGACAGGGGCAAACAACAAGTGCTAAGGGGAAACCTGACTGTGACCCATCTGCGTCTGCACACAAACTCAGCCCTGACAGCAAACACACCTATGGGTGACACCCTGATGACCAGTAATGTGCCATGCACCCACATCACAGAGAACCCAGGGAGAAGACTTTGGGGGAACATAGGTCAACTCAGCTAGCATCACAAACAGGTACAACACTAGGGATCACAGCATGCACAGCTAAACGGAAGTGAACACACAGACATGCACATACAACACACACCTTGGGCGCAGGCAATGTCACAGGAGTACACACTGCCATGAGGGGACTCCACTCCTGTGTGAGGAAAGCTGTGCCATATGTTGCCTCAGTAGGGCCCCATCATGTCAGCTGAGCACTTGGTCACACAATCAACAATTAGCACCAAATGAGGGCTCCCGTAACATCAGCCTGGTCATGGAAGTGCCAACGGAATCATCAGCACAGATCCAACACACTTGTATAGCAATGTTGCACTGACAACACAGATGAGTCCTTCCCCATTGATGCCCAAACCTGCATGTCCACTGGAGATGGCCACACGGTCAGGGAAGTAGACGAATTGAACAATGGCAGGCACAACAGATGTGCAGGGGTGGAAGCCACAGATGTGAAATAGCCAATCTAAGTAGGAAATCCCATTGCCAAATACTGAACACATGACACCCTCAGATGCTGCTATGGATTACATGGATACACCACAGGATAGTACACATCCCCCCTGGACCACATGGGTTCCTGCACAGTAACACTTCATTATCATGAGACCAAATATCACCATCACTGCAGCAAGGGCATGGTTAGCATCATCAACAACATGTACATCAGAACCATAAGCACTAGAGAACAGAAAGTTGCTTTATTCAGCATATGTGTGGAATGAAAACAAAGTCCAGAAAAAACACAAAGGCCAATGGCCAGTCAATTGTAAAAGTCCAAACAGGGTGACAGTGGCAGATGTCACCCTACGAATGCCTGCACAAAACCAGGGACAATCCACTAGGAGGGGCAACCAGGGGGGTAGGCCAGGCACCGCAGGGACAGGATCAGGGCTCACCAGGAGTAAGCAGGGAAGGGGTGGTGGGTGCTGGAGAGCCACTGACAACTGCAGTGGAGGTGTCTGACATGGTGTGTGCCGGCACAACTGGGGGCATGACTCAGATGTTGTGGGTGCCGGCACGACTGCAGTGGACCCTGCAGATGGAGTGGACAGGTCCGCCACTGCAGTGCCCAAGTCAGACAGGGTGGTAGTGGACTCCACTGCAGTGCCTACCACCAGGGGAGGAGAATGGGGAACAGGCAAGGTGGGCTGGACAGAGGGGAGGACACCCTCACCACATCAGTGGCACAGACAAGCGCAGCGGGGGTGTGGTGCCGGGAGAGCAAGTGGCAGGGGGAGAAGGCCGGATCCTCTTGGGGATGGTATATCTGTGGGTGGGGGAACCTGGGGCAGGGTGTGGCGGGGGCACCTGTGGACAGGGGGCCTGAGGGATGGAGGAAGGAGACCTGGTGCTTGAGCTGCAGGGCGGCGGCGGGGTCTTGCTCTTACCACTCCGGGGGACTTGCGGGTGGGGGCCTCAGTCTGTCTGCGCCTGGGGGAGGGTGTCCGGGGGCGAGGGGCACTCTGCTCCGTGTGGGGGCTTCCTCTTCCCCTGGATGCTGGAGCAGCTGGATCGGAGGGGAAGAGGCCGAGGTCACTGAGGAAGAGGCGCTGGGTCTTTGGGGTTTCAGGTGAGGCAAGGGAGGGTGTTTTGGAGGGAGAGGCAACTGAGGACTGCGCAGTGCCCGTGGATGCGTGTGTGTGTACCAGGGCCCCATCCCCTGTGAGTCTGGTTTCAGTCCCCTGACTGTGCGTGCGTGTGCGTTTTGTTTGTGGCGTGTGTGTCTGTGTGCTGGACGTGTCTGTGCTGGTGTGTGCCTGTGCCGGTGTGTGTGTGCTTGGGACGGGTAAGGTGCTGGGGAGTGTGGATGGAGCAGAGGCAGGAGGGGTGAGGGACTGTCTGAGGAGGGACACTGCTGCCGTCAGGGAGGAGTCCATGGACCTATTGCCCCTCTGTAGGTCAGACATGCCCGATGAGATGCCCTCCATGAACGACACCAGCTGAGTCAACAGAGCGGTGTGCGCATGGAGGACACTCAGCATGGCTGTCTGCCCTACATGGAGCTGGCGAAGGAGGTACACAGACTCCTCACTCAGGGCAGCAGGGGACACAGGGGCAGGGGTGCGGTGCCTGGCCCAAAGGAGACACACTCCCGAACATGGGAGCCTCCACGGACCTGGGGAATGGGAGCCGATGGGAGGGCAGTGGTGGTGCTGGTGGTGGCGGGGACAGCAACACTAGCTGGGGTGTGGTGGCTGCTGACACCCGCCTCCATAAGGGAGTCATCCTCTGAGTTGCTCTGGTACTCAGCTGAGGTGGATGGTGCTGAGGACTCCTCGGTGTGGCTCCCCTCGCCCTCCGTGCCACTGGGTCCCTCCGACCACTCCTCGGCTGCTGACCCAGTCTGGCTCTCTGGTTCCTCCTGGTCCATGGAGCTGTCCCCTTCCGTGGCCGTGGATGTATCTGCAAACAATGGGGAAACAGACAGACATCAGTCACCTGCACCAAACGCACACACCACTGTGAGCACAGCACATTACAGAGCAAGCCCTGGCATCATTAGTTGTACATTGCTAAAAGTGCCCTAACTGAACAGGAGAAGCCAATTGTCAGTCTGATGCCAACCATGGCACTCACATCCCACATGGCCTTGCACCCATCTGTCTGGTGTCTGTTGGATTGCAACACCCCAGTGTGGACACATGCACCAAGTACACAGTAGTTGGACAGTGCAGAGGACACGGTGTGGCATGTGGACATGCACACATCACAGCTCTTGCCACTGAGTCAGTACAGGTTTCCGGATGAAAGGGATGCCCAGAGTCAAATAGGAAATGCATGTGATGCATACCAGCGACAGACACCATGATGCACCCATGTCCTGATAGCCATCGCCACAATGGTGTGCATGTAGCACATGTCACTCCCCTGCAGGATCACCAATAAGTAGACACATGCCATGGCAGAGGCATGACTGCTAAGTCATACATCACTGTCTCAGTGATGTATGACTTGGCAGCCAGACAACAACACTATGCACTGTGTCACAATAGTAGGTCATGGGGAATGCAAGTCCTGGAGCTGCACAAGTGCACATGTACATCCCCCACACAACACATCATCTTAACCCTCATCTGTCCAGGTCATACCTATTGGACATATGGGAGACCTGTGACACTACCCTCTGAACCTGAGCCCCTCACAATCTGCTGTGAATGGGGAACAGCTGCCTGAACTTCACATTCGCATACCCCAGTCTGCACGGGCAGCTGATCAAACACCTATGTGACACACAAGTATCGTCTCCTATGGTCACATCTCCAGGGGCATGCTGAGCCCCTACCAAGAAACACCCCAGCAGTCCTGGCAACTAATCCACAGCACACTGACACAGAGGCAGACACCTGAGGGGTCAAATCACTGCGCACAATGTGTCAGCTGATACACGGGAGTGGGAGTACAGAGTGCATTGCATGGCCTGGAGTAGGCATGACTGTCCTGCTCCACATGAATGAGGGATGAGCCCGGGACAGTGGATAGCTGGCTATGTATGTGTGACACATGTAATCTGCACACTCCTGGGGCCCAAACATTGTTCCCACCCGCTGCATGGGCGTGTGCCACATACCCCAGGCACATGTGGTGGCTCAGCACAGCAAGTGGACCGCATATCAAAGCAACACGCAGATTACATGTCCGAACACAGGCGTAGTGTGAACAATGGACCCACCCATGATGCCCACAACAGAGTTAGGGAAACAGATGCTGTCCCCCACCTTTAGTGAAGCAAACTGCAAGGACACAGTCCCAAGTGACACAATTCCCTGAATGTAAGGGCCACACCTGGGTATCAGATGAGCAGTGGGCAGTGCACAATAGAGGGACATGGCTCCTGGACAACATGACTGCTGCACTGTGGCAGTTGAACCAGGCCAGAGGAGGGCACACAGCATGTAATACAGAGTTCACAGTGCAGTCTTTGACTCACCCCTCCTTGCTGCTGTCTGGCCTTCAGCTGCCCATCCAGGTCTGGAAACACCACCGCCAGGATCTGGAGCATGTGGGGGTCAGGGTCCATGTTCCGCCCCTCCTGCGAGGAGGCGACAGCTTCAGCTGGACCCGTGCAATCCTCCGGGTCCAGCCCCGAAGGTCCTGCCACCTCTTCTGGCAGTTGCGGATCCGGCGCTTGTAGACCCCCACGGACCGGACAGCCCGGACGATGTCCTTCCAGATCTCCTGCTTCCGATGGGCATTAACCTGTCAGGATGACAAAGTGAAAAGGCCATTACTACACATGCAACATATCCGTGCATGACACAGTTGTATATACATGTCTCAATCACAGGGGCACATGATGTACACAGGCAGTGCAAAGCTGCCCATGGACAGTTTGCCAGACGTCACTACATGGTATCATTGCATGGGAAGTAAAACCTTGTTCAAATGCACTGTCACTGCACCATACCTGTCCAGTGCATGTCACTACACACTATGGGGGTGACAACTACTCAGTGAGCCTGCTAGCCAGTGGCGTGCAGACTTTCAGCCTTGCTAGTCAGACAATATGCAAATTCAGAAAGGCAGTGCACAGAACAATCACCTGCTCCCCTGGTGTCCCATACAGCTTGCTGTACTGTGGAAGTAGGATGTCCAGCAGGGCCTGGTTCTCCTCAAGGCTGAAGGCTGGGGCTCTCTCCACAGTACGTGCCATTGCAGGGTCCAGAGGGGCAGAGACAGCAGCAGTGCAGTGGCAGATGTCGTCCTGGAGCATGTAGTGCAGGCAAGTGAGCTCTCAGGGGAACAGCCAGCAATATATATGTGCTGGAGAGGCAGATACTGTCCCTTGTGTCCAAAGTGATAGGTCCAAGTCGTTTGCATCTTCTGAATCTGGCCAATCCATGGAATAGCAGCACCAAAACACGCCCACAGCATCCTTCAAATCTTCAACTTCATGACATACATGATTTTGCAACATTGTTGTGGGTGACCAACTGATTTTCCAGCAACTGACTCGCTCGAAATTCGAAAACGCGTCCGTTGCCAGGCAAGGCCATTGTCAATGGGTGCGCACCGATCGGTCCATTGCGGTACAACGCGTACAGGGGTACAACGCGTACCCGCACACATTGAATGCAATGGGCCGGCCGGGGCACCGATCGGTCCATTGCGGTTCAACGCGTACAGGGGTACAACGCGTACCCGCACACATTGAATGCAATGGGCCGGCCGGGGCACCGATCGGTCAATTGCAGTTCAACGCGTACAGGGGTACAACGCGTACAGGGGTACAACGCGTACCCGACACATTGAATGCAATGGGCCGGCCGGGGCACCGATCGGTCCATTGCGGTATCAACGCTGCACAGGGGTACAACGCGTACCCGCACACATTGAATGCAATGGGCCGGCCGGGGCACCGATCGGTCCATTGCAGTTCAACGCGTACAGGGGTACAACGCGCATAGGGTACAACGCGTACCGCACACATTGAATGCAATGGGCCGGCCGGGGCACCGATCGGTCCATTGCGGTATCAACGCGTACAGGGGTACAACGCTGCACCCGCACACATTGAATGCAATGGGCCGGCCGGGGCACCGATCGGTCCATTGCGGTACAACGCGTACAGGGGTACAACGCGTACCCGCACACATTGAATGCAATGGGCCGGCCGGGGCACCGATCGGTCCATGGCGGTACAACGCTGCACAGGGGTACAACACGTACCCGCACACATTGAATGCAATGGGCCGGCCGGGGGCACCGATCGGTCCATTGCGGTACAACGCGTACAGGGGTACAACGCTGCACCCGCACACATTGAATGCAATGGGCCGGCCGGGGCACCGATCGGTCCATTGCTGTTCAACGCATCACTGTACATGTGACTGGCATATGTCAGCATGCCTGTCTCAGATGGACATATGCCAGCCACAGATAGCTCCCAGGGAGTGAGGGGCACACCTACATCACGACAGCCTGTCCAAACTTTATCATAAGGCATGTAAGGCTGCATTTCCTATTGTGTGTATGTTGGTGTACATGTTGTCCTGTGGGTGTCACCTGTGGGCAGCCACCCCCAGGCTGTGCACGTGTTCATGGGGACAGGATCCTGGGTGTTACGTGTACATGACCACTGTGATGTGCAACTGTTCATATCTGTGCATGTGCCATGGTCACATTTCACGGTGGTGTATGTGTATGTCATGTCACATACCCTGTGAGTCCCATGTGGGACGGTATGTTTGAGCCAGGGTGTCCCAGTGGCACAATAGTGATGGTCCTCCACAGTCTTTGTGCATGTAGTGTTTACAATGTCTCTGATTTCATGTGCACAATGGGAGACAGTCTCCACATCCACGTTGTGTGTGCATGGACTTTGATGTTGTGCGTGTGTGTGTCACAGACGTCCATGTCTGTCCTGCCGTGGCAAGTGGGACCACTACCTGTGGGGGTCATGGTTGTTTTGCTGTGGTGTATACATGATACTCCATGTAATGCCAGTGTCCATGTGGCAATACAGGGTCCCTGGGAATGTACCTGTCGTTGAGCTTTGGTGCCTGGGGCACATCTGTCCTCACATGTCACTGTGGGGGGTGATTGTGACACGGCAGCAGGAGATGGGAACTGTGACACGGCCTCATGATATACAATGGGCCAACCTGGGACTAATTGATGCCACCTGTTGGACCGTGTTGACAGATGTTGGCCATGTACGTACCATACATGTCCTTAGGGAACTGCACACTTCATGTAGTTGTGCCTCATAATGATGTATGTTGGGATATTGAGTGTGTTCAATGCCGCATATGTGGGGTGACTGACAATCTTGCTTACTTCTCCTCTGCACTGCAGGGCTCCTGCTGTCCATCGACCATTCCCAGACCTGGCAACGATGGTGGAACGGGACAGCATCCGACGGTACCGCTTCACCAGGCAGCTGATTGAGGATTTGGCAGTGCAGTTGTCCCCACATTTGCAGCCTGGCCGGCCGTATCCTACAGCGCTGACCCCCAAGGTGAAGGTGATGGCAGCCCTACACTTCTTTGCCACCGGTACCTTCCAACATACTGTGGCGACTGCTGGTGGGATGTCACAGACCATGTTGAGCCGTGTGCTCCGCGATGTTTTGGCGGCAATGTTGCTATTCCTGAACCGGTACATCTATTTCCCTAGACTGCGACGACTCACTGACGTGAAGAGTGACTTTTATGCCCTGGGGAGGATGCCGCATGTCATTGGCTCCATTGATGGGACACATGTGGCTTTGGTACCACCACAGGCCCAGGAGCAGGCCTACAGGAACCGCAAGCACTACCACTCGGTCAATGCACTGGTGGTGTGTCTTGCAGACATGACCATCACACACGTGTGTGCCCGTTTCCCTGGTTCAGCACACGATGCCTTTGTGATGAGGAGTAGTCGCATCCCCAGGATGATGGCACAGATGCAGAACCAGCGTGCCTGGCTTGTCGGTGTGTACTGACTTTGTGCCATTGTGTGTGATCTGATCTGTAGTATTCCGCCCACTTTTCCAAGTCAGCTAATGTGCACTTGTCTGTCCGTAGGTGACTCGGGATACCCCAACATGCCGTGGTTGCTGACACCCCTCAGGAACCCTGTGACACCAGCCCAGATGCGCTACAATGAGGCACATGGTCGGACCAGGAGAGTGATTGAGCGGACATTTGGTCTCCTGAAGAGCCGCTTCCGCTGCCTCGACAAGACCGGAGGGTCCCTCCCATATGCCCCTGCGAAAGTGTGCAAGATTATCATCGTCTGCTGCATGCTCCACAACCTGGCAGTGCGGAAGGAGTTGCCTCTCATCCAGGATGACAATGACCAACATCCGCCACCTGTGGAGGATCCTGGCCTGGACCACGATGCCAGTGACGATGATGATGATGATGATGAGGGTGATGTCCGCACACAGCTCATCACCAACTTCTTTAGCTGAATGTGAGTATCCTGAGGTGTCATGTCAATGATGTGAGTTGGCATGATATGTGTAGGTGGTGCTCTGGTGCTGTTGGAGTGTGTCCATGGGCTACTTGACTGGATGTGTGTTGCGATGTGTGCTTACAGGTGGGCTGTACTCCCCAACAGTGTTGACATGCTAACTTGGTTCTGGGTGGGTATCTTGTAACAGGTATTGTGCATGAGTTTTGCTGTTCTGTCCTGTACTCCATTGCTTTTGACTGTGTGTCATTTCTGTCCTTCACAGGGTACTTTCAGATTCGTTTGGTCAACTGTGTCCACCGACGACGTGATTGCACTTCCAGGCTGGTAGCTGTTGTGTCCCTACAGGTGATGTGCGCCACACCCATGGAGTTCCTTCCGTCTACAGTTGTTGACTGTGTGCCCGCTGCCAGGTGGGATTACCTTGCATCTGTAGTGGTTACGACATGTTGCAACTGTGTAATAAACCTGTGCTTCACTTTGTGATGTGCGTTGTCTGTGGTCACACATTTGACTGCCATTTGCTTACTGCACCTGTGGGCTACTTGACTACAACTGGGAATGGGTGTGGTGTCTGTGCATTGCACCGTCTTCCCTGGCAACATCAGTGTAGGCAATGAGTCAGATGGCCTAGGTGTGTATGTGTTGTGTAGCCCTGGTGGTGTGTCTCCCTCATATGTGTCATGTTGCCTTTACTCACATGCCTGTGTTGTACTTGCTGTTGCAGTTCGCATACACAGTGTAATTTTGCAGTTCATCATCCCCATAACAGCACCCACGTTGGAATCACAACAGAGGCAAGTATGGTGTATTAGTGTGTTTATTGTGATACATTTGTGTGAATAGTGCATAGGATGGGTAGTGCTGTACATAAATCTTGCAATCAGAAGTTCCTAGGTGAATTGAAAGTCCTGGTAGACAGAATCCCCAGTATCGGGGCCACAGTTGTCTGACACATTGGTCCAACTTGTACTCCCCATGCAATGTGTGGGAGTAGTGTTGCCGTCAACAGGGTGAACAGTCTGTGCACAAAGGTGAACATCCAGAACAGGTTCAGGCTTCCTGGGAGTTGCGCTTGGCCATCGGCCTCTCACTTGCCCCTCTTCGGACGACCCCTCTTCTTGGGGGGGCCCTCAAGTACAGGCTGCTGCGGTGCAGGGGACTCTCCGCCAGAGTCATCCTCCCTCCCTGTGACAGTTGCAGTTTGTTCAGCACCAGATGTTGTTGGCACACAGGGAGGTGTGGACTGGTTGCTGTTCATCTGGCGGAGGCATTGTAAAATGTCCCTGTGCACCGCCGTCATCTCATGCAGTGCATCCCACTTGGACTCCACGCGGGACATGTGTGAGTCCACGCGGGACATGTGTGACTCCACGTGGGACATGTGAGAGTCCAAGCGGGCATGATGGGCAGCCTGCTGCTGTTTCATGTCTCTGAGGAGCCCCACTACCTGGCTGAGGTCTCCGGGTGCTGGAATGGTACGCATCAGCTATGCGTACCAGTTGTGGGTCATCATGCACACCAGCAACCTCTGCAAGCAGCGACCTCTGTCTCCCACTCCTCCCACCACCCCTGCTGACATGTGCAGTGCGTGCAGTGGCACGCACAGATGACCCTGGTCCACCTTGGGGGTTGGTGGTGGTGGTGGTGTTCATGGCCCCAGGTTGGTCCAGGGTCCCTGTGCTGGTGTTGCTCCTTGTTCTGTCCATGTCGGCAGGGATGGTATTTGTGGTGACAGTTGTTGGAGGGGTGGATGCAGGGGTGCAGCTGGTGGTCCTGCTGGTGCTGCAGCTGGTGGTCCTGCTGGTGCTGCATGTAGACTTGCACCGGATGTGCCAGGTTGGTCTTCTTCATCCGAGGAGGGCAGAGGCTGTACGACGCCAGTGAGCTCCGCATCCTCTTGAGCCTGGGACTGGGACTCCTCAGCGTCTGCTGCTGTGTCCCCATCATCACCTGTTTTTGGGAGACACACACAATGTATGTTATGTTTCTGCAGGCATCAATGGTTGACACACATGACAGTTGTGACTGTGCCTCTGGGTGCGGGCCTGTACATTGCATTGTCCTAAGTCGTCACAGTCAGGGGTTGATATTGGTGTGGCACATTGTCCTGCATTATTTGGGCATTTCTATGTATTTTTTGGGGTGTGAACATGGTCTGCATTGGTTGTGTTTGGTTGACGGCCGGCCCTCCTTCCCACCCACCCAGCCAGTCAGTTATCCCACCATGGAACGTGCTTGCATTGCAGGGAGTGGAAGTTGTCTCTCAGGATGTCAGTCAGTGGTGTCCTGCTGTTTGTTGGTGCACAGTTGCCAGCAGGGCCTTGTGCTCCCCACAGCAGTAGCCAGTGTCAGCCATCTTGTCAGTTGTTCTCCACTCCCTGTGATGTGAGCATGGTTCAGGGTGGTGTTGATGGGCCAGTTGTGGGGGTGAGCTATGTCTGTGACTATGACTCCCATCATGCTATTGCCTCCACCCCACTTCCCAGCATTCCCATACTTACTTGCTTTTGTGGGGAGTTCAGTGTGTGTGGGTGTGAGAGCAATGGCAAGATGGCTGACAGTGGTGTCCTGCTGTTGGTTGGTGTGCAGTTCCCAGCATGCCCTTGTGCTCTCCACGACACAGCAACAGTGTCAGACATCTTTGATGGGCCTTTCCACTCTCTGTGGGATGTGCATGCATGAGTGTGAGCTTGCTGGGCCATGTGGTGGGGGATATAGAGCTGTGACTACGACTCCCATCATGCTATTGCCTCCACCCCCCTTCCCAGCATGCCCATGCTTCCTTCCTTTTGACTCTGCTTCCCTGTGGGGTGGGGTGGGCTGGCTGTGCTGACAGGATGGCTGGGAGTGTTGTCCTGGCAGTTGTTTGGCTAAGAGTCCCAAGAGTGTCCCTGTGCTTCACACAACATAACCCAGGGTGGTGGTTCTTTGTGGGATCTTGTGTTAGGATGGGGGGCATTGCATTCTACCAGGTGGGTTCTGTGGAGTTTGTGTTGGGGGGGTGTGAGGGGAGGTGCTTGTGACTATGGTCAGTGCTGCAAGTCCTCCTTCCCACCCACCCAGCCAGCCAGTTATCCCACCATGGAACGTGCTTGCATTGCAGGCAGTGGAAGTTGTCTCTCAGGATGTCAGTCAGTGGTGTCCTGCTGTTTGTTGGTGCACAGTTGCCAGCAGGGCCTTGTGCTCCCCACAGCAGTAGCCAGTGTCAGCCATCTTGTGAGTCCTTCTCCACTCCCTGTGATGTGAGCATGGTTCAGGGTGGTGTTGATGGGACAGTTGTGGGGGTGACCAAAATCAGTGACTACGACTCCCATCATGCTATTGCCTCCACCCCCTTCCCAGCATGCCCATGCTTCCTTCCTTTTGACTCTGCTTCCCTGTGGGGTGGGCTGGCTGTGCTGACAGGATGGCTGGGAGTGTTGTCCTGGCAGTTGTTTGGCTAAGAGTCCCAAGAGTGTCCCTGTGCTTCACACAACATAACCCAGGGTGGTGGTTCTTTGTGGGATCTTGTGTTAGGATGGGGGCATTGCATTCTACCAGGTGGGTTCTGTGGAGTTTGTGTTGGGGGGTGTGAGGGGAGGTGCTTGTGACTATGGTCAGTGCTGCAAGTCCTCCTTCCCACCCACCCAGCCAGCCAGTTATCCCACCATGGAACGTGCTTGCATTGCAGGGAGTGGAAATTGTCTCTCAGGATGTCAGTCAGTGGTGTCCTGCTGTTTGTTGGTGCACAGTTGCCAGCAGGGCCTTGTGCTCCCCACAGCAGTTGCCAGTGTCAGCCATCTTGTGAGTCCTTCTCCACTCCCTGTGATGTGCACATGGTTCATGGTGGTGTTGATGGGACAGTTGTGGGGGGCAATATGTGTGACTGCGACTCCCATGATGCTATTGGCTACACTGACTTGGCCAGCATACACAGAATTCCTTCCTTTGAGTGGTCTTCACTGTGTGTTGGTGTTGTTGTGGTGGCTACATGTCTGGATGTGTTTGTTAGTTCTATTTGTGCCACTGCCTAGCTGTAGTTGTAGTTGTGTTTGTACATGTGATGGCACAGTTGGATGTGACTTTTTGATGGCATGTGTTGTGTTTATCTGACTGACATACACATTTTGGGATGATTCTGTTCTGGTTGCTGTGTAATTGCTATGAGTGCATGGTTTGACTCTCCCCTTGACAGTGATGTGTGTGTGTTTTGTGGCAGTATATTGTGTACATTTGTTGTGTACTCACCAGGCTCTGGGATGTTCTCTAGTCCATATACGCTCACTGGCGGAAGGATGGCCCGCACCTTCTCCTCCCAGGGCCTGAGGTATATTGGCTTGGCAGGAGGGCCACTGCCGGTGTATTGGCTGTTGATGTAGTCTTTCTTGAGCAGGTCCCGTACCCTCCTGTGCACGTCATACCACCTGTTCTGGATGTCGCTCTTTGTGCGCCGACATGGTGATAGTGCGTTCACCCTGTTGATGATCCTCTCCCACATCTTGGTTTTCTGGGAGATGGGGGTCTGTTGGACCAGTGTGCCAAACAGCTGTGGCTCTACCCTGAGGATCTCGTCTACCATGACTTCCAATTCACAATCTAGGAACTTGTGATTCTTCTTGGGGGGCATGGTGATGGGTGGTGATGGTGAGTGATGTGTGTGTTGGTGTGCAGGTGAGGGTGTGTGAGTGTGTGTTTTGCTGGGTGTATGTGAGGTAGGTATTTGTTGGTGTGCTGATGGTGTGTGGCTTGTGTGAGGGATGAGCTGTGGGTGTGTGGTTGCTTTCTCTTGGGTGCTGGCAGTGGAATGGTATTTGCAAAGGATCATGGTTGTGATTTGTGTCCTTTATATGGGTGGAGTTGTGGGTGTGTCTTTGTTCTCTGTCCCCACCCCCCCCCCAGTATTTATTGGCTTAGTAATTGCTTGTTTGGCCTTTTTTGTGTGATTTTTCCTTTGTACTGTCTGTGTATGTTGGAGACGTTCTTGTGACCGAGTCGGACCCTGCATTTGTCTCGTACGGTATTCTCCGTTTCGTTCACGCTGTGTTTGTGCAGTTTTCTATGCTGCGTACGCGTCGGTCGCGGTGTTTTGTGTTGCTTCGGCTCGGTTTTGTATGCGTGTCGGTCGTACGGCTTGGCCTCCGTCCGACTCGCTCGTGGTTTTCGCGACCTTGCATCGTACTTTGCGGTTTGGAGTTCGCGTGTACGTTTCGGTCGGATTTGTTCCGGTGCGTGTCGGTCGGTTGGATTCGCCTGTTTTTCCAACCGGATTGCTGTTTTCCGTGCGGCTCGGTCGTTCGACTTGGGTTCGGTACGTGTCGGTCGGATTTTGCACGCATTGCATCGTACTTGGCGTGTCGGGCGCCACAGGTACGTGTCGGTCGGTATAATTTCCGGATCCGAGTCGGTCGGTGCTTTTTCCGGCCCGAATCGGAATCGACCCCTAAATGTTATTTAGAGTCTGAGTCTTTGATGTTTATGTTGGAGGTCTGCTTCTTTTCAAGTGCACACTTTTCTGCCCTCTTTATCCTCTTGAAAGCAGTCTGTAACAGCGGGAGTGACTCCAATGCTGGTAGCCCCACAACACAGGTAATGGAAGTGAATAGAGGTCACACCTGGTTGTCAGGCATAGTAATATGTGTATAAAAGGCTAGCCCAGGGCCACATCTCTACTCTTTATGATTCTCTTATCAGGCCCAACTCCTTCCTGAAATGTGCCCAGGTCCCCTTATTGTGGCGTCTCACTGAATCAAAGAGCACCCTTTGAACTGTACAGGGAAGACCTGGTCACCCCCTGCCCAGTGTGTGTTCCACCCAGCTTACAGGAATGCAGCAATACACAACTCTGTCTTGGGGGATTTCTCTATCTCTTCCCCATGTTTCACCATGCAGGCCGTGGTCTCCAAAAATGGAACCCAGGGCCTTACATGCATGGACCATCCACAGGCACACATACACCTAGTGTATGTATACAACCTACACACACTGCACAGCACTGTATCCTTCATGTACTTTACCACTCATTGGCACACATACATCCAGCACAGACATTTAACTTGCGTGCACTGCACAGCATTATATCTGTCATGTACTGCACCACCCGTAGGCACACATACATCCAGCACATGCATTTACCATGCATGCACTGCTCAGTTCTGCATTATCCCTGTAGTGTACCCTATCAAGGCATATAGATACCCAGCGCAGATACACCATTCCTGCACTGCGCAGCGCTACACACAGACCGTCGTAGGCCAAGGGTGAGTTAAGCACACAGCAGCGGAACTTTAAAATGAGTAAGCCTGTAGGTCTCACTCCAGTGACATAGGTTAACAAGCATTGGCATAGCCAATAGGTCTCGTCTATGGCTTTGCCAATATGTTTCAGCCATGTTGTACACTAGTGTGGCTGCTATTCAGTATGGCTAAAAGGTTTTGGTGTAAAGAGGCATGGAGTGAAGTGTTCTAAAGTTGAGTGAAGTGTAGTGTTATGGAGTGGAGTAGAGTGGTGTAGAGTTGCGTTAAGTGGCACGGTGTGTTATGGAGTGGCATGTAGTTTTGTGTAGTGTAATGTAAGGAGTATAGTGTGCAAAACAAAAATCACCATGGTCAGCAAGCACATAAACCCACTGTTTGCTAAAGAAGTTGTTTAAGAAAAGGCAAATCTATCATGGGGAGGAGGCAGTGCAAGAAAATGAATAACTAAAACGTTTGTGTAAGCCTTGGACCTGGGTCTACTCTTATTCTCAAGATCACTAACTTATTTTGAGGAGCTGCATTTTTTGCAATAGATGGGAAGGAGAACAGCCTTTGCAAAGGTGTGACGAATTAATCGTGATCTCTTGTACGTTTTATTCATTTGGGTAGTCAAATACGGGAAACTGAGCTGCAGGTGTTCCACAGAGGAAGCAAGAAAACAGCTCATATTTTCTTTCTGTTGGACAAAACGATTTTTATGTAGCATCTTTAAAAAAAATGCAGGTATGTATGCAGCCCATCTCCCAAGGACTATCACAGATTTCAGATTTTCTTCTCCTGCAGTATATGGACCCTGACCTCGCCATCATAAAAAAAATAAGCATTTGCATTTTTAAATGTTTACTCGTCGTCACCCGAGGGGCCCTTACCTGGAACAGGAAAGCAGTCCAATTGGCCTCCATGGTGCGTCGCTATAGTTATAAACAAAAATCTTCTGCTGTCCGTGTGTACTGGAGCCTATAACAAAGAGCCCAATTGTAGTGTAGCTCCTATTTCCCTAATAGGCTCTGCGCTTTGGAATAATATCCCCTATAGGTTTGACATAGGACTAAGGTCAGTATGTCCCTATCGAGTATATTAAACTTAATTACTTGTGCCAGCTAGCTCAGAGGCCACTAGAAACTCCTTGACGACAAGAAGGGAGTAGTTTCTGGCAGCCGCAAAACATGACTACTTTGTTTCCCTTTAGAATCAGAACGTGTCCCAGAGTTGTGGAAACAATAGATAACTATTTCACTCAGCTCAATCGTGCATGCTTGGTTTTCCTCAAAGTTACACAGAAAGAATAGACGGGCGTTTCAATAAAAGATTTATTGAACAGTCTTGTTTCTTGTGTAGGTAAAATGTGCTGTTACGATCACAAGACAGTATGCGAGATAAATAATGTACAGCGTAAGCAGAAGGAATAAATAATACTGCGATAGCATTATCTTTAGCAGATATTCATTTACATAAATAATACAGACTAAAAATGCAAGTACTCATACGATGCGTTTCTAAGCTAGTTCTACCCCAATGTACCTAACCTAACCTAGGTGTAGGGAGAGGTATGAAGTAGGTGAAGTATTCCTTACTATGGTATACTAAGAGTATGTTAAGTCTAGTATGCCTAGTATGCCAAGAGTCCATCTAGGTTCTAGTCAGCTCCATACCTTAAGAATGAGAGAGGTAGGAATCTCTTTCCAGATTCGAACTCCAACACCCCGCAAGGGAAGTCAGATCACTGGAAGCTGGACTCTCTGCGTGCAGGGATGACAGCGTCTTCTCAGTGCGTCAGGCCGGGAAACGGGCTCCTCTGAAGTCCAGGTCTCCTCTAGTTTACAAGGGCTAGGGAAGGTATATTTATACCTGAAAGGTACCTCAGAATGTTAGCATTGACGTGAATTGAACAGCGGAAGACGTCATGAATGAATCCCTAAGGAATAATGGTTCATGCATAATAGATGAGTCCTTGAAGAAATCAATAGTCCTGTGCTAGGGAAATTCCCGAAGCCTAAGGGTCTGTTCTTCAAGAACTCGTTGTGACGTTAGGGTGGACGGATGTCGGAGACCATGCCTGTATTTGGAGTGCACGGTTTAATGCCTAAATAAGGACTGGGATTTTATGCCTATATAAGGACAGGGCGAATTGTGCCTATATAAGGACATGATACAGGAAAGTCTGTGTATGGACACCCTAAGAGGAATACAACACCCACTCCACTTTCGTGTGTACGATAATACTAAAATGCTAAACATTTAAAATGCTAAACATTAAATGGAGTACCGCATATAGCTAAAATATTTCATAAAACCATTTAAAAGGCATTTAAAAACCTATTAGAATGCAAAAGGTACTGTACATTTGAAGCATTGGTTTTCATTTCAGGCATATAGTTAAAAATAAAATACAATATGAATGAAATCAGCAGTAATATTTACATGTGACAAAAAAATTATCGATAAGTTGTTCAAAAATTAAAGTCATTTTATGTCATGAAAATGAATGAATTTTTTTAGACTAACACGATGATAAAGTGTCTGAGGAAGGACCGCGAAGTCCGTACTATAAGGCTAGGTCTACTTTAAGCAGATTGAAATGTCATTTTTGTTCGAAAAATTGACAAAAGTTCAATTTTGGGAAGAGTTCCAAGTTTTTGGGAGTATGAAGGCCAAATTGTTACTGCATCTCTGGAACACTGTGGGCTGAATCAGAGTCAGTTTACGGGTCTGGTGTAAACATGAGATCATCTATTTCCGGAGACAAAACATCGTCCACTGAAGTTGGTGTCAGTTGGAACACCTCGCGTAGTAGATTAACTGCACAGAGATGTGAAGCATCGCTTTCAGCATATGTTGCCGCAGCAATGTTCGCGTCCGTTGTTACCTGTGTGCCTGTAGATCTTTCTCGTACCTCAGCAGCAGCCGGAAGCGTCTGTGAGATCTCAATGAATGCTGACATCAGGATTGGCAGCCTCTGGGGACAACACAGAGCATGGGCCGTTATCGGGTCCAGCAGAGTATCGATATCCGTTGGCGTAGCTGCTGGAAATGTTAGACAGGTGTCCAACACGCATTCTTCACCGCATAGCAGGCATCGTAGAACAGGTAAGATGCAATCTTGCCAGATTGGTCTGAATGACAGGAACCACATGGTATTCAGGTCCCGTAGACGAGTCATGCCAAAAAGCTGTACTATTCGCTCACGGCACTTTCTTTCAAGGAGAGCTTTCTCCATTTCGCTTGGAGTGATGTCTGCGAATAGGCTGGCCATAGCGTAATAGCAGGAAGAGAAATAGAATTCCGGCAACAAGTGCTAGAATTAATGGTATGCCACCAAACACCGAATGTGCAAAGTTCGGGATGATTCCGAGTATTGCCTGGAAAGATGCTAACAGACCGGAGCAGATGCTCTTAAATACATGTACAATTCCTGTTGTATCAGACATGTTAAAGATACGTCCTATCATTTCTACAAAATGTATAGGGCAGTTTGTACGTATTAAAGTCTGTATCTCAGCCGAAGTCCTTGCTACTTGTGGATCATAGGTTTCCTTGGCCGAGGTCAAAGGCACTGTTTGCTGTAAAAGCATGGCTATCATTCTGCTTAAAGTATCAAATCTTATAAAAGAGACGTTCAGCGAAGGCCATAGAGGCGACTCCCTGACTGTGTCTATTGGGGCAAACAATACTTGCATACAGCAAGTGACCCTGGAGTTGACCGTTACTAGATATGGGATGCCTGGCAGCATGCCGCAGCAACTCTGATCATTCAACATAAGGTAACTCCCATTAGAGAGTTGTCCAAACGTTGGATTAATCACAGCAGCTGGTGTACCCTGCTGATGGCAAGACAAATTTGCCACAGAACCATTACAAGCCCCGTGTAAAAAAATGTCCTGACATATAAGTGAACCGCTCAGTGCACGTTTACAGTGTGTACCGCTCAAAAACACTTCACGATCCCCACTCCAACATCTATATGTATACGGTAAATCCCAAGATGTCTTAATGTATTCCTTACCCAACTTTTCATATTTGCCTGCTTGCATTTGTCTGAGGCAATACTGAAACTGAAAAGTAGTCACAGGTAGTGTTATTTTGCCATGAATAAGCCATTCAGTAGCTGGTTTTTCTGCCACTGTGAATGGCAACTTTTCCAGTTTTTCAATGCTCAGCACTGTATACTTTGCTCCTCTTTGTGCCAGTTCGATCTGTTTATCAGTGAGATTGTATTCTGCAAACCGATGTGTTGATGAAACGCCAAGGCACATAGCCCGCACGCAAAGATTGCAGCGTCCAGCTTAATAACATAATAGAACGTAATTGAGATTGTCCTTGTTGTAACATCGCCAAATCTTGTTCTAGTATGTCGATAGCAGAGGATACAATGCCATCCAATGAATATATTCTGGAGGACAAAGTTGTTAACCCATTGTCGACCACAGAGAGGGTTTTCTCTAAATTAATACGATCAAGTTCACGTATTCGTTCTGCAGCCTCCATCTGTGACACTTTCCATGCTTCATTATAGGCAGCATAAATGCCGGCATATATGAAACGTTTTTGATGCGGTTTTCTTGGTCCAAGCAAGAATTCCCTAAGGTCTGCGTCTTCTTTAAGTAAAGATAAGTGTTGTTTCACATCCTGTAGTGTAGATTTCTGTAGCCAATCGAGGCATAATTTTCCTACACTGTATGTTGTTACTACCCCGGATGCTGTCTTTGGACGTATCTTGGGTCTGGCCTATGAATAGTAAAGCCCTGAGTTTTATTCAGGAATCTTTCCTGACAGTTGTTCGTGTCTGTGGGCCAGATCAACCATTTTTTCCAATCAGGATTAGATCTGTTGAGTTGTAGTATATTGTCAACTGTCACCACTGCCTGTGTATTATTACCATTTGCAGGTGTTGGTACAGAAGGTGTTTTCATCTCTTTAATCTTGGCTAGTCCAAGACAAGATGTTTGTTGGACAGTTTCATTCAAAAACATTATTTGCTCAGGGATGATGCAGGCTCAAAATAAAGCTTCTATCCCCTGCACTTGCCAATCTTTAGTACCCCAGACAGTTTCTGTGTCTATTGTGTCTTTCCAAAAGTCAAAACCCTGCCTAGACAGTTGGGCAATAAATATTGCAGAGTAAATCTGTTTTGTATTTGTTAACATAATTTTCAGTCCTGTTTTGTTTACATTTTTATAGTAAAACGTTTCTGGGTCAGATGTATAGTAACCTGAAAAATATGGAAACTTATTAGTAAAAGTTTTTGAACTACCGTGTGGTGGTGTAGGACAATGCTCCCATTGGTTAAACATAAACACATTTCTAGGGTATGCAGATTTATGCAAATAATGATGACCATAATGGTTATAGCAATACAGCTTTTCATAGTCTGATGAACCCTCTAAATATTCATTTTTAGAAAATGCAGCAGCTTTTTCTAGGTCAAACATTATGTCATTAACAGTCTCAAAGTCCCAATCATCAGAATAGGTACTGGACGTAATTAGATCACTCAGTGAAATTTTAAACAAATGTGGAATGTTCAATTGTTCCGTCGGGCCAAAGACATCAAAATCTGTTTTGTCCCACACTATACCATCCTGTATAGGAACAGCTGTGATGTTCACTGTAGACAAGTCCCTTATTTCACGATGTGAGGATTTATGAGGTTTCAAAAGTACGTTCACGTCTTTTCCTTCAGTATTCACATGGATGTATCTGCCACTTATAAGCACGCTCACAGTTGTTACCAAAGCTAGCCAGAGCAGGAAAACAAAAAGTCCAGATGTAATCCAGAGTTCAATCCATGGAGAAACCAAATAAGTCTTTTTCAGAAAGTGAAGAAAGTCTTGTACTTGCTGCTTGAATTTCAATGATGCTGGCGTCGTTTCAGGTTCACTCGGATCTTCTGAGAACGTATCAAAGTTAATGAAATAGCCAGAAGCAGTTCTGTCAATTGTTGGAATTGCATCAGGATTTGTAGAAATCGCTGGAACCAGTTGATCACTTGCTACGTTGGTGTAGACAGGTGTATTTGGATGAACTGTTACTTGGTTTTCAAGAGGGATGAGTTCCATTGCATTGTTGCTTAGTCCTTCATTTGTTACAGCTGAATTCTCGATTGTTATCAGTCTTTCAGTCTGAACCTCTTGGGATAGTAGCGAGAGGAGTGCGTCTGCTACTAGGTCGGAATCCACGAGGCCTACTATTTAGTATTGGCCACATACTGTGGTTTGATGAGGTCGATGGACACAAATTTTTTCTCCTTTCTTCCAGCAAGGGGCGGCAGTAGTACTGTTCTTGTTCCTTGAACGGCTAGGACAGGTACTGGTTGTCTGTAAGAAGGTCCAAATTCCTTCTTGTCCGCAATTTTTTCTCTGACTAGATCCCCAACTTTTGGAATCCAGACAGGCCTTGCTGGGACAGCCGGTTGATCCCCAGTGGTGGTTGGCTGCAGGAATACGTTGCTTTGTTTCGTTCTTAATTTGTTTAAGTCCTGTAAAACAGCCAAACGATCTTTGATATCAAACGGTTTATTTTCCACCACTGTGCCTACGTGATCGAGATCTGGTACCCACATTCTTGTCCCAAATAGGACCTCATATGGAGTGACCCCCCCTAGAGAACTTCTTGGCAGATTATTCAATGAGCGTTGGACCCCATTAAGATGTTTGACCCACCCATCACCCGAACCTAATACCCTAGCTGTTATAGACTGCTTTATGTCCCGGTTTTTCCTTTCCACAACCGAATTTCCCTCAGGATGGAATGGAGAGGAGTACCGCAATGCAACGCCCAGACTGGCCATGGCTTCTTTGTGAGCCCGAGAGCTAAACGCAGGTCCCTGGTCAGAATGTAGCGTGCCTATTGCGTATGTGCCGATAAAGACTCGCAAATCTTTTATAGCAGTTCGAGCGTCAGCCGAGCGCTGAGGCCATATCCATAGGAACCTTGATTCAGTATTTGTGGGATTGCATTTGTCCAGAAGGACGCATGCGCGTAGATAGTCTAATGCTGTCTAACAGTGGTGTCTGTACTGGGCAGCTACATTCGTAGCATGATGTCTGGTGGCGTTCTGCATCACGCTGTACCTTACAGTCTATGCAGTCATTGATGAAGATGTGAATCTGTGTATTCATTCCCGGCCACCAGTACATCTCTTTTAATGTCAATATTGTTTTAGAGATCCCTTGATGTGACAGACCCTCCCCCAAATGTGCTTCATAAATCAAAGCTGCTCTACGTTCCATGTTTGGAATTACCCTATCCCCCACTCCAGGGATTCGAGCAAAAGGAACGTTGTTTGCATCAATTACATAAGAGTACTTGAGTGGAAACTTTTTTGGTAACGCTGCACTGCTGCCCTTGCTTGAAGCATTGACAGCCAACATTATCTCACCGTCTATTTTTGTTTTTGAACGAGTGATCGCAGCTACGGAAGCCGTCTGAACAGCCCCCTTTGCGGCTTCGTCAGCCAATGAATTCCCTGCAACGTGAACGCCATCACGTTGATGACTCAGTGTGTGGATCACGTGAGCCTTTGGTAGTTCGTTTTTCAACTGAACTACTTGTTCCCAAAGCATTTTATGCTTTATTGTGCCACCCTTCGCATCCTTGAAACCATTTTCAAGCCAGTTTTGTATATATTCATTATACGACTGAACACAGTAAAAGGAATCGCACACTATTAGTGTGGGAAATTCGCGATCTGTACTTTCAAGGGCCAGTTTGAATGCTTGTAGTTCAGCTCGCTGAGCTGTACAATCCCCTAGAGATTGAGTTTTTGTGACCATAGGTCTGAAGATGCCATCTCGCATGCGACCTTTAACAATTGCACATGCTGCACTGTAAGCTTGCTTACCCCCTATTGCGGGTTGTGCGGATCCGTCAGTGTAAATTATGAATTCGTATTGATCGAGAGGCAGAATTTCAGTGGGCAGAGGACATTCTTGTTCATATTGCAGGAATGCTTGTGTTTTTAAATCTGGATCAAAAACATATTCAACATCTGTTGCAGCAAGAGAATTAACCCATTGTATCCATCTTGGATGTAATGCTTTAGCATTTGGAATGCTTGCTTTTGTTACCGCTTCTAAAGCTGGTACAGGGGTTACGACAATAATGCGTTTCCCTTGGGCTACGGCTCTTTCTTTTGCTACAGCGGTTTGAACTGCTGTCAGAATTTTTTCAGTTGAACTGAAGCGCATTTCCGCTTGGGTGTACAAATGAGATTTGTATGCAATTGGTATTTTCTCACCCTCATTGAAGGTTAAGTAGGTGAATCCGCATTGACCCGAAATTATTCGGATCACCAAATTGCGTTGACTTACGCGTGTTTGTAAGTGATTTGTTGCTAACATGTTAGCCTGTAGTGAACGCAAGGTTTCTGTGTGTTCTTGTGTCCAATTTTTGATTGAAAAATCAGGTTTGATTAATGCATAGAGAGGTTTAACCCTTTCTGCGTAATTTAGAATGTATGTTCTTCCAAAGTTTAGGAAACCCAGGATGGATTGTAAGTTTTTTAGCGTTTTTGGAGGTTGGAGCAGCGCACACTTTTCTAAAAAGTTAGCTGCCAAGCTCTTGCCTTCACTTGAAAGCTCACATCCTAAAAACAGGACATTGACATGGGCAATTCGGGACTTTTTAAAGTTGAACTTGTAGCCCTCAGAGGCGAAGCCCAGTATAATGGTGCTCACCCTGTTCAAGTGTCTGTCCAGGTCATCGTCTGTCAGATATATGTCATCGACATAAGACAATGCCTCATTGTCATAAATTTGTAGTAACTCCGTTACCCTCGCTGAGAATAAACCTGGGCTGTTCTTGAACCCTTGTGGGAGTCGACAAAAGTGACACTGGGTCCCCATTATGGAGAATGCTGTTAAGTACCTGCTTTCAGGTGCTATGTTTTGACAAAAGAAACCATTTGAGATGTCTAATGTTGTTTTATATTTTTTACGCACAATGTTATTCATTAATGCTGTGCTATGTGCATTTTGCACTGCAAAGGTTTTACAACAAGTGTTTAGGTGTCTGTAATCCAAAACTAGACGATATGTATTGTCTGGTTTGGAGACAGGAAACAAAGGATTGTTCATTGAGGAGGTGCATGTTTCAATCACCCCTTGGTATTCAAGTTGATCTAAGATCTCCCTGACCTGTTTTTTAACTTCTTGCTTTATTGGATACTGCCTTTGTGCAGTTGGTTCATGTTTCAGATGTATTTTATGGTGAGGAGAGTCCTCATCCCATCCTACATGATTTTTATATAATGCTGGGGCCTGGGCTACTGCCCATTTCCTGGCATATGTATATTTTAGATGAATTGGAATATGGTTGGAGAAGGCAGGCATAATAATGTCCTCGCCATGTGGGCACTCCCTGACAAATTGTGGTGGCCAGTCTTTTTCTGCTAGAAGTATGTCATAGCCCCTTGATAGTTTTTCCCAAAAGAGTGCTTTCACCTGCCTAGGTATGTCTCCCTCCATCCGGAGTGTTATTTTATATAACTTTTGTGGAGTACTAACCCTGGTGTCTACAGTCTCAACTGTAATGTACTCATTCAAGTCCACTATCTCCAGAAGTTCCTTCAGGTTCTGGCGAACTACTGTGACTTCTGCTGCACTGTCCAGCATTGTCTGAGCCCATTCTCCGTTCTTGAGTTGTGTTCTCAGTATTCTCGGCATGTCTGATCTTCAGACCTGCTACTTTCTTTTTGGAGAATTGAGGTTTTGTTTTGTTTTTTGTAGCGTGTTTATCTTCTTTGGATGTCACGCGTTCTTCTCTATGTTTTGATCGTCCTCTTCTTTCTCCGAAGTCTGTGATGAGATCTGAAAGGGACGAGAGGAACGTGTATCAGTATCTTGATACCTGTCAGGTTTTCTCAAATTATCCCTATTCCTGAGGTTATACCTCCTTTCAGAGGGCTCCTTTTGAGGAGACCTACCTCGGGATTGAGAACGTTTCTCGTTTGACTTTTGTTTATTAGTCTCCCACTTCTTTTTAGAAGATGTAGGAGTTTGTTTAATAGAGTCCTTTTCAGGAGTCTCAGATAGTTTTGGTTTTAATGGTCTTCCACCCAAACTATCTCTGCCTAATTCTGCATAGGATTGTTCAATTATTCTGGGTAGCTCAGTTTGATGTTCTGTAACATCGAATTCCCTTAATTTTTGGCGGATCGCCACTGCTGCTGCCTCCCCTTTAATATTAAATAATATTATTGTTGAGACCTGGTCGAAATTTTTCAGTAATTTCATACCTAAGTTTAGAGCAGGCTCTGCCCCGTATTCACTTTGAATTTGTTTCAGGACATCTGGTATTACCGCAATTGATGGAATACCATGTGTTTTAGTATAGATGGCAGCAAAGACTGAGCCCCAAGTGGTGCAGTCTTCCAGTTGTGGTGTGATCCCCATCGGTAAACTGATTGTTAGGATTCTGTGTTTCTCATAAGGGCTAGTATTTGGAAATACTGCTTCTATTTGAGTAATTTTTTGAGCTATCCAGAAAGGAATTTGCTCACGTTTTGTGGGCATTTTACCCATGACTGCGTATAGAGTCAGTGGTGTAATTTTTAGTGTATTCCCCTGTTGGGGATTTGGATTTGGAAGTGTCAATGGTGGTTGGACTGTAAAAGTCTGCATGACATATTGGACCAATTGTCTGTAGATTTTTATTAACTCTGTAAGTTGAGTAAGTAATTCCTCATCTGACATCTCTTCAATGTCAGGATGAGGTGTGTAGCCGGCTAGAATCGGCCATGTTGCTCCTGGTCTACCTAGTGGACCGAGCCTGGTAATGTTTTTGTGATGTTTTAGGGCGCCTTTAAACCAGAGCTGATGCTCCTGGTATGTTAATGGAATTTCTATATCCTCGAAAGGAATGTATTCCTCTGGTGGATCATCTTCTTTGTAGAAGTGAAACGTGTGTGTTACTGGATTGGATTCAGGAAATATTACCCATGAATAGAATACCTCTGTTTGAAAGGATTCGTGTGCCTCTATCACGAAAACTGCTCTACCACCTCTTGGTGGCAGGCCGTGTTTTATGAGTTTTAGAGTGATCGCTCTTCTTAAGTTTTGAGGGATGTCTATAACACCCTCCTCGGTTTCATTTAAACCTGTAATGTTAAAAACTGCTGCTTGGGCTGGATCAGCCGCAACCACACCGTTCTCGGTGTCATTGTCCCCGTGTGTGGACATTTTTGTTTTTGAAAAATGTAGAACAAGTTTCAAGGAAACAAAGATAAGGTGCACAATATTTTGGAACACTGTATCCTTCAACGTTGAGCAAACCAAACAGCTAATATATAGGGTGTTTCCCTATGTAGCCGTGGTGGATACTTAACCCTGCCCACTCCAGACGTCTTTTGGAGTATATGGGTAGGGGTCTCTGAGAGAAAAAGCACGGCTGAGTTACTCAGTATCTAGCGTTAAATTACCGCCTTACTAAACGTTGGGCGCCATGTAGTGTAGCTCCTATTTCCCTAATAGGCTCTGCGCATTGGAATAATATCCCCTATAGGTTTGACATAGGACTAAGGTCAGTATGTCCCTATCGAGTATATTAAACTTAATTACTTGTGCCAGCTAGCTCAGAGGCCACTAGAAACTCCTTGACGACAAGAAGGGAGTAGTTTCTGGCAGCCGCAAAACATGACTACTTTGTTTCCCTTTAGAATCAGAACGTGTCCCAGAGTCGTGGAAACAATAGATAACTATTTCACTCAGCTCAATCGTGCATGCTTGGTTTTCCTCAAAGTTACACAGAAAGAATAGACGGGCGTTTCAATAAAAGATTTATTGAACAGTCTTGTTTCTTGTGTAGGTAAAATGTGCTGTTACGATCACAAGACAGTATGCGAGATAAATAATGTACAGCGTAAGCAGTAGGAATAAATAATACTGCGATAGCATTATCTTTAGCAGATATTCATTTACATAAATAATACAGACTAAAAATGCGAGTACTCATACGATGCGTTTCTAAGCTAGTTCTACCCCAATGTACCTAACCTAACCTAGGTGTAGGGAGAGGTATGAAATAGGTGAAGTATTCCTTACTATGGTATACTAAGAGTATGTTAAGTCTAGTATGCCTAGTATGCCAAGAGTCCATCTAGGTTCTAGTCAGCTCCATACCTTAAGAATGAGAGAGGTAGGAATCTCTTTCCAGATTCGAACTCCAACACCCCGCAAGGGAAGTCAGATCACTGGAAGCTGGACTCTCTGCGTGCAGGGATGACAGCGTCTTCTCAGTGCGTCAGGCCGGGAAACGGGCTCCTCTGAAGTCGAGGTCTCCTCTAGTTTACAAGGGCTAGGGAAGGTATATTTATACCTGAAAGGTACCTCAGAATGTTAGCATTGACGTGAATTGGACAGCGGAAGACGTCATGAATGAATCCCTAAGGAATAATGGTTCATGCATAATAGATGAGTCCTTGAAGAAATCAATAGTCCTGTGCTAGGAAATTCCCGAAGCCTAAGGGTCTGTTCTTCAAGAACTCGTTGTGACGTTAGGGTGGACGGATGTCGGAGACCATTCCTGTATTTGGAGTGCACGGTTTAATGCCTAAATAAGGACTGGGATTTTATGCCTATATAAGGACAGGGCGAATTGTGCCTATATAAGGACATGATACAGGAAAGTCTGTGTATGGACACCCTAAGAGGAATACAACACCATAGCTTCCGGTAACCTCTGAAGGCCGAGCCACTGCGGCAACAGGGATGCGCAGCTGCAAGAGCACAATGGTTCCTCCCTCAAGAGCCAAGAAAAACACAGTTGCGACTCAGGATTCCACAATGGCCGTGTAGCCAACGAGAGCAAATGCTTCTTTGCAACAAAACTAATTACAACTGGTCATTTCTGGTTGGCAAATGGAAGGGAACACCACACAGTGGCGATGGTCCAGTCCACAAAGGAGGGGAAGAGGGAGATTAAGAGAAGATGACCATTGTTCATCCAGTTATGATGAGCGGAATTACCTCACAAGTCAAATTAATCTCGCAACTGTGGAGACAAAGGCAATTGCTTTCTTTTATTATAACACATTTCTCTCGCCATTTTTAATTAGGAGGTTGGGGGTATAACAGAGCGTTCATACGGACGGTGTTTAATCACGTCGCACAAAGCCCACTTAGGAAGTGCTCACGGTAATAACAGAGCGCAAGTTTATACTCGCTCTGTATGGATTCACATATAACGCTTCCAGGTTCCGTCCTGCCTTTGGCTGCAAGGAAATAACAAACACAAACAAGGACTGACATGTGGAAAGGCGGGGACAGGTGCAGACACAGACAACCACAAGCAGGAAGCAAAGAAAAAAATAGTTCCCCAAAACCAACACATAAACACCAAAGCATAGAGATACCAGTAATTGGCTGGTGCTCCATGGGAGGAAACAAAACACAAAAAGGAGGGACAAAGAGAAAGGATTAATCACTAGCAAACAAGCCTTTTTAAAAAACAATGGAAGTAATTAATAAAAAGGTTAATGGGCTGTAAGCCCACAACATATATACAACATGTCTCGCAGAGACAGCGCAAGCACTGCTTAGGCTCGACCTAAAAAGGACCTGTTCACTCCTACTGATCACTACACACTATGCTGCCATCATTGCATTTGTGATGCTCAACTGCTGGTGAAGGTAGAAGCCTCTCACCACTATGAAGGTAGAGCTTTGGGCACCCCTCTCTGTTCATCAACAGTACAATCCTTGAGACAGGCCTATTTCATGGGGCACATGCATTATCGTGTTTACCTATGACATAAAAATCAGCTTTAGGGATCAGTACAGTTGGCACTTAGGGCAGGAATGCACGCCCTTTACCATGTAGAGGACTTTTTCGTCCCAACAATTTAAAAATCAAATATGTTTTAAATGTAAAACAAAACAAAAAATGCTACAGCACTATTAACGTAATTTTAAATTAAGCATATAATTAATTTAAATTCAATTAAAATTTATTTTTCTGAAGTTTAAATTAAAAAGAAATTCCCACCAAAAGAAAAAAATGTTTATTTTCATTAATAATTATTAAAAGTTATGTAGAGAACTAATTAAAAGATATTTAATTAAAATAGGTTCTTGAAATATTTTGGCAGTAAATAATAAATATGAACTACTCTTAGATATTCTTAACATATTTATTTTTATCTCTGTCCATTTTAAATAATTTAATTTAACATTATTTCCTAAAGGTTTTTGTTTTTAATTCCTACCTCTATTTTTTTCAATGGGGGGGGGTGTTGCAGTACCAGTGGTTGGCCATGCATGGTGCTGGACATAGTCCAGCTCTGAGCTAGGGTAATTTACTACAGTTGTGGGTCCCTTTTTGGCTGTAGTTACCTTGGAAGTGGAGTTTGTCAATTGCAATGGGCTTAATCTTTTGTCGGTGGGTACACGTCACTCTCTAAACCCCTTACTGATCCACCCTGAAACCCTCCTTACTCCTCCCAAACCCACTTCCCTTTAGTCATAAGTATTCCCCATTTTCCTGACACTCCCCCTGTCCCTCCATCATTAACTATGGAAGTGTATTCTTATGTGTGTGGAGACTCTGCAGTCGGGGGGAGATCTCTGCACAGAAAAAATAGGAGAGGTTGAGGTGGAAACTCCACACGTAGGTTTGTGAATAGCATTTTGTAGCACGTTTGTAGTACTATTGTAGTACTACAAAATGTACTGCAAAAATTCAGTTTGTGAATAGCCCGTTTGTATTGAAGTGGTATTGTACCTGGATCTTGCACTTTCGCCGCTTGTTTAGAACGCCATTTTTAAGATAGCCTGGGGGAGTTGCTCAGCCCTGTACCTGACCGCGGTGCCCGTATGTAAGAGCGGGCCCGCCTCCACGCAGGTCAGCGTACTAGTGGTTGGATTCCAAGGAGGATAAAGATAGAATGCTGACGCGACCGCGCAGCATAGAATCATTGTGGAGTCAGGAATCCGCTTGCTCGATCATATAGCTAAAAGCCGCGCCAGCCTGCATTTTTTAAGCATTTCTATTAGCTAAGTTTTAAAAATCACTCTTACCATTGTTCAATTGTACCTGCACCTTGCACTTTCGTCGCTTGTTTAGAACGCCATTTTTAAGATAGCCTGGGGGAGTTGCTCAACCCTGTATCTGACCGCGGTGCCCGTATCTAAGAGCGGGCCCGCCTCCACACAGGTCAGCGTACTAGTGGTTGGATTTCAAGGGGGATAAAGATAGAAAGCTGGCGCGACCACGCAGCTTAGAATCATTGTGAAGTCAGGAATCCGCTTGCCTGGTCATATAGCTAAACGCCGGACCAGCCTGCATTTCTTAAGCATTTCTCTTAGCTAAGTTTTAAAAATCACTCTTACCATTGTTCAATTGTACCTGCACCTTGCACTTTTGCCGCTTGTTTAGAACGCCATTTTTAAGATAGCCTGGGGGAGTTGCTCAGTCCTGTACCAGACCGCGGTGCCCGTATGTTAGAGTGGGCCCGCCTCCACACAGGTCAGAGTACTAGTGGTTGGATTTCAAGGGGGATAAAGATAGAATGCTGACGCGACCGCGCAGCGGACACACGCAGCGGGCGTGCCGCCGGCACACCGAAGGCGTGCCAAAGGCAAGCCCGTCTGTGCCCATCAGCGCCCGGAATGCTCCATGCGCCAGGACCCCTGCCCGTTTTTTTAACTTAACCTACACCAGGGAACAGCTACTGTCCTTAAACTTTGGTAGGTGTGGCAATGCTGCGTTTCTACTCAGTGAAAGGAACAATAATGCCCTGCTATGCCCCCACTGCAAGTATGCACTTTTAGCCAGTAACCTCCCTGCTACCTCCCCGGCATTCGGCTTCCTCGAAGCGATGAGTCTGCAAATGGACGCAGTTAGGGGATCCAAGAACCGGAACTCCCCGTGTACCTCTCCATCCCCGGATTCCATAGAGGGTACTAATGTTCCACAATCCAAGGGTGGTTTACTTAGCGCTATTCTACTCAACGCTAGATCTCCTATTAAACACAAATATGAATTAGAATGTCTGCTCCAAACTGCGAATCCCAATGTAGTGTTTCTCACTGAAACATGGGCTACTGCTTCGTCTGAACCGGATTGGGTGGTAGCACTACCAATGGGCTACTCACTTGCCAGCCTGCCCAGATCAGGGCAAATGGGTGGTGGGATTGCTATTATCTATAGGTCCGAGTTTAAAATTGCTTTTGAGCCTGTTCTGTTGCCAGGAGCAGAAGCAATGACATTTAACATCAAAATCAGGAATGTGTTAACCTTTCCTGGGTTGCTCCTCTACAGACAGCCCGGACCCAAGTCCCTATTTTCTCAAGCCCTACAGTCCTTATTGGAATCATGCAGACTCCCCCACGTTCACCATATTAGGGGATTTCAACTTTCATCTTGAACTTGGGGATGATGCTTGTACCTCGGTGCTGATGGACATTCTCGAAGCCTTTGGTCTTACTCAGATAGTCTCAGAACCAACTCACAAGGCACTTCATACGTTGGAATGGATTTTCATGAATAACCCCTCTATTAGTAACAATAGAATTCTGCCACTTACCTGGACCGATCACAAGGCAATTTTTTTCAACCTACCCGATGGCCATAACAAGGATCCGCCACTATCACCCCCGCCTCAGACCAAGGTACGGTCCTGGCGGAACATCAGGTCTGAGGAGCTAACTAATCTGCTGGAAAACAGTATGCCCACCTTAGTGGCAGATTCAAATGTGGCGGCCGAAAGCTATGATTACTGGATTGGGTCAGCCATTAATCAACTGGCTCCAGAAAGAATTGTCAAACAAAGTAGGAATAAACCCACCGCCCCATGGTACAACCTTGAGTTGAAAACATTAAAATCCACATGCAGATGCTTAGAACGCGTATGGAGGGTGGACTACAGTACGACAGCCAAAAAGAATTATAGCCAAGCACTAACTGACTATAAAACAGCTATCATCAGCTCCAAAAAGAACTTTTACACTAGTAAAATAGAGGGGGCCAAAAATTCCGCTAGAGAACTCTTTAAGACCGTCAACTCCAACAGGGCGATGCTTTTGCCCGGATCAAGTGCTCTGTGATAAAATGGCCACTTTCTTTCAGTCAAAGGTTCAAATAATATATCAGGAATTAGAGAGACAGATTTCCGGCCCTCCCTCCACTCAGGCCACACTCACGGAACCTGACCAGTTTCTCCCCCCTGACAATCGACATTGTAAATGACCTCTTAATGATGATCAAGTCCGGCTCTCCAACGGACCCATGCCCGCCGGACATCATTCATGGTGTCTCGGACAAAGTCAGTGTCCTACTTGCCCCCCTCCTGAACAATGTTATCAATACTGGTGTCTTCCTGACCTCATGGAAGAAGGCTTGTATCCGACCCATTTTAAAGAAACCCTCCCTTGATCCTCTCAAAGTAACAAAGGGAAACAGCGTTTACAACGCTGCCATTACATCGCGTTCCTTTTACAATGCGGTCGTTACAACGACCGAGTTGTTAGAACGCGATACCTTTACATCGCAAGTCATTAGATCGACTTGCTGTAGGGGGCACTCTAACCTAAGGAATGGTATAATTTACTATTCCAACACCTTCCCTACTGTTGCGCACGCTGGAGTTGGAATAGTAAATTATACTATTCCTAAGTCCAGCGCTCCCTACAGCAAGTCGATCTAATGACTTGCGATGTAAGTTATCGCGTTCTAACAACGCGGTCGTTGTAACGACCATGTTGTAATAGAACGCGATGTAATAGCATGCGTAGTAACATGCTATATTCAGTAACAAACTACCGCCCGATCTCGTGTCTGCCTCTAGCAGCCAAAGTCCTGGATTAAGCCTTTAATTAAGAGCTCACAAAATACCTAGATACTAAAAACCTTTTAGACTCAACACAACATGGCTTTCGATCAGGCCACTCCACGGAGTCTGCATTAATCATGGCCACTGAGGAAAAACGATGGCAAATTGACAGGGGTGGTAGGGCTATCCTGATCCTACTTGACCTATCAGCCTCGCTCGATATGGTTAATCACACTGTACTTACGCGACGGCTGGAGGCAGTAGGTATTGGAGATACCGCACTCACCCTTCTCACCTCTTTCCTCTCAGCTACAGAACAGAGGGCGTGCTGGGACACCCTGGAATCAGGCACATTTTATCTTCCTGGGGGACTGCCACAAGGGTCAGCACTCTCTCCAACGTTGTTTAACATTTATGTAACCCCATTGGCCAAACTAATTAGGGACCATGGCTTCTCACTAGTATCGTATGCTGACGATACTCAAATTATTATCTCCATTTCATCAATGGCAGATCCGGTGGCAGACAGATTCCATAGCTGTCTTGGCCACATCATGAACTGGATGCATAAAAACTATTTAAAACTAAACATGAACAAGGCAGAGGTCATGGAATTTGGAAATGGGCCTGTTACTTCCTTTTAAAAATGCTACAAAAAATCCTACCTTTTCTACCGATGGAGTTGAGGAAGACAGTTGTGGTGACTCTTATTCTCTCCCGCCTAGACTATTGTAACGCCCTTTACCTAGGCGTCAACAAACGCCAGCTGTCTAAGCTTCAATCCCTGCGGCTGCA
Organism: Calotriton arnoldi; assembly: GCA_963921515.1. NCBI lineage: Eukaryota > Metazoa > Chordata > Amphibia > Caudata > Salamandridae > Calotriton > Calotriton arnoldi. Next base: position 206,992 of record CAWUFW010016429.1, read on the forward strand.
CGTATCCTGCTAAACATTCCAAAATATAGTCATATTTCTGGTGCCATTAGAAATCTGCATTGGCTTCCAGTTAAGCAGCGAACTGAGTTTAAGGCACTATGCCTGGTTCATAAAGCCATAATATGGTGGGGGGCCTAATGGCTACCACAAATTATTCCAATGGCATGCCCCCGCCAAATGTTAAGATCTGCCAACAAGGCTCTGGTCCACGTCCCTAGAGTTAGGAAGACCAGATAGGGAGGCAGATGTCTCTCTTATCTGCAATTTAAGCTCTGGAATGAACTTCCACCAAATATTAGGCTTCTATCACCCAGGTCCCAGTTTAGGAGCCAGGTTAAAACCTGGCTTATCCCTCTCCAATAGCGACCAAGCACCTCCTGACTTCTACACTTTCCTGCTTCCTCCAGTGCCAAGACGCCTCGGCATACGCGCGCTTTATAAGCCCTTACTTACTTACTTATTTATTTAACTAAGTCCTTGCAAAGACATCCATGCATCTTTCTAGCTTCACTTATGCAGTAATTTATTCACCCATTTTCATCTGTCCATTCAACCTGCTACTCACACCAATCTATCCTTGATCTCATCTAGTTATTCTTCTATCCACAGATATTCATCCAGCTCTACTCACATAGCTACTCACACATACATCAACGCTTTGTAAACTGTCTAGCAACTTGTGTCTGCATGGATTGTCTGCCTATGGTTGTTTGTGTTAGGAGTACAAGACAGTTTGAGGTAACATATTTATAGGTCTGGCTTTAGCCAAAACCTTTTGATTTTACTAAAATATGTATAACATACTTACACATAGGGGCTTCCAGTCACCTCTCTTCATCCATTAATCTGTTGTGTCATTCACATTTTGCTTTTACCCACTAAAGCATATAGCATGGTGCAGTGGGTCAGCCTACTTATGCCACTGGTGAAATTCACTTTCCATCTCTATCTTTTAATCTTTCCTTCTCTTTCTTTCTCTTTTTCTTTCCTTCTCTTTCTTTCTCTTTTTCTTTCCTTCTCTTTTGTTCTTTCTTTTCTTTTCTTTCCTTCTCTCTTTCCTTCTTTCTCTATCTTGCCTTCTTTCATGACTTCTTTCCTTCTCTCTTTCCTTCTCTCTCTTTCTTTCCTTCGCTTTCTTGCTTTCCTTCCCCTGCTATTGGTCTTTCTTTCTCTTTCCTTCTTTCTTGCCGGCATTCTTTCTTTCTTTCTTTCTTTCTTTCTTTCTTTCTTTCTTTCTTTCTTTCTTTCTTTCTTTCTTTCTTTCTCAAAGGCAAGATGCTTTTAACCAATACCAGACTGATTGACTTTTTAGGCCTATGTTGTCCAAGACCTTTAGATTTTACTAACATTATGTGTATAACATAGTTGCTTATAGGGGTTTCAACCAGACTTCATCCATTAGTCTCCGGTTGGTATCATTCATATTTTACTTCCACCCACTCTAGCATGATTTAAGGGGCAATGTATCAGCCCACTTCAGCCATTGGCTGACTTCACTATGACTTACGGCATGCTACCCTTTCACAAGAAACACATACACACACACAAAGTAGTTCCCTTCATTGCTAGGGAATACTATAGCAACGTGTGATTTTTGAGACCAAAAAAAACATTTTGCCTGCAAAAAATTATTTTTTTAGATTTCTGAGGGCCCAGCATATACCCAGACAAAAATGTTTTGCAAAAACCATAAAAAACAACAAAACACGTAGTGCCAGAAAGCTGGCGGCCAACTACAGACATATTGGCTTTGCCAATGTTTGTTGTTATTGTTGTGGAAAAGCATGAGGGAAGTATGGTGCCAAGACACATTATCCCAGATTTACTAAGGCAAAGTGGTTCAAAACGGAGCATGCTCTTTCCTATCTACCAAAATAAAAGTGGTCCCCATTAGTGAATTAGATAGCTAAAAGGTGGCTCATCTTTGCAAACTGGGGTGGTTTTGAACTTGTGAGGACACTCTTTATAAATATTTTGCAAAGTAAGGACGACTGGATGGATTTAAGCTTGCTACAAGCAAATTTTGCTTTAATATCAGGGAAATCAACAGTACAAATCGGATGGAGTAGACAATAAAACAGTCTCACAAACAGCAACAAGCATCGGCAAAGCCGATAGGTCTCGCCTATGCAAGAGCTATTGGCTTTGCCAATGTATTTCAGCCATGTTGTACACAAGCGTGGCTGCTGTTCTGCATGGCTAATAGTTAGTGGTGTAGAGGATAGTGGCGTGAAGTGGAGTGGAGTGGAGTGTTGTAGAGTGGATTGGCATGGATTGGAGTGTTGTGGAGTGTCATGGAGTGGTGGTGTAGTATATTGTGGAGTGGTGTAGAGTAGAGTGGAGTAAAGTGGAGTATTGTGCAGTGGCATAGAGTGTTGTGAAGTGGTGTAAAAGGTAGTGGAGTAGAGTGGCATAGAGGGTTGTATGACGGAACCCTACATGCATTTACCACGCATGCCTTTACACCGCAGTCAGTACCCCAACTGCGACATTACCACACTTTTCTTTAACATGCAAGTCATTACACCAACTTGCTTTAGGGGGCGCTGGACTTTGGAATAGTATAAATTACTATTCCAACTCCAGTGGGCATATCAGTAGGGAAGATGTTGGACTTAATATCCAACACCAGTCCAACACCGCGTTCCCTAAAGCAAGTTGTTGTAACAACTTGCGGGGTAAAGGAACGGGTGGTAACGTCGCAGTCAGTGTAGTGACTGCGTTGTAAAGGCAGGTCATGGTTCTGCCTCCGTGGTAAAGGATGTTTCCCTGCATAGAGTGTTGTGGAGTGAAGTAGAGTGTAGTGGAGAAGAGTAGAAGGGAGTAGAGTGGAGAGGTGTAGAGTGGAGAGGTGTAGAGTGGAGTAGAGTGACATATGGTGGAGTGGCGTAGAGTGGAGTAGTGTGGTATAGAGTGGAGTGGCATAAAGTGCCATAGAGTAGAGTGGAGTAGCATAGAGTGGGGTAGTGTGTGTAAAAAATAGTTTATTAGTTAACCACTAACATAAGCAAAACATACATTTGAAATACCTTCCAAATGATTATCGTTACAAAATGGCTGTACCTCTCATCTAGAGTCAGTAGAGTGTCACTCCCACCACTAGGAATATGATCCCCTGTGTCAGTTCCCCAATCCATCTCAGGGACCCTGCGCATCAACAGTGTGGTGTCGATGAGTTTGGGAAGTCACCCACATTGGTTATCGGCTCCACAATGTCAAGATGCAGGTGCTGGCAGCGACCGACGTCGGTGCAAGCGCTGGCGTCAGAGAGATCGATAACTTGCAGGCGCCGGAGGGCGTCGGAGCTGCGGGCGTCATGCACTTCACGAGCGGTGCCCACGGTCTCGGTGCAGGTCGCGGCGTCACTGGCGGAGTCGCTGACGGCGTCGGTGTTGTTTTTATTGGGTTGCAGCACCAGCCACACAATAACAAGGGTCCAGGAACTGGAATTGGCACCCTTTGGCAATCAGGAGTCCAGCAGCAGAAGAGCCCATGTGCTGTTTAGCAAGAATCAGATGAAGTCTTTGTGTCCGTGAGACTTCAGAACAGGAGGCAAGCTCTACTTCAAGCCCTTGGAGCATCTTCTTAAGCAGCATACCACAGCAAGGCAAAAATCCAGTCCTTTCCACTGCCCACAGACAGAACCAGCATCTGCAGGACAACCCAGCAAAGCAACACACAGCAAAGGGACAGTACTCCTCCTGAGAGCTCCTCATCTCTTCTTCTTGGCAGGGTCTTTGTTTGATTTAAGGGTCTCTAATTGGCAGAGGTATGCCCCTTTGTCCAAGTAGGGACCCTTGCTTCTAGTCAGGGTAAGGGAGTTACACACTTTAGATAACCCCTGCTCACTCCCTTGATAGATTGGCATGAGCAGACAGGCTTATCCCAAAGGCAATGTGTAAAGTATTTGTACCCAAACACACAGTGACACAGTGAAAACACCTCAAATGGACACCAACCCAGTTTAGAAAAATAAGGTATCTTTAACCTAAACAAGACCAAAATGACAACAAAAAAAATCCAACATACATGTATCAAAATATCACTTTTAGAAGAGTTACTTCAAAAATAGCACTTGTAGAAACAAATAGTTCCACCTGGGGCTATTACGACGTTGTGACAGGCGTAAATCCAAAGTACGGCACCGACCACGAGGTGCGCGGCGTTGGGCATTGAGTCACATACACCCCCAAACAACAGTACCTTGGAAACGAAGTCTATGGACTATGCACAGCGTCGTGGAGATAAGGCGTCGGTGCCGAGGCGAAGCCGGTTCCCTGGTTGCCACGGGGGAGGCGAGGCATCTAGTCCGTGAGGAGGCAAGGCGTCGAATCCAGGACAGGGGAAGTTAGGCAGCGTCAGCAGTGAGGCGTCGGTTCCGGTGAGGCGATGCGAAGTTGGAGAGTTTGTGAAGTCACCCTCGTCAGTTATCGGCTCAGCGATAACAGGATGCCGGCGCTGGTGATGATGGCGTTGGTGCGAGCGCTGGCGTTGGGAAAGCCAATAACTGCAGGCGTCGAAGGGTGTCAGAGCTGCGGTGCAGGCAGGGTGGTGCGTCGTGCACTTCACGAGCAGTGCCCTCGGCCTCGGTGCAGGTTGCGGCATCACTGGTGGTGTCACTGACGGCATCAAAGTTATTTTCTTGCTTTGCAGCATCAACCACACAATTCTCAGGGCCCAGGAACTGGAATTGGCACCCTTGTGAATGCAGGAGTCCACAGAGGAGCCCAGGTGCTGGTCAGTGGGTTGCAGGTGAAGTCTTTGTGGCCCTCAGACTTCGGAACAGGAGGCAAGCACACACAAGCCCTAGGAGATTCTTCTTCAAGCAGCTTCACAGCAAAGTTCCAGTCTTTGTCCTCTCCTTGGCAGAAGCAGCAACTGCAGGCCAACCCAGCATAGCACACACAGCAAAGGGGCAGTACTCTTCCTAACAGCTCCCCAGCTGTTCCCCTTGGCAGAGGTTCCTCTTAAGTCCAGAAGTTATCTCATTCTCCGGGGTTAAAGGTCCAATACTTATACCCCATTTTCTCTTTGTTCTCTTTGTGGAAAGGGTCTCTGAGCCCATTCCAATCCATTTCTGTCCTCTCTGGTGCAGCAGGACCACAGGAGTTAGAGACAACATTGTGCAAAGGAGACACAACCTATTCAGGTGCACGCAAAACTCCTCCCACCACTCTAAATGCAGCCAAGGTCTATTCAGCTCAGCTATGAGTCACCCAGGAAAGGCAGGACACACCCCGACCTCCCTTGTGGCTGTCTACAGTGAATGCACATCCCCAGCTCCTGTCACTCTAACACCAGACAGTGAATACACAAACAGAAAGAGACACACAGGATGGTTAAACAAGAAAATGCCCACTTTTTAAAAGTGGCATTTTCAAACACACAATTTCAAAACCACCTTTACTAAAAGATGTGTTATTAAATTCTGAATTCAGAGAGCCTAAACGGCAAATCTCTAGCTGTCCCCAATTGAAAATTACACATGTAAAATGTTACAGTGCAGCTTCAATGATACCCTTTGAGACAGCCAGCCTTTCAAAAGTGAAAAACGAAATACACAGTATTTCACTATCAGGACATGTAAAACACACCAGCGCATGTCCTACATTTCACATACACTACACCCTGCCCATGGGGGTACCTTGGGCCTACCTTAGGGGTGTCTTACATGTATGAAAAGGGAAGGTTGGTGCTTGGCAAGTGGGTACACTTGCCAGGTCGGCATGGCAGTTGAAAACTGCGAGCGCAGACACTGCAGTGGCAGGTGTGAGACACATTTACAGGGCTGCTCATGTGGGTGGCACAACCAGTGCTGCAAGCCCACTAGTAGCATTCGATTTACAGGCCCTGGCACACCCAGTGCACTTTACTGGGACTTACCATTAAATCAAATATGCCAATCAGGGAGAACCAATCATAATCACAATTTACACAGAGAGCAGTGGTAAAGTGCCCTGAGTCCTGTAGCCAACGAAAAACAGGAGGCAAAAAGCAAAATGTTTGGGGATAAACCTGCAAAAATGCCAGGTCTAGCAATTATTAACAAGAGAAAGGAAAGAAAAAAGAAAAAAAAAGAATATAAAAACATCGCATTTGAGGCCGCTCCTTACCCCCCCCCCTAGAAAATCAGATAAAAAGCCTAACCTGGCTAATGTCCCATAAAGTGCATGGTGCATTACCGTGTTCCCCCAGCAAGGCCTCCCCTGAATGCCTACAGCGGGCAGTGATGTTAATTGGCAGCTAGGGTGCCTAAAAGCCCGACGCTACTGCTTATATTCCCAGCCCTGATATTACTGAGGGGGGCCAGACTGGTTAACGTCTGGCGAGTCAAAAGTAGATGAAATTGTAAAGTGCATAGCCACATACAGCCAGGGCTTAATCATCTCCCCCCCAAGACTTATGTGTTACTACAGGGGGACAGTCTCATTGGGACCAGCAGGAAGGCAAAATACATGGAGTGACAAAGTGCATAAAGCAAACCTGCATTATATCCAGGGCCCAGTCACTGATTGCCATCACATGAGGGTCACCATACATAAATTGCTGAAGTGAATGCTGCAAAACCTGCATATAACCAATACCTCAACAAAGCAGGATAGGGGATTAGAGCATCTTTGTTCTTATTGTACCCCTGGCAGCCCACCTTTAACCTAGATAAGTCGGGATAGGGGATAAAGTGCTACGGTGCATACTACATTACCTGCATATAACAAAGACCTCATCAGGGCGGGATAGGCGATTGGAGCATTTGTGTTCTTGCTGCACAAATGCTAGCAGCCCACCTTTCTTTAACCTAGACAGGGCGAGGTAGGGGATTGGAGCATTGTTGTTCTTACTGCACTCCTAGCCACCCACCTGTGGATGTACACCCCCATCACCCCAAAAGCTCCTACCTTAGAGTGGGGTAAAGTGGCATGGAGTTGCGTGGAGGGAGTTGCATACGGTGGAGTAGAGTGTTGTGACGTAGAGTGGAGTATGTTGTCGTAGAGTGGAGTGGCATGGAGTGGAGTGGAGTAGAATGTCATAGAATGGAATGGCAAAGAGTGTCGTCGAGTCGCATAGAGTAGAGTGGAGTGTCATGGAGTGGTGTAGAGTGTTATGGAGAGGCGTAGAGTGGCGGATCTGTTGTGGAGTGGCCGTAGAGTGCAGTGGCATGGAGTGTTGTGGTGTGAGTAGAGTGTTGTAGTGTGGAGTAGAGTGGCGGGCAAAGAGTGGAGTAGAGTGTCATAGAGTGCAGTGGAGTAGAGAGGAGTGGCATTAAGTGGAGTAAAGTGCTATGGAGTTGTGTAGATGGATTTGCATACAGGAAAGTAGGATGTTGTAGAGTGTAGTGGCATAGAGTGTCGTAAAGTGTAGTGTCATAAACTGAAGTGTCATTGCGCGATGTGTCGTAGAATATAGTGGAGTAGCGTGTCATAGAGTGGTGTGTCATAGATTGGCTTGGTATATAGTAGAGTGTTGTGAAGTAGTTTTGAGTGGTGATCCAGCGCTAACAATAAAAATATTTCTCCTATATGCTTCGGTCATCCAGGTGCAACTATTCCTCTAACACACACACTATATCCATATGACGGTGGGGCCCATAACACCGCATATACATTCACTTACTCATTTATTCCCTGGATTTCCTCCGTCAATAACCTAGGAGAAAACGATTCGCTGGAAGGAGACGGGATACCTCTTTTAACATGACATAATGTTTCTCATTTGCTTTAAGGTATTCCGCTCATTGGTCGATGGACCAACTAGTAGGAATCAGTTGATGGTGATTAAGACCAGCTCAATCACAATAAACTCTTTATCAATTTACCTTAATCATTGAGCTAAAGAATCACTGAGTCATTTGTTTAAAGAATAATAAAGTTTATATAAAGTTTCGAAGCAAGAAATAAATTTTAAGCTTATTATTCAGATCATTACATTTATCATCATTATCAGAATAAATTGAAATTGCAATGCATATCTATTAGACGGAAAAATAAGGTTATCATAGCAAGAACTCTAAATGATCAATCTATCTGTCTTGGAAAAATCTAATAGTTCTAACTGAAAAATTGATCAGGAATAAAAAGGTTCTCCAAAAGCAGCATCTTATACTCAACTGGAAAATAAAAATAGCAGCAGCAGCATCAGCTCGTCAGCATCAGCAACCGCAACTTTACCCATCTACAGCATCTAACTTCTCCAGCATCTGCTCTCCAGCAACTGCTCTCCAGCAACTACTCTCCAGCAACTAACCCCTCACACCAAGAGTAGGTCTTCTTATACCCTAATTCTAGCTTACTGAATAAAATGTTGCATCTTCATGGCGTGATTCTTTCTCATTGGTCAACTCAAGCCCATATACATTTTAATCAAACTTCCTGGTCTTAACCAGTTCTTTGTGGAATGTCCATGCTTGCATCGTTTCCCACAGTTCATGTCATTGCTCATCCGCTTCGATCAGTCCAATTTGTATCTTTTTCTGCTACTTTTTAGATTTAACAGTTCCGTCCATTTATTCAGTTTGACTTCTCACGCTTCTTGCTGATCATCTTGGCACACATCTGCTCAGAAAGGTCACAATAGCAATGACCATACTTCCATCTTAGCCTCTCAGCACTAGCACGTGATCATCCTTTTTCCCCAGCCTCTCTCCTCTACCACATGGTTTCCTGCTCATGCGTACTCTAGCAAACGGCGGCCATTTTATATCGCTGCTCGACAGGCCTAAGCGCACTATTTTTAAAGATAAACAAAATATTGTTAAAACAAAGAATATAAACCCTTTCGTTTCCCTCCCGTCTTTCTATGTACCCCAATTAGGTATTACCTAGCAAAAAGCAACATATAAAGCCGTCCCTTACTTACCATCGCTTTATTTTGCAACCACACGTTTTATTTAAAAGCACAGATCATGCATTTATTATTTGATTAGTACGCAAATATTATGTTATGTTAGACACGTAAACAATTATAAGTTGATTATTTTGTACACTGAATAGCGTGTTACCTTTAACCCGTCACATGTAACATACATTGTTGGTTATTTACTTAATCGAACATGTTTATTAATTATTTTACGAAAATTATTAGGAGGTTAAGATTTTTTCATTTACCCTGCTCCATCAACTCCTCCCTTTGGTGATTTTTAATATCACCACAAAACCCAAGTTATACATTTCTTTCAGACAGCATATATCTTTTATCCGTTTGCTTTTGTTAGTTTACACAACTGTATCCCTTTCAACTTGTCTCTTCGTTTTCTTGTACATGTTCTCTTTTATTTCTTCTAACTCTATTTCACCCATTTCTCTCTCTCTTTCCTTGTTTATCATGTTTTCTTTTTCTATTTTATTCTGTCTTCTTCTTCTCTTTATACATGTTATTACAAGCTTCAGCACTAAAATTATTATTATTATCATGGTTGCTATTATTATAACTTTCCCTATTATTAATCCACTCATTCTTGTTAACCAATTTATTACTGAAGAAAACCCTTTACCAAGTTTTCCCAATGCACTTTCAACCTCCAGTGGAACCAGTTCTTTGTGCAAACTTGTAATATTTCTTATATACTTCTGTATATTTTCACTTTTATCTGGAATGTAAGTGCAACAATGTTGGACTTTCAGCATTCCACAGACTCCACCCTCTTTTGCCAAAAGAATGTCAAGGGCAAGTCGATTTTGCATCACCATAGCTCTCATGGCAACCATCTCGGTATTTACCATCAAGAACCCTCCAGCACTATCTGTAGATAAACGATCTACCACTGTGGATAATTTCCGAATTCTAAATGCATTCAAAGATATTCCCACTGCTGGTATCAATGCGCCAAAAATATCACCTACTATTTCTGAAAAACTTTCCCTTTTCCTACGTGTAAAGGTGTTTATCATTCTGTGTGTTCCTTTTTCTTTTCTGTCCATATGGAAAATTTTGGGAAAAACCAGGCCTAAATAACATGACCCATACCAATGGTCCGGTAACCTGTAATAAGCCCTATTACCGCAAACATAATAGATCCCTGGAAATATTGGATCTTTTCCCCCTTTGAATCCCCATCCGCCTAAAATTTGATAATTGTCATGGCAAATACTGGAACCCACAAAATAATTGTCATATCTTGTCTTATTTCTTCTAATGCACAACCTTCCCTGTTGGGGCCAATCCAGAGTCATAGCTGCATTTGTCTTTTTCTTGTCATGATTGTCTTCCTCAAACGCCCAAAGAGGTGTTTTTGTCTCTTCTATCACTTTTCTTTGAAATTTCACTCTTCTCTCTTCAACCATTTCTAAAAATACTTTTTCTTCCTTCTTTAACTCACAGGTAAGGTTGTACCTAATTATATTATCTAATGTTAAAATCTTATCTTCTAAAAAATATTCACCAAACGTTTTTCCCTCTTTTATTTTGTTTAGCTCGGGAACTACAGAAACTTTCGCAAAAATTTTATCTATGTCAGTGTAATAATATTCTAATCTTCCTGTTTTATAAAATAAACTTGCTAAGACACTACATGTTATTCCATACGTCAAAGGGAGGTGATGATAAGTCACACCCTCTGCTACAGATGCAGGCAACTGCATACAAACATAGCAATCTCTTACATCCATTGTTTCTACATACTCATATAATAATTTAGTAAAAACATTTTTAGAAAAATCTGTTATCGATTTGTCCTTGTGTAATTCTGCACTACTTTTTAAAATAACTGGTTCTTGAGTGTTAGCTCCTTTTTCTTTCTCAGTGTTATTAGACATTTCTGCTACAGCTAAACTAATTGGAATAGTGATTGCTAAAACCACCCATACTGTCATTAATAATCCTGTACAAAAACAGCACATCTTACACCATCTACTTAAAAACTCACATTTACATTTTCTATCTCTAGTATTCTCCATTTTGTTTTATAACCTTATTTATTTATTTGCCTGAAAATTGTGTCACTACACCTCAGAAATGACTTATTTGCCACTCTGTACTTCAATGTTTTGTCTTTGCTTGGTACTTTCTTTTAATTCTTTTTCAGAATTCTTTCTTTGTCATATCCGGTAGAAATTCGTCAGATTCAGTGTTTTGTCAAGTCCGGTAGAAACTGTTTAAATTTCTTCAGGTTTGTTGCACCTCACCTTCACCCATTAGGTTTCTTTGTTCTGGGTTCTCGTGAGTGTTCTTTTCTTCTTTGTTATCAGTCAAAGCAAGATACAACCATTCAGGCGATCTATACTTCGGATTTACCTTCTTTACTCTTTTCGTTTTCTGCAAGTGTTTTCCACCTTGTTTTTCTTGCTCTCTCTGACTTGTTATTTCATTCACTTGTTCAGCACTTTTCCCATCTAACCTTATGATTCTGTATCTTAATTTTCTTACTTCGTTGGGCCAATTGTCTCCTTTTCTTGGCCTTTTTGCCTCACTTCCTTTTTCCTCTCTTTCTGTTTTCCAATTTCTTTTTCTTGACTCTAGTTTTTGATTTATCTCTTCTCCACTTTCTTCAGACTCTGTTTCAATTCTTTCGTTATTGTCTCTTATTTTGAAACTTATAATCTCATTTTCTTCCTCTATTTGTGGTTCTTTTCTTATCTTCCTTCGTTCACCTATTTCTGTCCCTCCTCGAGGTTCTTCCGAATTTGTGTCAGTCTCTCTATCTGCTTCTAAATTTCCCTGTTCTCGTGTTTGACTATCTGTCCCTACTGCTCCTCGGGGATTTTCCGAATTTTCTAATTTTCTGCTTGAAACTCTCCCTTCTTCATCTATTAATATTATCTCCGAAGAATTTTCACCACAACTTGTACTTGGTTGCTCACTGTTACTATCTTCTGGCTCAGTTTCTTCTCTTATGCTTTCAAATTTCCAATTTCTTTTTAGAATTTCTTCACAATCCGAATGATCTGTATCAGATTCTGAACTGGTATCTGATATTTCCAGATGTCGACTTACAGGTCGATCTTCAAGTTCTGGAACTTCAGCTATTTCCTCTACTTCTTTTGTCGTTGCACTTGTAGTTGGGTCTTCCAGATGTCGACTTACAGGTCGATCTTCAGGTTCTGGCACCCTGTTTCTTTCTTCTTCTGCTTCTGATGCTGAACTGTTATCCAATACTTCCAGATGTCGACTCACATGTCGATCTTCAGGTTCTGGAACTCTGATGGTGTGACTGGCATGCACCCAGTGTTTCACTCCTGCACACTTGACTGCAGTGGTTGTTACCAAAATCACTTGTCGTGGTTCGTCCCAGCGAGGAACCAAACAGTTTCTTCTCCTGTGGACTTTTATGCGGACCCAATCTCCTGGATTCAAGTCGTGAGCTGGTTTTCTTTCAAGAGTGGTCGCATCCGGTCCAACCTGATGAAACACAGAACGCACCACATCAGCCAATCCTTTGCAATAATCCAGTACTAGATCATCAGTTATAGTCAGTAGTTTGTTGACAGGTACTTGTGCTTGTCTCATTGCTCGTCCCATAATTATTTCATGGGGACTGAGTCCAGTTTTCCTTTCCGGAATACTTCTGATTGTCATTAAAACTAATGGCAAGGCATCTGGCCATTTGAGTCCTGTAGCTTGACACATTTTTCCTAACCTGTTCTTAATTGTTCCATTCACTTGCTCTACGATTCCAGAAGCCTCTGGTCTGTATGCACAATGCAGTTTCTGTTTAATACTAAGTGCTTCACAAATCAGTTTAACTAATTCATTTTGGAAATGTGTTCCTCTATCTGTTTCAATCGTGACTGGAAAACCATACCTCGGAATGAATTCTCGCAGCATAAGTTTTGCTACCGTTATTCCATCATTCCTTCTGGTTGGGTATGCTTCCACCCAACGGGAAAACAAACAGACGACCACTAGGACATACCTTAGTCTGTTGCAAGGTGGCATTTCAATAAAATCCATTTGCATTCTAGTGAAAGGACCTCCTTCTCGTCCTATTGTTCCTAGACTCACTACTGTCTTCCTTCCTGGATTTATCTGTTGACAAATAAGACATCTCTGACAAAGACTCTCAGCTATGGCTCTGAATTTTGGATTATACCATGTTTGTCTAAAAAGTCTGATCATTGAATCTCTCCCAATATGGGCTTGTCCATGGTACATCCGTGCCATGTCAGAAATCATGCTATCAGGCATAACTGGTCTTTCATCTCTGTAAACCCAAACATCATTTTCTTCATGTTTTCTACATCCTGCTTTTATCCATGTATCTTTTTCCTCATCATCTGCAGCTTCCTGTAACTGTCTCACCTCATCCCATGTCTCAACAGGGTTAGTAAAAAGCAAAGGACAAGAAATATGCTCTCTTTCTCGACTTTTGTTTAAAGAAACCACATTCTTTGCACAGTACTGTGCAATTTCGTCAACATATTTATTACCGACAGTTATGTAGTCTTCCCCATTTTTATGTGCATTGCACTTCACAACAGCAATCTGTTTAGGCAGCTGTATCGCCTCAAGCAACTTTTTCACAAAATCTCCATTTCTAATGGGCGTTCCTGCAGACGTCAAGAAACCTCTTTGTGACCAGATCTGACCAAAGTCATGCACCACCCCAAAGCCGTACTGGCTATCTGTCACAATCGTAACCCGTACATTTCTTCCCAACTTGCATGCTTGAATCAGAGCTACTAGTTCTGCGACTTGGGCAGACCGTATCCCTTTCAGACAAGACGCTTCCATTACAGTTGCTACTGTGCAAACCGCATATGCTGCACTTAGAACTCCATCACTCGTTCTCAAACATGAGCCATCCACGAACAGAATATAATCTGATTCTTTTAAAGGCTCATCTCGTATGTCTGACCTTGGTTTTGTGCAATATTCAAGCACATTCAGACAATCGTGATCTACTTCATCCATTTCAATTATACTTTCTTCATCTGGTAAAGATGTTGAAGGATTCACATTCATACATCTGTCAATGGTCACATTATCTGCACTCAAAATTACTTTTTCATACCTAGTCAGCCGACTATGTGTCATGTATTGGGTTTTCGTTCTTGTCAAGAGAATTTCCACAGAATGGGGAACATATACTCTCAGTGGATATCCCATCACTATGCCTTCACTCTGTTCCAAACTCACACAAGTAGCGGCAACTGCTTTCAAACATCCAGGCAACGCTTTCGCTACAGGGTCTAAAACAGCTGAAAAATATGCAATGGGTCTTTTCATAGTTCCATGTCTCTGTACCAAAACTGAAAATGCACATCCATCTCTTTCACTGCAATACAGCTCAATATCTTTCTCATAGTCAGGCATTCCTAATGCTGGAGCCTCACACAATTTCTTTTTCAGCTCTCTGAATGCTTTCATTTCTTCATCATTCATTTCAAAAGGATCTTTAACATCCTTCTTTGTCAGTTTTTGCAACGGTTTAGCAATCAGCGAAAAACCGCTTATCCATTGTCGACAATATCCAACCATTCCCAGAAACATTCTTACCTCTCTTTGCGTCATTGGAGCTCTCATTCCTTGAATCATTTTTATTCTTTCAGTCGTTACCTTTCGCACTCCTTTCTCAATTTTATGCCCTAAATACTGGACTTCTTGTTGACAAAACTGCAATTTTGAAGGGGACACTTTATGTCCTCTTTTTGCTAAATGATTCAGCAAAGCAATTGTATCATTGACACATGCTTCCTTCGTTTTTGATGCCACCAGTAGGTCATCAATATACTGAACCATTACTGACTTTTCTGGCATTTTTAAATCTTCCAACGATTTCTTTAGAATCTGATTAAAGATTGAGGGACTTTCTGTGTACCCTTGAGGAATTCGGCACCATGCCAAAATACGCTCTCCAAACCTAAACGCAAATAATGGCTGGCTATCTGGATGCAATGGAATAGAGAAAAATGCATGACATAAATCAATTACTGTGTACCATTCTGCTTCACGTGGAATCTGGTATAGAATCACAGCAGGGTTCGGTACTATCGGGCAACAAGGCACAACAATTTTGTTTACCTTCCTCAAATCCTGTACAATTCTATATGTTCCGTTTGGCTTTTTCAGTCCCATTATTGGCGAATTACATGGACTGCTCATGATTTCTTTTAAAATCCCTTGTTCAATCATTTTATTTATTACTGGCGTTATTCCTTCAATTATTTCTGGTGTCAATTTATACTGGGGCGTATTTGGGTAACTCGTTCCCTCTTTCACTGTTATTTTAACGGGATCTACTCCTTTCATTAATCCTACATCTTCTCCTGTAAAGTCCCACACTTCTTCTTTCACTGTCTTTTTCAATTCAATTGGGATTTTCTCTGCATCAAATACAGGAAACAAATCAGTTACTTCTGGTTCTAAATTCACCATTGTCATTTTATACAATACATCTTCATCTGGGGTCTGAAATGCAATTCCGTCTGGAGTACAATAGATAGTGCAATTCATCTTGCACAATAAATCGCGTCCTAAAACGTTCACGGGACTACAATCGCATACCACAAATCGGTGCATTTCACTAAATGGACCAATTCTTACCTCCACTAATTTAGTAAGAGGCGTCTTAATTTGCTGATTTGAAACTCCAACTACTTGGATATGTTCACCTGAGAGAGGAAGGTTTGGAATTTCCACTGACCTAACAGTAGAACGGGTAGCTCCAGTGTCAACAAGGAATGTTACATTTGCACCATTCACTTCTCCATCCACAAATGGACCAGACTGATCTACCTCTAGAGTTGCGCCAAGCACGCACTCTTCCCCCTCTCCTAGGCACCGTCAGAAACTTTCCTCCGTGTCATCCTCATCCTGTCGTAACCAATATTGAGAAATTGCAGCTGCACGCGGCAACTGTGTTACCTGTTCTCCTCCGTAGAATCCTGTTTCTGCACTGTATTTCTGTTGGTTAACACTCTTGGGAAGTGGTGGTTGTGGCACCTGACCTTGTTGAGTAACTACCTCACTCTGCACCTGTGAATTTAATGATTGATTTTCCACATTAGGTTTTGGAGGAAATTTACACTCGTTTCTCCAATGTCCTAGCTTTCCGCAGTTGTGGCATGGCCACTTTTTCTTTGCCTCATCTATGCTCATTTGTCCTTTTCCTTTACCTATATTAGGTCGGGATCTAACCTGTCCTGTTTCATTTCCGGTATTACTCAATTGAGCTTCTTGCTTCTCTGCAACTTTCACCTGTGCCCACATGGCCTTTTCTTTCAATTTACGCTGTCTACTCTCAATATCATCACTGCAATACTTAGCATATCTCAAAACTTCGTCAACTGTGCTATTCTGCCAACAAATCATATGCTGCTTAATCATTTCACTTATCTCTGGTTTCAATCCATACACAAATCTATATACAAAATGACTCATATCCTTCTCATTTAGTGTCTCATAACCACTATACTGTTTGAAAACTAACAACAGCCTTTCATAATAAGCATGCACTGATTCTTTACTTTCCTGCGTTGTTCTGTCTATTTTTACCCAATCTGTTTCTTTAGGTGGAATCTTATTCTTCAAAAAGGTAATTACTTGGTCGTACTTCCTCATCACTTCTGGTCCTGGCGCTCCTGTTTTAGCGTCCCTTGGATATTCTACAGTTGGCCAATCAATAGTAATCTTACATTCTGTCCACAAATCAGCTGGCACTACTATATCAAACAATCCATCCAAGTCTATCCACAACACCTTTGAAACTTTAACAAATCTCTCCACTTGTCTGTACCATTCTACTGGCTTTTCTCTCAACTTTGGGAAGTCATTTGTAAATGACAGTATATCCTGTCTAATCCATGGAACATGCACATAACTACCACCTGGAGTTTCTCTCATCGGGTACTCCCTTACAACTGGTTCCTTATCTGTCACTGCAAAAGCCAAAGATGCTTTATCTGTTGTTTTCTCGTTCCTTTTCGTCCATCTATTTCTCCATCTATCCACATCACCCCATTTTCTTAGTAAAACAATTAACTCTTTTATTTGGGTCAACCTTCCTGATGTGTTCAAATTCTCTATATCCTTCTCACAAAAATCTACTCTGTATGGTTTCTGCAACGTTCTCACTTTTACAAACTCCACTCCTAGTTCACTTGCTGTCTCTTCCAATTTGTCATGTAAATTTCTAGCTCTCCATGTAAGACTTTTGCACAAAAACATAATCTCATCATCCTGATAATTTTTTTATTTTTCTGTATTAATTGTTCCTAAAATCAATTCTTCCATGTCTATTTTCAACCTAATTACATCTAATGGTTTCACTTCTGTTTCTTTTGTTTTTAGCGCTTTCATCCATTCATTTAACTCATCTGGAGTCGGACCTACAGGCGTACTATTTAATTCTATACAATTATTACTTCTTTCTGGTGTCCCTGATGCGGACTCCGTCACCATAGGTATTCTCCCAATCTCATTCTCATTTATCGTCAAATTAGTAGGTGGGCTTGGTCTATAGGTACTAGCCAAATGGTGTACATCTTCATTATTCAGTTCCATCCCTTCTCTTTTTCTTTGCAAATGTGAATTCATAGGAATCACTAAAGAACGTTCATCAATTTTCTGATTCTCAAAAATTGGCATTACTGGACCTATTGTCACTGGTACAGTTACAGCTTCCATATTCTTTGTCAATGCTCTTATTTTCTCAGTCAATTCTCTTGTCGTTTTTGCTAATTCAGTTGCATTGTCACTTTCTATTTCTTCATTTTGTGAAGTTTTTAATTGATCTTGTGACCTATTTGTCTCAACTCTTTGTTCGGGATTTTTATTCCTCCCAGTTTCCATTGGCGGTGCATTAGGTGTCACCACCGCAGAAGTCTGTTGGTATGGAGGTGGGTATCTGTTTAAAATATCTTCCAGCAATTCGTCAGCCGTTTCACTACCACCATACACATACTTTTCTACCACTACATGTTTCTTTTTCTCTGTACACTTTCTCTTTGCTTCTTCCTCAACTGTAAAAGCTGGAAACAAACCTCCTGTCATGTTAGCACATCTCCAACGCTTTATTCTGTCCTCATGATTTACTCCCCATAACCTTCCAGGCACAAACTCATGATTCTTTAATCCTCTGAATCTCTCTCGTTCATACATCTCATCTTCCCATTCCGTTAAAGCTTCAAACTGTGTCGGTCTAGGTCTAGGTTCTAACATTGCCATCTTTTCTCTCAAGTTCCGTAGTACAGCTACATTAAATGAACCATTCTCAGGGAAAGCCAATGCTCCATCATTCTTGGTATATTTTGTCCAATTTTCTAACCATATGCATGTATGATATCCATATTTCAGCATCATATGCGAAGCTGGTGATTTCGGCGGAGGAATTATTTGTCCCTCTCTAGTCACTACCTTTTTGTCTTTCTTAAAGAAATTCTTAACTTTCGTCATCCATGACGTTTTCTCTCTTCCATACTCATAATACGACATGATTCACAATCTCTTTTCTCCTTAAATGATCCGCAATTCAACACTGTTCTGTATGCGTTATTCCAACCAATCCTAGCGCGACTCACACCAACACTCCAATCACAATCTTCCACATCACTAGGTTATTCTAACCAATCCTAGCGCGACTCACACCAAAGCTCCAATCAGTGCGATTTCTGTCTACCGCGCACTGACCAATCCCAACACGGCTTTTGTCTACGTCAGTTCTGCTCCTGTTTCCGTGTGACTAGCGCACTGACCAATCCCAGCGCGACTCTTGTCTAAGTCACTTCTGCTCTTGACCCCTCCTTTACAAAATTTATCGGCAATTTCTTTTCTGACAATTCTTCGTTAATTACAACATTTAAAACACATTTCCATTGTCTGATTCGCTAAACCAAAAAGATAGCTTTGACCATTTACACAAGAACTCTGTATTTTCCAGTAGGCAGCGCTTACCTCTACCCTACCACAGAATTTTCAGTTTCGCCGATAAAGTAGCACTTCCCTCTACCTTACCCTTCTTTCAAGCAAACAGTAAACCCGTTTCTCTGGGGATAAAACACATGTCGAGACTATACTGCTCCTGAGAATTAAGGCCAGAGTTTCACAAGAAAACCGGTCGCTATTCCATTCACACACCTTTTATACGGAAATTGTCCCTATCATAACACAACCTGTGTTATCACCAATATGAACTCAGACAATGCACTATTCCATGTGACTTCTCTTGCCACACGTGTTCCACTACCTACTTCCCGGAAGCGTGAAAACTTACATATAACATAACGCGACTCAACATAAAGTGTTAGACATGAACTATTATCAATAATCAATAATCACCAAACTAATCTATAGTAACCATAACTCTGCTACCAAGAAATCTGATTCAGCGCTAACAATAAAAATATTTCTCCTATATGCTTCGGTCATCCAGGTGCAACTATTCCTCTAACACACACACTATATCCATATGACGGTGGGGCCCATAACCCCGCATATACATTCACTTACTCATTTATTCCCTGGATTTCCTCCGTCAATAACCTAGAAGAAAACGATTCGCTGGAAGGAGACGGGATACCTCTTTTAACATGACATAATGTTTCTCATTTGCTTTAAGGTATTCCGCTCATTGGTCGATGGACCAACTAGTAGGAATCAGTTGATGATGATTAAGACCAGCTCAATCACAATAAACTCTTTATCAATTTACCTTAATCATTGAGCTAAAGAATCACTGAGTCATTTGTTTAAAGAATAATAAAGTTTATATAAAGTTTCGAAGCAAGAAATAAATTTTAAGCTTATTATTCAGATCATTACATTTATCATCATTATCAGAATAAATTGAAATTGCAATGCATATCTATTAGACGGAAAAATAAGGTTATCATAGCAAGAACTCTAAATGATCAATCTATCTGTCTTGGAAAAATCTAATAGTTCTAACTGAAAAATTGATCAGGAATAAAAAGGTTCTCCAAAAGCAGCATCTTATACTCAACTGGAAAATAAAAATAGCAGCAGCAGCATCAGCTCGTCAGCATCAGCAACCGCAACTTCACCCATCTACAGCATCTAACTTCTCCAGCATCTGCTCTCCAGCAACTGCTCTCCAGCAACTACTCTCCAGCAACTAACCCCTCCCACCAAGAGTAGGTCTTCTTATACCCTAATTCTAGCTTACTGAATAAAATGTTGCATCTTCATGGCGTGATTCTTTCTCATTGGTCAACTCAGGCCCATATACATTTTAATCAAACTTCCTGGTCTTAACCAGTTCCTTGTGGAATGTCCATGCTTGCATCGTTTCCCACAGTTCATGTCATTGCTCATCCGCTTCGATCAGTCCAATTTGTATCTTTTTCTGCTACTTTTTAGATTTAACAGTTCCGTCCATTAATTCAGTTTGACTTCTCACGCTTCTTGCTGATCATCTTGGCACACATCTGCTCAGGAAGGTCACAATAGCCTTGACCATACTTCCATCTTAGCCTCTCAGCACTAGCACATGATCATCCTTTTTCCCCAGCCTCTCTCCTCTACCACATGGTTTCCTGCTCATGCGTACTCTAGCAAACGGTGGCCATTTTATATCGCTGCTCGACAGGCCTAAGCGCACTATTTTTAAAGATAAACAAAATATTGTTAAAACAAAGAATATAAACCCTTTCGTTTCCCTCCCGTCTTTCTATGTACCCCAATTAGGTATTACCTAGCAAAAAGCAACATATAAAGCCGTCCCTTACTTACCATCGCTTTATTTTGCAACCACACGTTTTATTTAAAAGCACAGATCATGCATTTATTATTTGATTAGTACGCAAATATTATGTTATGTTAGACAAGTAAACAATTATAAGTTGATTTTTTTGTACACTGAATAGGGTGTTACCTTTAACCCTTCACAGGTAACATACATTGTTGGTTATTTACTTAAACGAACATGTTTATTAATTATTTAACGAAAATTATTAGGAGGTTAAAAATTTTCATTTACCCTGCTCCATCAGTGGCATAGAGTGTAGTGGCATAGAGTGTCATAGAGTGAAGTGGTGTAGAGTGGCATATCACAGTAAAGTGGAGTAGCGAGTCACAGAGTAGAGTGTAGTAAAGTGTTGATTAGTTGGATGAGAGGCAATATATAGATACAAGCAATTTGGTACACAAAAACACAGCAATAAAGGGCATTTGCAGATAAATGTTTCTGGTCTTTTTATTCCCAGATGTGCTTCATATGATAGAACCAGTCAACGCGTTTCGCCCAAACAAGGGCTTCTTCAGGGCTGTAATAGCATACAACATGAGTATAATTTAGAATATTGGTGTGAGACCACGAAAAACATCATAAAACTTGTGAGAAGAAAGTAGATTAATAAAAAGAGGAGATAATAGAGAGGAAAGGAGAAAAAGGGCAAAAAGAAAAGTGAAAAAAGCGTTAATAAGAGTAAAGATAAAATGAGGGGGGAGTTCGTGTGTGTTCAAAAAGAAACGGAAAGAGTAGTGCAACCACCAGTGTACGAAATAGTGTGCAGTACCCGAAACCAAAGAGATATGAGCAAATGGTGAGTATATCTGTTCAAAAAGTGACCCCATATGTGAAGATACTTCTAGACCAGTGCAAGTGTATAAAGTGATCAATTGTGGCTAGATACAGGCTAGCTTACCAATAGCGTGGAGGAATGAAATGTCTCCTCAGACGCTGGATCAAGGAAGATTAAAACGAGTCCTAGAAAAACATCAGAGAAGTAACATAAGCGTGTCTATAACCAGACCAGTAGGCAAGAGCGATAGCTAATGGAGAAATGAAGGCACAACATACCTAGAGCGCATAGGTGAAACTCATGGTAGAACGTTGTCCAATGAGTCTACGTAATACGGTGTACCTGCAAACGAATTTATTAGTGGATTAAGTACGTGGAGAAGCTCCAGCGCTGCAGCAAACCACGTGAGCTCAGTGGTACAGTGGTAACGTGCAAAATACAGAGGCACTAGCCTAAGATAAATGGTACTTGTAAAGCCCATGGAATGTGAGTATAATTGTATCTAAAAATAGAGTGAGCATAGACTCCAGTATTTACGATGGTACAGTTGTAACGTTAAAAATAAAAAGGCACTAGCCTAAGATAGATGGCACTTGTAGAGCCCATATAACATTAAGCACATAGTGATAGCATATACCACATCCAATACCATCCATATACCACAGCAAACGCACGGGCCACAGTTAAGTATAAAATGTGTAGCTAATGAAAAGACGGTGCGGGTCAAAGTTAAAAGGTCGGCGTGCAGTGTAAATAAAAAACCACACATGTAACGGTGGATTTAAAAAGCACTGAGACAAACGCACGGGCCACTAATAAGTAAAAGGAAGTGCAGTTTGCAAGAATGGTGAAGACCACAGTTCAACTGTGGGCATGCAATATATGCAAAACGACGCTAAGTTGCTCTGATTTTAGGGTAAGGTGCAAGTTAAAGACGCATGTGGTTAAAAGAAACGGTGCGCTGTGACCATGACTTCGCGTGCAAAACCAAAAGAGCCAATGATGCTGGGGCCAGAAATCCATTCAGAAACAAATAAAGCTAATGGCGCGCTGGAACCAATTCTCCGCCTGGAGAAAGATTAAGTGGGTTGTGCCAATAACGCTGGGAAGAGATACGATCAAACGGGATAATTGCTTACTTCTAACGGTATTAGCCGTGTGTGTTCGAGGAGCCGTGTCCGGGAGGCGTCCTGTGACCAGCAGGATAGTTGGAAACTCGAACAAGCCCGCAGATGCTCTTAAGAAGCATCCGTCAATTTACGGCGAGCTAAGAAGCTAGACCGCGCCACAGGGAGTGAAGAGTGTACTCACTTCCGGATTCTGAAACGGCGCGAAGAAACGTGTCGCCTTAAGCACTAGACTGCGACACTTGGAATTAAATCACATACTCACTTCCGGTATTGGCCTCACCGTGAAACGACGTGAGGTAATGGGTTTACTCAATTGTAGCGAGGTATAGTAAACCTCTACAAAAAATATTAAAGCATAGTTGTAGGCACTGAGCTAAAAAAAGGGAAATAACTGAAAGAGCAAAAACGGCCTAAATGTCTTGAAGTTGGAAGCGATGCCAATAGTGGTGGCAATACGATGCCAACCATAGCGTTCATCTAAAGGTGGGTCAGCGCAGACGGCTATGAAACCTCTAGAGCCCCTAAAATGTACCTTGTAATTAAAAACGCAATCATTATATATTTAAAAGAACTGAAAGAGCAAAAACGACTAAATGTCTTAAAGCAAGCGGCGGTACCAGTGGTAGTAGCAATACTGTGCCAACCAAAAGGTTCTGCTATAAATAGGTCAAAGCAGACAACTAAGAAAGTCCCCAAAGTTACTTGGTAATTGGAAACGCAATCCTTAGATATTAAAAGAAGTGACATCCCAATGAGAGCAATCCGAAATATATAGTGAAGATACTTCATTGTGTAACTAATGGGCAGTGTTTATTCATAATTATAAGTCAGAGAAGGGACAGAAAGAGAATCTGTAAGAATATTCTATACACCTAAGGTAATCATGACCACAGTAAAAGCAGCTACGTCTAGCTTTGAAATGTAAGCGGCAGTGTGGTTACAATGCCCACATGAGTAAAGGCTAAACGGACATGGGGTCCCACAGTAAAAGAAGCTACGTCTAGCTTTGGAATGTAAGCGGCAGTATGGTTACAATGCCCACATGAGTAAAGGCTAAACGGACTTGGGGTCCCACTAGATATGACCCAAACATTATACATTATCTGGTTAAATCCCAGGACAAGGTCAATGCAGCATATTAGGAAAACAGGAGAGCACAAACAGTATTCCCTGGAATGCGGTACAGAGTACATTTTACATATGGTGCCCAGCAAGTTGAGAGGCACAGCTTATGTATTCACATTGTTACAGAAATGGCATAAAACCGTACAGACTTAAAATAAAATTGTGCAACACTTGTTGTTACACAGGACGGTACAGAAGGAAAAACAGAAGGGGAGGGCAGAAGATGGAGTATGTGGACTGAGCGATCGGTCGTGTCCTTACGACAAGGTAGAGACACAGGTAAAGCTGTTATAAACGGTTGGTCATAAAAAACAATAGGCCATCCCGTTTAGAGAAAGTAGTGTAGCTCCCTGTCTGTGTTGAGGCCTAGGGTTGAGGAACGTAGTGTACAAATCCATCTGGCTTCTAGTTGCCTCAACAGGAGAGCCCTGTCCCCGCCCCGTGTATTACTGGTGACGGTGTCTATGCCATGGAATCGGAAACAAGCCCGGTCAACACCCACTCTACACTCGTGTGAAACAAGAGCATATGAAGTGTCCCCGTTCAGCGCAGCTCTGCGATGTTCCTGAATGCGAACTTTGAGTTGTCTGGTTGTGCTGCCAACATAGATCTTATCACAACCGCAAATGATGACATAAACGACAAAGCTGGTGAGACAGTTAATGAAATGATGAATCTTGTATTTGATGCTAGTATTATAACTGAACGTCATCATTCTGTTGCAACCCAGCTGGCAGATTTTGCAGGCGCTGCAAGTGTAAAAACCTTTAGGTTTAGTAAGCCATGTCCCCTGTTTTGGTTTGTGCTGTAAGGTGTAGCTTGGGCATAGAACATCCCTGATAGTCTTGCTTCTCCTGAATGTCATTGATGGTCTTTCAGTGATCATGTTGTTGATTCCAGGTACCCCTTTCAGTAAAGCCCAATGTTTGCCTAGGGACTTAAATACCTCATGGTTTAGTGTAGAGTAGGTGGTAATGAACGAAAGTCTCTGAACTTCCTGGGTACATCTCTTTTTGTTATTTTTCAACGTGTCCTCTCTTTTAATGGTCTGAACCTTAGTGCTAGCAGTGTTGAGTATGTGTAAATCATAGCCTCTTTTCTTAAGTCTGTCTAAAGCTAGAGTATGTAGCAAAGTTTGCCTCCTCGCTGCAGTTTCTGCGGATGCTTAGTAGCTCACCATAAGGGATAGCTTTCTTAGTAGAGGGAGGATGTGAGCTAGTGTAATGTAGGATGCTGTTAACAGCTGTTTCCTTCCTGTGCAGACTGCTATGAATGGTACCTTCTTGAACATACAGCTCTAAGTCTAGAAAATTTATTTTAGTTTGAGACATTTCGAGGGTAAAGGAGACATTGAGAGTGTTGTCATTGAGAAAGTTGTAGTATTCCTTCAATTCAGTGCCAGACCCAGTCCAGATGATGATAATATCATCAATATAGCGGCCCCAGAATTGGATATGTTTGGTCCATTCTGAGGCCGCTCTGGACCATGCATGGGTGCGCTCTACCCACCCCATAAAGAGATTGGCGTAGGAAGGCGCAAATTTCGATCCCATAGCGGTCCCCTGCTCTTATTTATACCACGTGGTGTTGAACATGAAGAAATTATTGTCCAGGATGAGGTCTATCATCTCTAATAGCATTTGATTGTGATCGTAAAAACTGGCATGTCCGGTAGAAAGATAAAAGTCAACAGCTCTCTCTCTCCAAGTTCTCGTTTGATGCAAGTATATAAGGATACTACATCCAGGGTGGCAAGCCACATGTTGTCATCCCATTCCAGGTCTGAGAACTTGTTAAGTAAATCAGTGCTATCCCTGATGTACGAGGGTAAATTGGTAACTAACGGTTGCAGGAAGGTATCAACAAACTTAGCAAGGGCCTCCGTCATTGAGCCAATGCCCGAGATGATTGGTCGTCCCGGTGGGAATGGCATTTTCTTGTGTACCTTGGGGAGAAGGTAAATGCAAGGGTACTTGGGGTTGCTGATGGCAATGAATTTGTATTCAGTGTCAGATAAGAGGCCCAGGTCCTTCCAATGTGTCAGTTGCGTGTTGATTTTGATGGTGGCAGCAGTGCAAGGGTTATGAGTGAGTTTAGTATAGTGTGTGGTGTTGCTCAGCTGTCTTACTACCTCATTTTCATAGTCAGTCCTGTTCATGACGACAACATTGCCCCCTTTGTCAGCCTCTCGTATTATGATGTCACCATTGCAGCGTAGATTTTGGATCGCTGCTCTCTCAAGTGATGTAAGGTTGTCTACATTATGCCTCTTAGGTCTGGTTAGGTGTTTATCCTCTAGGCGGTACAGTTCTTTTGTTACCAGATCGTGGAATACATCTAGAGTGTTGAGGTGTGCACCCTGGGGCATAAATTTGCTACTGTTGTGGAGACCACTATCACAGGAGTAATCTTGTACAATCTTCATGCTTTCCAGCACGTGTTCATAAGAACATTCATTATCAGTGTCTAATGATAGGATCGTAGCTACATTCCTGACATGTGATACAGTGACATCAGTTTGTGGTGTAGAAACAGAGGGTCTAGGGCGTTCGTAGTTATTGAGAGCAAAGTGACATTTAAGTTTTGCATGTCTAACAAACTTATATAAATCAACGTGTAGATCAGTGAACAGACCCCCATACACTGGACAATATCCAAGTCCTTTATTTAATACATTGATTTCATGTACATTTAATGGATAATCTGACAAATTTACAACCAAATTGTTATCACTGGAAATTGTCGCCATGTTAGCCACAGCCTCACGATTATTCTTGTCTAGCGTTTGTTCAATTGGCTTTTCTGATATCTTGTCAGAACGCGATCTTTTGCCACGGTTTTTTCTCCTCCCCCCTCTCCTAGTTTGTCTCTTGGTTTTTTGTTCCCAATTCTGAAGCGGAGGACCTCCTCTAAAAAAGTCGGAGAGCATGCCCCCTGTGCGTTCAATTCTGTGTAAAGAGTGTAGTAAAGTGGCATGGAGTGGCATAGAAGGAGTTGTGTAGGGTGTCGTAGAGTGTGGAATAGAGTGGAGTAGAATGTTGTAGAGTGGAGTGACATAGAGTGGAGTAGACTGTCAGAGTGGAGGGGCATAGAATTTCGTACAGTTGAGTAGAGTGTTGTAGAGTGGATTAGAGTGGAATGGCATAGAGTGGAATGCCGTAGGGTGGAATGTCGTAGAGTGGAGAAAAGTGTCATAGAGTGGAGTGGAGTAGAGTGGAGTGGCATAGTGTAGCGTAGCATAGAGTGGAGTAAAGTGTCATAGAGTGGAGTAGCTTAGGGTGGATTAGAGTTTTGCAGAGTGGAGTGTCATAGAGTGGGTAGGGTGGACTAGAGTGGAGTGGCGTAGAGTGGTGTCGTAGAGTGGAGTGGAGTAGAGTGTCGTAGAGTGGTGTGGAGTAGAGTGGCATGTAATGGAGTGGCATAGAGTGGAGTGGCATGTTGTAGAGTAAAGTGGAGCGCCATAGAGTGGAGCAATCGTTGAGTGGAGTGGCATGTCGTAGAGTGTCTTAGATTTGAGGGGCACAGAGTGGAGTGGCATGTCCTAGAGTAGCATGTCCTGCATGTCATAGAATGGAGTGGCATGTCATAGGTCGGCATAGAGTGGAGTGGCGTAGAGTCGAGTGACGTGGAGTGGTGTGTCATAGAGTGGAGAGGAGTGTCGTAGAATGGAGTGATGAGTTTCAGAGTGTCGCAGGGTGGAGGAGCATAGAGTGAGGTAGAGCGTTGTAGAGTGGAGTGGTGTAGAGTTGAGTGACGTAGTTTGGAGTATGCATGGTGTGGTAGCGCAATGTCATTACTGTCAACACGTTTTCAATTGAAGTGACCATTACATTTGCACAGACATACAGCATTACTAATGAAAGTATGAAGCTCGCAAACGATAATTTGAGGAAATGTCATCACCTAGTGTAGTGATTTGTTTTGATCATTTTTAAATATTTGTCTCAATCACACAGTTCATTTACAGACATTTAAATTTTGTTGTGTGCTAGAAAAAGCCTTTCCTTTCACAGCAAGATTGTCACATAAATATTCTCAGAGAAAGAAAAGTTAGCACAAAGTTCTCTTAGAAGACATAGCCTGACATTTGACCTCTGTCTTTGAATGCACAGCTAATGTGGCAATATAATAACAAGATTTAAAGGCCTGTTTACAGAAAGCGAGCACTCGTGGAAGAATATAGTAAATAGGCTATGCTCCATGGTAGGGACAAATTCAAGCTGGACAGCCTAAAACAAATAAAGCCAGCAAATAGAAAGCAAGCAAATGTGAATTACAAAACACAAAGCCAATAGTAAGCAATGGGCGAAATGCATTCCCAGTGAAGTTTCAGAATGTCCCCAAGAAGTCATTAGCAAGCCAGACAGCTGCACTGTCTGGAAGGCTTCCTAAAGAAAGGCTGATATGGATTGGCAGTTAAGAGAAACAATGTAATTGGCATTAGAATGATAAAAGGTTGTTTGTACAGTGTTGTAAATTGCAAACTGGTGGGAAAGTGTTCCGAATGAGAAATCTAAAGAAGCAACTGATCTGGATGGGTTTGCAAAAAGTAAATGCGACACAAAACCAAATGGCAATTTTTTTTTTTGATAATCAAATTTATTTGCATTTGAAAAAAAACAAACATACAAAGGACAGCTTGTGATTGCATAGTAAAACAAATCCCACTATTGACAGACAATACAATTCCCAGCCATAATTTAGCGCCTTCGAGAAAGCCACCCCACCGGAAAAGCAGTGTAACGAGGTAGGAGGAAAAACAAGCACACTTCTGAAGACAGTAGGTTTAGCCATTTGCCCCATACCTTCTGAAATTTCTGAGGACATCCCCGGGCCTCAAAGAGGGGTTCCTCCTGGGCCGCACACCAATCCACCCCCCGTCGCCACTTTCGTATGGTAGGAGGTTTGGCCTGAGCCCAGACCGCTGCGATATCTCGCTTGGCCACCGCCACCGCTGTGCCCAAAAAGAGTTTGTCGGCTCTAGAGCCGTCCAGCCCGTCAAATACTCCCAAAAGAAGGCGTAGGGGATCATGAGGGACCTGCCACCCCAGAGTTTGTGTAAGTTCAGAATCCACACCCGACCAAAATGGAGCAAGACTAGGGCATAACCAGACCATGTGATAGAAATTGGCCGGAGCTTGGCCACATCGTGTGCAATCTGGGGAGGGGCGCAGTCCTGCCCTGTGTAGGCGCGCGGGGGTGAGATAAGCCATGTGGAGGTAGTAGAGTTGGATGAGATGTAGTTTGGAGGAGGTCCTCAAGGTTTTGGGAGCCATAAGGGCATCGCGCCAGTCTGCCTCTTCTAGGGGACCCAGCCATCCCTCCCAGCGGGTTCGCAGCGAGTCTAGGGTGATAGGGCCATTGTTCATGAGGGAGCGGTATATCCGTGACACCCCACCTCTGCCTAAGTTTCCCATCATGACCTGGGCTTCTAGTGGGCTGAACTCAGGAAGCGAAGTGCCTGGTGGGATATGCATATTAAGGGCGTGGCGGAGTTGTAAATACTTGTAAAATTGGGTAGTGTGCAGGGAATGATGCTGTTGCAGATCGGGGAAGGCCCTGACGTGGTCTCCCCCCCCAGACGTCTCCAAGGAGTGAGATCCCAACCCGATCCCACTGCCGGAACCCCTCAAGGGTCGATGTTTCATGGAGCCATGTGCCATGCCACAGCGGTGTATGATGGGTAAGTCTCTTGTCCCATCTCGTGTAACGCAGGGCAGAGCGCCAGGCCACAAGAACCGCTCTGGTGATAGGAGGGATAGCTTGTGGAATGGGGGCCCCATATAAGTAGGCCTGGATTTGCGGGAAGTCCATATTGCGAAGCTCAATCCGGTAGGCCGGGTCAGACCAGCCTCCAGTGAACCAATCGTGGACGACAATAAGTTTGGTGGCCAAATAGTAGAGGTGAAGATTCGTCATGCCCATGCCCCCGTAAACCGGGGGGATCCGGCAGCGAGCCAAGGCTATACGTGGTCACCCCCCCCCCACAAGAACCTGGTAATTACCCCGTCAAAGTCTCAGAACCAACTACCCGGAAGGTGAAAGGTGGTATTTTGGAGAATGTAAAGGAAGCGGGGGAGGATCATCATTTTAAAGAGTGCCCCTCTTCCAAGGGGGTTGAGGGGAAGGGAGTGCCAACGCTTAAGGTCGGTTTTTGCTTTCGTGATCAGGGGTGTGATATTGAGGGCCCATTCCAGCTCCGGGAGCAGAGTCACCCAAATCCCTAGATACTTAAACGATTGTCTCCGCAAAGGGATAGTGGATTGCCAATCAAAGCAAGCCCTCGAGGGATGGAGGGGAATCAGAGTGGACTTCATCGGGTTGAGTCGCAGACAGGAGACGGTCTCGAAGGCCTGGAGCACCTCCAGACAGCGCGGACCGGAGCTCTCCGGGTCTGATAAGTAAAGGAGAACATCATCCACGTATAAGGCAATTTTATCCACCTGGTGGGGGTCCCCAAGACCACCCTCGGATTTGAGGGTCGTTACGTATGAGGAAAGCCAGGGGCTCCATTGCGAGTGCGAATAGGAGTGGCGAGAGAGGGCACCCTTGACGCGTGCCTCTTCGGATCGGGAACGCCTCCGAGAAGGCACCGTTGGTCAGAACTCTGGCTTTGGGGTTGGAGTACAGAACACGAATGAGGCGTCTGAAATGGGGGCCGAAACCCATCGTGATGAGAACGTCCTCCAAGTAACTCCAGTCAACCGTGTCAAAGGCCTTCTCAAAATCAATGAGCAGCAGGGCCAAGTACGGTGTGAGGAGATGACGGTTGGCCAGGGCAAGGTGGAGACGCCGTATGCAGTGCCGAGTGCCACGCTCCGGCATGAAGCCACACTGGTCTGGGTGGATCAATTTGTGTAACAGGGGGCGGAGACGTTGGGCCAGGGCTGTGGCAAAGATTTTCCCTTCTGTATTAATTAAAAAAATCGGACGGTAGTCCGCACAGGAGAGAGAAGGTGGCTGGGTCTTCGGGATGACCACTATGGTGGCCCTATCAGTCTCAGAGGGAAAGGAGCCCTCCTCAGCCACATGCCGGAAGAGGTCGATCAAGTGGGGCACCAATAAATCTCGATATGTCGCATAATACTCTTGCGGGAAGCCATCTGGTCCCGGTGTCTTCCCGGAATGCAGTAGGGAGATAGCCCCGTGTACCTCCTCTGGGGTAAAGGGAAGGTCGAGGTCCGTTGATTCGGCCCGAGCAAGGCATGGTAGCCGGACTTCCGCTCGGTCTAGCAAGTCGACCAGAGAAGCCCTAGGGGGCCGGGCTGAGTAGAGCTGGGCGTAGTAACCCGCGAAAGCCTGAGCGATGGCCCTCGATGTGCGGTGATGGGTTCCAGCAGCGTCTCGGATCTCGGGAATAATTCTGTTAGCCTTGGGGTAGGAGACCAAGTTGTGGAGCAGTTTTCCATTCTTGTCGCCCCACCCGTACACACGGGCCACCGAGGAGCGCCACAGCATCTTGGCAGAGTCCAGGGAGATCTGACGGATCTCGTCCCGGAGTGCCGCGAGTTGTCTGGCGGGGCGAGCATCGTCTGTATCTGCAAGAGTCAATTCCAGCCGCGTGGCCTGCGCCTCCAGCTGGGTCAGGCGAGCAGTCTGTGCCACCCGCTTCGTGTGCACCAGGCCTCTGGCCACGCCGCGTACGGTAGCTTTATCGGCCTCCCAGAGTGTGCCCGGGGAAGGGACCGAACCTTGATTAGTAAGGAAATAGTGCCGCATCTCTACAGCAAGCGCGTCCTTAATCTCTGTGTCTTGTAAGAACAACGCGTTCAGTCGCCAGACCGTCCGCGTCCCACCAGTGGTGCCTCCCAAGCGGAGGGAAATGGCGGAGTGGTCCGAGATTCCGCGAGGGAGAATAGAGACGCTAGAGACCTGTTGGCAGTCGGTAGCGGGCAGGAGGATCAGGTCAAATCGGGAGTGGGTATGGTGGGCTGCTGAAGTGTGAGTGTATTGCCTCCCCGGGGTTCCAAATCCTCCAGGCATCACACAGACCAAGGGCAGCTGACCAGTCTGATAGCTGCTTAGAGCCGGTTAGGCGCGACGAGGATGGGTCATCCGTTGTGTCCAGTGATGGTTGCATTACTGCATTAAAATCTCCCCCAATTATTGTCTGACCCTGTGGCAGGGAGGAGATTATCTCTGTAAGGCGATGGAGAGTAGAGGGAAGCGTGGCAGGAGGGATGTACGTTGATAATAGGTTTAGGACCTGGCCTTCAAGCCTACCGGACACGGCCACGTAGCGACCCTGCGCGTCGGTCGTCACGTGTACAGGGGTGAAGGGAAGACCTCTCCGGGTCAGTATGGCCACCCCTCGAGAGCCCCGTGTGAAGCCGGAGTGCCACACCGTGTCGAATCCGTATCTTGCGAGAAAAGAGCAGTGGGTTCCTAGGAGATGGGTCTCTTGAAGGAGGAGCATGTCGGGCGCGTGGCGTTGGGCGTACTTGAGTACTGCTGTGCGCTTGATGCGGTCCAGCAGACCATTCACATTCCATGACAGAACATGGAGGGGTCTACCGTGAGTGTGCATCTGGGTAGTAACTAAGATGGGGACATGGAGGACCAAAGGGGCCCGGATCCCAGGGGAAGTGGTGCATCGCGGCTAGGGTAGAAAGATGTGGCATGTGCAAGGTGGTGTGCCGTCTGCCGGTGGTGATGGAGTGTGCAAGTGGTAGGCTGTCCTTGAAAACATAAAACAGTGGCTCAAACGAAGCCAAAGCAAAAAGAATTCGGAGGGCAACGGCCCCCCCCAACCCCACCCTGTGCCCCCCACAACCCCACCCTGTGCCCCCCACCCTATACTTCCGGAACTGAAGCATCTGTTGCCCAGAAAACAATAACATAGAGCTAAGCTAAAACGTTTAGCAGGGCAGTTCGTGGCAATGATGGAGCCCTCCATATAGACGGATATCATGGTGTCATCAGCTGCTTAATAGCGTAAGATGTCCCAAGAGTTCTGTACCCGTTCCAATCCCGTGGAGCTCCACACTCAGGGGCCTGCGTCGTCACCGGATCCTCGGAGCGCGGGACTTCTAGATAGATCAGAGTCCGATAGGGTGGGACGCAGTGTCTCAGATGGGTCGCGGCCATGGCTTAGATCAATCCGTGAACTGGCTCGGCTGTGGTCATCAAGAGCCGGAGGAACCCCTGGCGATCGCGACGACCCATCCCGCCGGTCTCCTCTCCTACGGGACCGATTGTGCCTCCGCTGTGGCTTGGGAGGAGACAAGTGTGTTCGTGGAGGTTCCGACGAGGTGGGGGGGGAAGTAGGCTGGGTCCGCAGAGGTCGTTCCTCCGTGAGCCAAGTCCAGGCCGCCTGCGGGGTGTCGAAGAAGATCGCCTTGCCCTGGAAGACTACTCTGAGACGGGCCAGGAAGAGAAGACCATAGCGCAATCCCAGGTTGCGGAGCTTTTGCTTGACATCCGCATATGTACGACGTTGGGCCTGTACTTCTCTCGTGTAATCTGGGAAAAGCATTATTGTACTGTTGTGGTATTTCAGGGGACCGTGGGCCCGTGCCTCTCTAATGATAGCATCCCTGTCCCGGAAGTTGAGGATCCTGATGATGATGAGGCGGGGTGGAGCCCCGGGGGGAGGCTTAGGTGCCAGGGAGCGGTGGGCGCGCTCAATTGCAAACCTCATAGAGAGAGCGCCTTTGGGTATCCACGACTTCACCCAAGTCTCCACAAAGGTGTCCGTGTGCCCCTGCTCGACTCCCTTGGGGAAACCTGTAAGGCGCAGGTTGTTCCGTCGCGAGCGGTTCTCCGCATCTTCAGCCCGACGGTGTAGTTCTGAGGTTTGAGTCTGTAGGCGGGCCACTTGGGTTTTCAACTGACCCAGTTCGTCCTCAGCCGTGGAGAGGCGTGACTCTGCCTCTGTAATTCTCGCTGTGGCGTTGCGGAGGTCTTGGCGGATAAGGGCCATGTCCACCCGTACCTCGCCGATCTTACCCTCCACCGAGGCTTGGGAGGTGGCGATCGCCAGCAGGATGGTCAAGATGTCTCCCCCGGCGAGGGAGGAACCACCAGACGCTCCCTCCGCTGGGTTCCGATCAGTGGTGGTGTATTGGTCCATTTTGGTTTGAGTCTGCGGAGCGGGTGTTTTCGGGGCACGATCTCTACCCATCCTGGTTGTGGGCACAGGACCGGGACGTCTGATTGGGTGGAGGGGGTAGGCTCACGGGCGGACAACCCCAGCTGCGAGAGGGCCAGCACCCAAGCCGTCAATACTCAGGCCCGGGCGCCGCGTCCACCCCAGGAGGAGGGCGAATCCATAGGTCAGGTCCTCAGGGACCACGGTGTGGAGCAGGCATGGGGGGGCCCTGTGGGCACACGGGCAACGTGGAAAGCCTCCCCGCGCTCCCAGTCGCAAAAACGGTTAGGCACCCTCCTCTGTACAGGATCCACTGGGGTCGAGAGGGCGTATGGTGGGCCGTGTGGCACGGGCGACAGGGGTAGCCTCACTCACTGTCCACTGGAGCGTCTCAGGCCCCACCACAGCCCAGCCGAAGCACCGCGTGTATCCCCTTGAATAGTGCGCCTCTGTGGGTGCAGCAGGAACCGGACAGGGCTCAGCCAGTCAGCGGGATCCTCCCGGAACCTCAAAAAACAGTCAGCGGCATGAACAATGAGCCTGTGATGAGGGAAGGCATGAGGCGGACGAGGCCACAGACTCTGGAGCGGGCAGTCGCGGGCGCCAAGGGCAGGCCGGGACCGTGAGGCACTAAAGGCAGCAACGTGGAGAGCAAAGGGAGCAGGCGGGAGAGACACCGTGGCCATCCGCCGCGGGAAGCAGTCCTGAAAGAGGCAACCCCACTGCCCGAGCGGTGCAGCCAAGACCCCCTCACCGTGCAGGACGACTCCTCACCTCCCTCGCCGCCGCCCGCACACACCACGGAGCCCCCAGGGGGTGGAAGGTAGGCCCCAGCCCAGATGACGTGTGGGCCACCGGACTCAAGGGCAGCAGTGGGAGACCAGGCCTTGAGGCGTCGCTGGGGCGCAGGAGGAGGGGGGAAGGGGGGGTATGCCCAGGTCTACCCTGCCGCCCGAACCGACGGCCAATCCTCAGCTCCAAGCTGCCGACCGCAGCACGATTGCGGCCTAACTCAGGTGGGGGGGAGGATCTCCGCAGCTCCGCTGCTTGATGGTGCAGCCGAAACCCCCCCTCGGGCAGGATGTCGCACCTTTGCCCAGCGTCTCCCCTCGTCTCACTCACTGGTGCCCCCCAGGCAGGGGGGGGCGAAGATCAAGGACCGGCCGAGTTGGTGTGCAGGCCGCGGCCGCCAGACCCAGCAGCGGTGGCCTCCAGTGCCCACGGGCGTGACCAGGCCCCGGGACATTTCAGGAGCCGCCTTGCCGTCCGAACTGACGGCCGATCTCCAGGGGTCCCCACAGCGCAGGCCCCAGGCTGGGCCCGGCACCGCCAGGCCGCCAAACCCCCAGCAGGAAGGCAAAGGACAGCGCCGGAAGGAGGCCGCGGGCCGAGCCGCACCGTCCGGTGCCCCGCTCCAGGCCGCAATCACAGGTCTCTCCGCCCTCTCCCCACGCGGGTGGGGGACTCTCCTGGGACGCAGCGGCGCCCGCTGCACCCACGATGGTCGGATCCGATGAGGAGCGATCGCTCAAGGCCCGGCAACACAGGGAGCGAGCGCCGCCATTATAGGTGAGGCGAGGCGGGAAAGCAGGCGATAAAATGTCACAGCAGGCCGGTCGCCGCGGGTGACGGCTCGAGCAGGCAGGGCAGGCTGCTAGGAATCGGTGGTTACAGATCCGGGGGTCTAAAGGCTGCAGATGTTGGCGGATCGTGGCACGGATGACGGAGGGGTCCGGAGCACTGCTAGAGTGCGACCGCCATCTTGACGTGCCAAGCCACCCCCAAATGGCAATTTTTAAAAACAGACACTGTTTGGAAAGTGTCTTAAAGGAAGGTAGTTTGTTTCGAGCTTCCCGATAAGAAAAAGTGACAGGTGGCCAAATGCAAATTTTGCTAATCATTTTTTGTTATTGTTGATTACCTCCTATTAGCTCTTGTAAATACTGTGGAGCTCGAGGGTTCTTCTCTAATGGTTTCATTTTGCCTTATTCAGTACGCAAGGGAGTTCTTAGGCTTAGGCCTAATAGCCAACTCAGTGCTGACATTCAGTAGCATAGCTACAACTTCCCAAACATAATTTTTTATCACCCTTTGCTTGTACTCCTTATGGAGCATTAAGTTTTTGCTACACAATATGCGTTTTTTGTAAAAAAAAATGTTTACCGTGGTCTCACATCTATTTTTCGTGGTATTGTTGTTTTATATTTGATAGGATAAAGAAGCTGAAGAACACAGCTTAAAACAGCGATTGGCTCCCAGCAAGGTG
The DNA here is from genome assembly GCA_963921515.1 of Calotriton arnoldi. NCBI lineage: Eukaryota > Metazoa > Chordata > Amphibia > Caudata > Salamandridae > Calotriton > Calotriton arnoldi. Next base: position 243,013 of record CAWUFW010016429.1, read on the forward strand.
GAGTCAACCTTTCATCAGTCCCATGTTAACAATTATTTAAAATTAAAACTATCAAACTCATAAAACAAAGAAAAGAAAATAGCAAGAAGAAGCAATAAAAAGCAAACAAGCCAATGCAATTAAGGAAAACTTGTATTCCTGATTGAATCTTGAAATCAGTTTTGTACATTGAAACATGATCTTTTGTTTTATACACTATAAATAATGGCGACGCTAGGTGTCATGTTTAGAATATCACAAGGAAGTGGTACCTGTACTAAACTGTACTAAGCATGTAAGATGGAAGCGTATAAACAACTAGGAAATCACGTGACACAGTGGCAAATCCGGTGATACAGCAGGTGCAGTGGCTTCATGAACTATTGTGCTTAACGGAATCCACTGGAAGCTTGAAATAAATTGCTGGATTTTGCCGGTGTTGCTGAGTGTCACTTAGATTTTCTTGGTAGCTTGTGAATTCTACTTTGGCCAGCAGCAGCAAAGCATTACTTATAACACATTGGGGCATATTAGCAAGACCGGCGATAATGGGCTTGCTAATATGCGTTATAGAATTCCAATAGAAGCCCAGATTAGATGATCTGCACATCTAAGTTTCCTGCCGCTAAAACGGCGATAATTTTATCGCCTGTCTTGCTAATATGCCCCATTATGTGCTGTTGAGAAGCTTAGATTTACAGCAGGAATACCTATTTTTTACGGAGAGGGAGAAAGGGGCGATATTATAGGCAAGCAAAGAAAATAAAAAAGAATCTTATATGGCAGCAAATGTTAATTTTGAAACTACTGCATGGCAGCAGTGGTAAACAACTGGAGTATATTTACAGCAACAAATGGGCAAAATGTAAGTTTCAGCAATTGGCACAAGTTACGCTATAATGAATATTGCAAATAGTTTATATTCATTGCAAATTGTTTACATTCAACTGTAATGGTTTCAGACTGAATAACAATATGAGCGCCAAGTGCAAGCAGCGTGGAAGAACACTAATCAAGGAATCAATCAGTACTTGGGCCATGCTCCAGAGAAGAAACAATCAAACGGAGACATACTGAAGCCATGCCCCATGCAGAAACCGGCTCGCACCTACCAATAGCAAGCAATAAAATGAGAGTGACATGCTGGATAAAAGCCCCTTTTTGGAGTTATTTGTTTAGAAGCAAGAGATCATTGCCAAAGCGACAGTGCATGTGCGCTGCCTGCAGGCGAGACCTAAAAAAAGCCGGCCTACACACACTGACCTGTCACATTAGCCCGTTAGGCACTGCATGATTGCCCTATAGGCCAGTCCGACCCTGGTGGCCATCAGCGATTGTTTCCACAACAGAGGGTGGCGCACCTTGTGAGCAAGGCTGGACTGGCCGAACCGGGCATCGGGCATTTCCCGGGTTGGGTTGGTAGGGTGGGGGGCCGCTTTTGTTACTGGGGGCCAGTTTTGTAGCAGTGCAGCAGTTTTAAAAGCACTGCAGAGTTCCTTGTATATCCAACATGTTAGACCTGGCATCTTTGGTGTGTTTTTCCCCTGTCTTTATGCTTCTGACTTCTTGTTTTTGACTGTGTGCTGCATTTCATTTTTGCTGGTTTTAGAACTCTGGGCACTTTACCACTGCTGATCAGTGCTAAAGTGCAAGTATTCCCTGTGGAAATTGTGATTATGACTGCTTATCCATGATTGCCATATCTGATGTACTGGTAAGTCCCTAGTAAACGGCACAGTGTGTGCCCAGGGTCTGTAATCAAATGCTACTAGTAGGCCTGCAGCACTGATTGTGCCACCCACATGAGATGAGTAGCTCTGTAACCATGTCTCAGGCCAGCCACTGCAGTGTCTGTGAGTGCAGTTTTAAACTACCATGTCGACCTGGTAAGTGCACCCACTTGCTAGCCCACACCTTCCCTTTTCTACATGTATGGCACCCCTAAGGTAGGCCCAAGGTAGATCCATGGGCAGGGTGCAGTGTATGTGAAAGGTAGGACATGTGCTGTTATTTTTTACATGTCTTGATAGTGAAACACTGCCAATTTCGTTTTTCACTAGTGCAAGGACTATCTCTCCTAGACGTTATCATTGGAGCTGCCTTGTAACCTCTTACAAGTATAACATCCAATTAGGAAAAGGTAGAGATTTGGAGTCCCTGAACTCACAATTTAAAATACATCTTTTAGTGAAGTTGGTTTTTAAATTGCGTTTGTGAAAATGCCACTTTTAGAAAGTGGGGATTTTCTTACCTTACCATTCTTCGTCTCTGCCTGCTTTTGGAATCCATGTCTGGTTTAGACTGACAGTTGAGCTGTGTGTGCATTCACTCTAGAAAGTCACACAAAGGGAGCTGAAGGTGTGCCCTGCATATCCTGATGGCCCATCACCAGGTTTTTGGGTCTTCCTGAGCTAGAATGGTGGGAGGAGTTGTCACAGACACCTGAATAGGGCTGTGCCTGCCCTCACACAATGCTGTCTCCACCGCCCTGTAGTGTGTCTGGAGCCAGGTCAGGGAAAGGCACTACAAAGACTTTCCTTTAAAGTTTGCCTACTTCAGAGGCAGAAACTGGTATAAATACTGGAGCTGTGACACCATAATTTCAGAACACTTCTGGACTAAGGGGAGATTCTGCCAAGAAAAAGAACTGGAGAAGCTGTAGGAGGGCAACTGCCACTCTGCTTGTTGCTGTGTTGTGCTGGCCTACTGCTTGCTGCTTCTGTCTTGGAGAGTGCGTGGACGGGACTTTGTTTTCATCATCCTGCTTGCCAAGGTTCTCCAAGGGCTTGCGTGTGCTTGCCTCCTGTTAAGAAGTCTCAGGGCCATCAAAGACTTCACCTGCAGTCTCTGAACTCTTCTCATGGGAGTTCTAACCTGCCAAGTGTTGCCAATTCCAGTTCTCGGCCCTTGCGGGTGGCTTTGCTGCAAAGAAGAGAAGAAAATCCATGCATCGACTTTCAGTGCCTGTTTTTCCCACCACAGTCTTGCCGTGCGGTTGGAAACCAATGCATTGCCAGTGTGTAGAAAAAAAAACCTTTTTAGGGGTTCACTGATGCACCTGGTCCTAAAACCAACAAAGAAGAGATTGGCACGGAAGCTGGAATATCAAAATAACAAGTTCTTTAACCTCACATGAGGGAGACTGCGTCAATACAGTACCCTCAGGCCACTGTATGAGACAGTCTATGGAGTACAGACACCCTGGGTCTTTTATGCCCAGTTTATAGCTGAGTTAGCATGTAGACTCAAAAAGAGGCGGTACAAGTATACACATGAATAGCTAGTTACATATAAGGATACATAAGAATTGCTTAGTCAACAGAGTGGGAGGGTTTACAATATTGCTGACATTAGTTAAAATAGCCTGACAGTTACTTCAAGAGCAGGTGCATTCTAGCAGCTAGGCCTTTCTGAGCATGTGCAGTGCTCTGGCTCAGTACTGAAGGAGTTAATTATAGTTCCTGACTCAAGTGAAATACAAGAGCAGGCAACAGTGAAGAGGGAGAAAGCACATGGCGAGCACATGGCTAACTAAAATGGCTGCCAAAAACAAAATGGCTTCAGCTGATGCTAACAGCGATTTCAGCTGATTTCTACAGATGGCCGTTTTAGCATTAGCTGAAGACATCCGCTATGAATTAATAGAAGCATGGAAGTTATCCTGCACATTTATCCTCATAAATCCATTAATATCCTGATCCATTGCTAAGTGGGCATTTACATTTTGAACATTGTTTAACTGGTGAGATACAAGTAGAAATACATGGGGAACAGATTATTGGGTCATAATGAACACACAGATAGCAGGAGAAAATAATGGCTATTATTACAAACAGAACTATCAATTTTTCCAACCCCAATCAGAAAGTAAATCCCAAAACCATCCAGTCCAATTCTATGTTTCAGGGCTCCTATGTATTTCAGTGACCATCTATTTCAACTTCAGAATAGCCAACAGCACATATCTAATATAATATCTTAAATAAAAAACATTTTTTAATAGACCTTTCCAGTGTTCTTTTTATAAGGGCTAGAGTACCAATTGATATGCTCAGGAGGAAGGCAGAGTAGTATTTATCAACTGTTCAAAAAAAACGTTTCTCTTGCAGAATAAACATTCCTTATGCAAATATTAAAGAAAATACAAGGATCATTACAAAAACAATTTTCGCTTCAGGGGACCAGGAAGACCAAACGGGGCCATGGGAATTAGGACGAGGAGCCGCAAAGGGCTGCTCCTCCTCAAAAATGGGACGACCAAAGGGATACATTGCTAAAAAAAAAAGTACTGAAAAGAATAGAAGCCGCTGTACAACCAGCCAGAGGGGAGTCTTCTCCCTGTGTCCGTCTGAGCCTCACAGGCAGGCTCCTATCGAAGTTCTTTTCCAACGGTGGAGCTGTACAACTTGCAACTCAAGAAAACAATCACGGCCCAGTTTTAAGGGAAAAAGTTTCTTCTTTCAGGATAGGGCAATCACCCTCCGGGGCAAATGCCCTCAACGATCCTGTCCAGTGTCTCAGGCAGTGCACCAGTATTCTTCACTTTAATCTAACAGGCACCAAAGGCACAGCACCTGAACCCTGAACTCAAGTCCTTCCCTAACTCCTGTGTTGCTCCGCTGGCGCACTGCTCTTTTGTCGGGGCCAAAGATTGTACCCAGTATGCCCATCAACAAACAGAGGTGCAGACTTGCATTCACTTGGGGACCAGGACTCAAAGGCCTGATGCTGGGATATCTGAAGCAACCCTTGTTTCAAAGGGGGTCACCTCAAGCAAAAGCCTCCTTGCCGCCCTTGTCGGTCTGTGACTCTCTCAGCTGGGCATCAAAAACTGGATCCAGCAAAGAATTCTCCATCCTGATTTGTGACCCCGTCTTTCGTCCAAGACAGTAGCAGGGGTACACACTTCACCATTCCATAGGCCCAGTGCTTTCGGCCTTCTACCTTCACTGAGGTCCTAGTTGCCAGCAATGCCTGTGCTGGTTCCCTTTACCTTGACTCCAAGCTGGATCAGCGCTAACTCCCCAGGCTGAATCTGATGTCCGGGCCCCTCTGGCAATGGTTGTAGGGCAGCAGATATCTATTGATGGACAGAACAAAAAATCTTTAGACAAGGCATACAAATAATCTATCAACAGAGAGGATAGTCTATTTCCAAATACCTTCTTCATTTTTAGCTTGGGGCACCCCATACATTAGCAAGGCACCCAAGAACCACTTCATCTATCTGAGAGTAAAAAAAAACCCTGGACCTATTAGCGAGTACAAAAGGAACTTTTTGGTGAACTGACAAGAGTAAAACGTTACACTATTTGAAGCAGCCAAGGAAGTCTATGTTTATTTACTAAATTCTGAGGGGAAAAAGAAAAACAATACGGACATACTCTAAATCCTTACATTTGTGTATTCCTATATTATTCATCTGAAGGACCTCAAGAAAGGGAATTTTTAGAACAAGCATTCTTTTGTGCTTCTTGTCTTAACAAGCTTGTGTTTCATAAGTTATAACCTTTCACTACTTGTACAGGACTGCAGACACTTCTAAAATGATTTTTCTTACGTAAAAACACCTACATTTTACGCTTAGGACCATGCTCTCATGTTATAGGCGCAGCGGGAAAATCTAAAACTGCTAATTTAACAGGGATCCTTATTACATAAATAACTATAGCATGAGAAGAATATAAACAATAATGGTGTTATCACCTAAGAATTTTAGAACAAAAACTACCCACATATAGTTCCCCTTTAAAGGTCAAATAAGGGAACATCAATCTAGACTACTCATCCGTTCATAATTTCATCAGACAGGATGGGCAGTAACATGGCGTATTTTTTATTCATTTTATTAATCTTAACAATTTTAAAACAGTATTACTGAATAGTCAATTAAACGTCTCATGGCCGTTCCTAGACAACTTAGACAGGCTCAAGAGAGAGTGAGAAAAAGAGAGAGAGAGAGAGAGAGCACATAAATCAAGAAAAATGACAATGTATTACTTAATTGTAGTTACCCTTAATTTGCCCAGGAGCTAATCTCCCTAATCTCCTCCCCTCATTCGACAGTAGGTAACTTGAAACAGGTGACCTTCTGTCGACAATAGTTACTCCCATTTTTGGCAGCTGGGCACAAACAAACTTGTAGGAGGTAAATAGCACATTGAGCTAGCTAGAAAACATTAATAACCAACTACCAATTCCTTTAGCAATTGTACTAGTGTAACATGAGGGCGCATGAATGCAAACTGAATTTCATTGCCTCCTTATTGGAGCCCTTGCACAGTAATCTTTAAACTAAAAGCATTATTTCTATATACATGGCAGAGCTATGCTCTACACAGGGCCCACATACGTTACTGCCTTTCCTTTGCTTCTTATGACTGCGCGAAACCTGCCTGGTCTTTTGCCAAAAATAATAAGCAAAGCTTCTCTTTCTCTTTGCGCTGTCATCCCTTCCTTCAGAATCTTTTCCGAGGTCGAAGTGCCAAAGCAAACCTATTAGAAAAACCCCTCCTATGTGGGCATTTTGCTGGTCTGCTAAATACAGAACTCGACCTCTGCCCCTTAAAACTGCTGTCCCATTTCTGTGCAAGGCTATTTCCATGCGGTTTTCCAATTCAAAGTAACTCTGAAGAATCACAGCTGAAAAGCAGTCCTGTTCCGTTCCTGTGAGCTAATAATTTTAAAGGTAAGATGCACTTTTTGCTGTCTTATTTTATACTTATTTTTATTTGTGTGCAGTGTGTGATGTGCTTTCTAGCAGTTTAGAGGCCAGCTGCTTGTTCTGCAGTTGCATGTGTGCACTGCTGAAACCTGAGATCAGTTTGAAAACAGCCCTGGGTGCCAGGACTGCTTTTAAAAAGTAAATTGTGCCCAAACTCGACATTGGTGGTAGGGGCGCTTAAAAATGAATAACCTACAATGTCTTGGCATATTTGGGACCCCCAGGGTCTCCCCTAGATATCCCAGGGGTGGGGGATCAAAAATGTATAAGGTACACCCTTATAAAATAAGTTTTTATATGCCTGGGTAAAGTGAAATTTCACATTTCACTCCCCACATTGTGGTAAAGTGCTGCTCAAATTCAACTTTGATGCTAGGAGCTTATATATTTGTCACAGTAGGATTATTAGACATTATAAAGATCATAAAAAGAAAAAACGATTTTAGTGCAATTATTATTAATAATTATTTTTTTTATGTAGTCCTTTTTTTTTAATAATGATCACTAACTCTTTTAATGTTTCCACATATGAAAAGCAAGCCTCATTCCTTTCCTTTTGCCTTTAAATGCATGTATTTATAACACTAAGCACAGAAGCTGTAGTGAAACAAAAAATAGTTTGTGTCACTTTTTAAAGGGCAGTAATTATTTACCATCAGAACCACAGATATGCTTATTTAGAAAAGCAACAAGAAAGAAAATCCCTGCTTTTAATCCTTTCTATTTTATCCAAAATAATGAAGCTGTATTTGTAACTTTTAAAATCAGTAGTCTTTAACGCACGTGCTGGATCTGTAGCTTGTGGCCGGGCATAGCCATGTGTTGCTTACTCAGCTGTGTTTTTACGACCAGCAAGCCTCAATTTCCACGCCTTTTTCAGGAGAAAAACCCTTTGCTGTATTGTAATGTCCTGAAAAAGTTTGATCTCCGTCTGTTTTGACAGACAGCTTCCTTCGGTACAGACAGCTTTGAACAGCTGTTTAAAAGCTCTTTTTCTGGTGCTGGAAATTTGAGCACGGTGCAGTCTATTTAAAACACAGGCATTCCAAGCCAGCACATATCTATCGTCTTGTAATGTGAAAAAAGGCGCGTTTATTTCAGCAGCAACCAATTTACTCAGATGATGTGAATGTCTTTTAATATTAATATCTATGGATAATGCTGTAACATTTGGTATTCAGTCCTAGTTATGCAAAGCACACAAATTCGTTTTTGTTTTTCTTTCTATGAGACCTATTTTTTCCCTATTGGGTGTTAATTCTAATTTCTCTTGTGGCAATATTCACACATCTATACTTCGTTACTGTTTTACTTCTAATGGTAGCGTGCAGCTATTTAGCATATGTTACATAATTCATTCCTTGAATTTTAAAATTTAGTTCTTTCAATGACATTTGCATAACAGAATGACGACAAAAAAACAAATTGAGCTCATTCCAGACATTTTCAAGAAGGGGGTCATACACTCAGAACACACAACACTGCTTGTTAAAGCAAGCCATTCTCACACAAAAAACATAGTCACTACTTACTGAAACAAGTACTTTCAAGCATCACCACCGGTGTCAGTCCACAACCACATAAACACTAAAAAAAACAATTAACCCACAAATCAACACTTAGGACAAAGCAAGAGACAGCCCACAGACTACTCAAACCAAACCATTTGTAAATACCAATTGTAAGTCATATTTACAAACGAAAGGACTCTCAAAAAAAAGTACAGAGATTACACCAAGACAAATAGACAGCCAAAAGACTGCCATGTTCAAAAGACAGGCTCGCGCCTCAGACCTTTTCCAATAATACACCAAATTACCAGTTGGGCTGGCAGAACACTCAAAAGCGCTCCGTATCACCACTTATGAATTTTACTAAGTGCGCAGATCAGGATCCTTTTTATATATATATTTTTGTTCCATAGTGTACTAGTCATCATGGAAGAAATACCATTTTTAATATACCTAAACCCATTTAGGTATCCCCTCTTAGGGGAGTCAGCCGAGTACTTCCTAAATCCATATTGGTACCTCCAAGACAGCAACACTTTCTACGAAGTGTGCTAGGAGCAGGCATGCCAAAAATATTATAGCATATATAATATTATTCTCCAAGTGACACTTAACACAATTTGTGCAGTTCAAGACTTCAAAATTTAGAGAAAAAATCTCCTCATTACCTGCTTTGATTTGCTGCAGCAAACAAACAAACAAACCAAAAATCTTGGCCAAGCTAATCCAAACAAAAGTGTTGCTACAGCAACCTTACCAAACCAAAGTCTCCAACCTCCACCTGCCAAGTTCTGAGTGACCTAACGGTCGTTTTAAAATACTCACACCAAAGAAGATCTCAGTCGGGAGCGGCCAACACCTGGAGGGTCAGATCGGGAAAACCGGAAAACACGTTGGTCTGCAAAGACAAAGGGCTTCCTCGTGCAGGGTACCTCCTCAGTAGATTCCTGTCTTCCGTCAAGACCACTCCCTTGGATAGCCGCGTCTCCGATGAGCCCCGCGTTGGGCGCCAATTTGTAGGAAAAAAAACCTTTTTAGGGGTTCACTGATGTACCTGGTCCTTAAACCAACAAAGAAGAGATTGGCACGGAAGCTGGAATATCAAAATAACAAGTTTATTAACCTCACATGAGGGAGACTGCGTCAATACAGTACCCTCAGGCCACTGTATGAGACAGTCTATGGAGTACAGACACCCTGGGTCTTTTATGCCCAGTTTATAGCTGAGTTAGCATGTAGACTCAAAAAGAGGCGGTACAAGTATACACATGAATAGCTAGTTACATATAAGGATACATAAGAATTGCTTAGTCAACAGAGTGGGAGGGTTTACAATATTGCTGACATTAGTTAAAATAGCCTGACAGTTACTTCAAGAGCAGGTGCATTCTAGCAGCTAGGCCTTTCTGAGCATGTGCAGTGCTCTGGCTCAGTACTGAAGGAGTTAATTATAGTTCCTGACTCAAGTGAAATACAAGAGCAGGCAACAGTGAAGAGGGAGAAAGCACATGGCGAGCACATGGCTAACTAAAATGGCTGCCAAAAACAAAATGGCTTCAGCTGATGCTAACAGCAATTTCAGCTGATTTCTACAAGTGAGGCCGAAGAATCAACGCAGCGCCTGCCGTGCGGCTGCAAGATCACCGCAGCCCAAGTCCTGAGCACTGTGTCTCTGATGTTCGAGACACCCGCTCCAACTTCGACGCAGGCCCTGCTGTGCGGCTGAAGAAATCGACGCATCACCTGCTCCTGGCTGGGAAAATGGATGCAGCGCCTGTTTCGCTGCTGCTGCATCGACCCCAGCACATCTGGATTTTCCAAGCATTGCACCTGTGAGCCAAGTTCTCCGTCGATGTTACCCATCAGTAAGGAACCGAGGCAGCGTGTCTGAAACTCAACGCATCACCTTCCCTCACAGTAAAGATCCCACGCATCACCTCTCCTGCCCTGCAGTAAGGAACCCACACATCACCTCCCCTGGCGGTAAGGAAACGACGCATCACCTCCCTGGGAGTAAGGAACCAACACATCGTTTTGCTTTTCCAGCGCCTCACCTACCCTGGGCCTGTTTTCATCTTTGATTTTGACGCATCCCAGGTACTTTGTGCTAAAAGTGATACATCAATAGTTTCATATGGACCAAACTGTTTCAAACTTTTTAAGAGCGATATCTTTGCTTATGTATGTTGGATTTTTGTCAATTTGGTCTTGTTTTATGTAGATAAAGATTGGTTATTTTTCTAAACTTGGTGTGGTGTCCATTTGTAGTGTTTTCACTGTGTTACTGTGTGTTTATGTACAAATGCTTTACACATTGCCTATGAGATAGGCCTGACTGCTTGTGCCAAGCTACCCAGGGGGTGAGCAGGGGTTATTTTAGGTGTGTAAGCCCCTTACCCTGACTAGAAGGAAGGGTCCCTACTTGGACAGGGTGCAAGCCACTGCCAACTAGAGACCCCCATTTCTAACACAACAGTTTTCATGCAACAATAAAAGTGCCAAGATAACTCTGGAGTTTAAAGTACCTGCTGGAGAGACATCAGAGTTTTGTCTAGTGGCAGTTTTGACTCATTAAAGGTGGCGCAGAGGGTTAATATGCCTGCTGCAAAGAGCATGTACTATGCAAATCACAGAACAGTATTATTTGTGCATAGCTTTTTTATCACAGAGATCCTTTCGTCACTGAGCAGTTTATAAATTACAATCATAATCTAGATGAGAAAGTTATGTTTTTTTCCCCAGTCTTTCATTATCCTAATTTTGCTAAATAGGGTTTGTTTGGGTAGAAATAAATTCTTATTAGTAAAGTCAACCCTAACCACTGTGTAATGTTCTTAATTCTGAGTTTGTGCTTCCCTAGACCAAGGCCTCTTAAAAAATGCCTACCAGTATGGATGACGTGAATCCTACACCTTGTAGTCCCCTTTGTTTTATGTAACATTTTCTATACACTGATTTACGCACGTATGATTCACTATCTCTGTATGTAGGTGTGATGTAAAATTCTCCGACGCCCTACACTTGTTGAGAAGCACTATAAAACAAATGAAATACACCTGAGAGAGGGGCTATGAAGAGATGAGAGGCACTGTTAGAGGGTGATAGTGAGCGACTCATTGAAGAGCCCCAGTAAAGATTGCCGTATCCTGGTGCACTGTTAGGTCATCATTTACTATGCTTTAAAAACGAATACAATTGAATATATAATGAAAAATGTGTTGTAGAATGCACCATTTTTCCCAAATTTTCTTGGGGGGACAACTTTCCCCAAACCCCCTTGTACTGATCAAGCTCGCTGCGCCACTTGCTATGCACCGCCACTGGTCTGACAAAATTTGCCAGGGCTGCTCTGGGGTCCCAGTCCGGCCCTGCTTGTGAACGTGTAGCACCGGCTCTCCTCTGCGTGTGCACTATGGCCAGCAAAAGTAGCGACAGCCATTTAACACTACTGCTTTTCACGCGCAGCAAAGTACGCAAAACCGGGCACTCAGTAAAAACATATCTCCCTTCTGCTTTTAGGACAGACTCACCGAGAGGGCTATAAGGGACAGGGATGTTTATTAGGCGATGATATTTCATTGCCTTTTTGCTGACTGGTTAAATAACAATTTCAAAATTAATCCAACCCAAGAAAGATTTTTTTTTTTTTTAAATGTCTTAGGTCATCTTACACCGATTCTCCTGGCCACCTAATTACTTTATCATGACGTTAGCTGCAAATTGATTACTCAAGTTCATTTGTCTCCTCGCGCCACTATTTTTATTCTTATCCATTATGTAGTAATTGCTGAACAAGATGCGCAATAAATACATAGCTTAAATGTATACCGCTCAATTATAGATTCATAGCTGCTTGTGCGGTCAGTCAACTTTAGTGTAATTGTCCTTGGTAATAAAATCAATGCCGTATATACAGTCATAGAGCTATTTCCTCTTCCAGTACGGTTTCTTTACCAAGAATATATCAATCTATTTCGTGCAGTTCGTTTTAAACGCTGGGATGTGCTTGGAATAACCGACCCCTTCACCCACAGGGTAAAATTATCCTAGCACAAACTGTTCTTCAAGGTCACGTGCAGCTCTGCACTCTGTCTGCACTGTAATGCCTCTGCATGTCATAATTAATGTCACTCTCCTGTGGAAAACCACCCTGATCGGAAGAGATAACACCTCTATGGAATAGGTTATCTCAAATAACCTTGAAATTCAAAAGCGGTTGGACTGTGGTACCTCACACGACAACGCTAAAGATATAACATATGTAAAAGATGATTTTTGTTTAAAAAAAACGCGTTTTTTGCATTTTAGTACTTGTATTAGATTTTTGGAAAAGAAAAAAACCCAATAAAATAGAAAGTAATATAAAATAGAAAGTAATAAATAAAATAAAATAATAAACATGAATAGCATATATATATATATATATATATATATATATATATATATATATAATATATATATCTATCTATCTGCTATTCGTGTTTATTATTTGATTTTATTTATTACTTTCTATTTTATATATAACCAAAAACCAAAGAATATAGGTATCTTTATTGTCCTCGGTACGAAACTGTACGTTGTTTGCTGGCTTTTATAATTGCCTCATGGTGTTTCATTGTTGATTATCAGGTCTGGTGTTAGCCAAAACGTTTTGATTTTACAAAAATTATGGGGGATATTCTCAAGGACTTAGCGCCGAGTTAGCGGCACTTTATCGCAGCCAAAGTGGTGATAAATACATCGCACCATTCGCAAGCTGGTGCTAACAGCCGATATCACCAGTTTTCCTGCGATAGCAGCCGCAAAAAACATCGCCACAAATGATACCGGCAACTAACGCTAATGATATGCAGAGTAGGCGTTCCCGTGCAAAAAGCCGCGAAAACACCACTTTGCAACATTCTCAACGACCAGCCAGATCGCGATAAGATCACAAAACATGCGATAAGGTGCGTTAGCAGTAGGGATTTAACACCTGCTCTTACCTGGTGTTAAGTCGGACGACAACCTGCACCATAAAAGGGAGCCCAGCCCACAGCCACACCAGAAGAACAGATGCCATGGAGCTACTGATCATGCAGCTCGGAGCCCCAAGAGGGCCACAACACCCACCGCGACCCCCGGGGCCCTACCTTGGGCACCCCCCCGGACAAAGATATTCCACATCAACCTTACAAATTCATGAACACAATAATTCGCCTGATGTCGCGCAATTACAACAATTAACATTCATGTGTGGTCAGAAAAAGGAAAAACATTCATACATCTTTGAATTTCCCCAAAAATTATTTTATTCAAATTTAACTCAATACTACTATTTGGAAGAGTCATGGCGGGTCTTCTCTGGACAATCTGTAAGTCACAGCCTGCAAGACAAAATTGAAGATAAGAAGGTGTGTCATGCGCTCCTCAAAGGACAGAGAGAGAGAGAAAGAAATGGAGAGAGAGAGTGAAAGAGAGTGAGAGAGAGAAAGGGGGAGAGAGGGAGAAGGAGAGAGAGAGTAACAGAGGGAGAGAGAGAGACAGTGAAAGGAAGAGAGGGAGAGACAGTGCTGACACTGCGCACCCAGGCCTCACTGCTCACCTGCTGCCACCGCTGTGTCTCCAACCACGTGCCGGTATACACTGCAGTCCACCAGGTCCCTTATCTGAAACAGAGTCCAGAGCTAATGATGGCAGAGTTCATATCATTGCACACGGCAACATCGCTTGCCCGCCCCTGCGCACACAGGCTGCTGCACCCCAGCCCCTCCTGCCGCCCAGCGGGGATTGCCCGCCCCTGCGCACCCAGGCCTCACTGCTCACCTTCCGCCACCGGCGTGTCTCCAAGAGGGCCCACCACGTGCCGGTGCAAGCCCCAAGTCCGGGGCCCGCGACCTTGGCAGCCTCCACATCATGCAGCCCCGCACCGCGGTCCACCAGGTCGCACACTTGATTCTGGGTCTTGATTTTGCAATGGCAGCGATCATATCAGTGCACACGGCATCACGCAGGCTGCACACCCGCTCAGCTCTATAGGTGCCACTAACTCTGTGAACCGCGAGGCAACGCCACGTGGCGGTAGGCCCGCGCTGCCCGCTGGCTCAGGCCTACACTGCGGTCCACCAGGTCGCACACTTGATTCTGGGTCTTGATATTGCAATGGCAGAGGCCATATCAGTGCACACGGCATCATCGCAGGCTGCACACCCGCTCAGCCCTTTAGGTGCCCCTACCTCAGTGCACCAGAAGTCACCATCCCGTGGCGGTAGGCCCGTGCCGGCTGCAGTGTATCCTGTGCCACCGACCCTGTGCAACGCAAGTCATGGACCCTTTATGATTGAGTCTCGTGATATGCCAGGCGGACGCAGCCATGTCACCTCAGGCAGTGGGGAAGAACTGGGACACGTAGCGTCGTCGTCGTCCCCTTTATACGTAAGCCGAGTGGGCTGGCTTGGCGTACGCCAGGCCAGCGTAGGGGTGTGAATAATTATCCCTGGCCTCTGGGCGTGGTTCATATCTGGGCTGCACAGGAAACCAACTGATGCGTGTGTCTCTGTTGCAGTGTCGGCGCCACATGGCCCGCAATCGACAATGTTGCAATGTTGCATGCACCCGGAGGGCGGCCGCGCACGAAGGGATTGTACAAGGAGCGCAAGGCCGCTCGGGGTCTTGGCTCATACATGCCAACTGTTGTGTGTGTATCGCTATTGGTGCACCATAAGCCCAAGGCCTAGCCTCAATTGCAGCGCGAAAGCCACATCACATTTCCGGGATTTAAGCAGTAGTCAGACTAACATTAGGGATGAAAGCTCCTTTGTCTCAATACAGAAGGCGGAAGGACATCTGCACCTCCGACCTTGGTTTTGCATGCGGCAGGCACCCCCTGAGAGAGATACCATAGCAGATGATGACGACTCCCACACTACGCACTGCGCTGATGATAGACCAACGTATCCGATTCCACACCCCACACACAGAAGTCCGTGCTCGAGGTACTCTTGCATGGAATGCCCTTGACACTTACGCACACAACAACCCATACGTCCAAACGTTGCACACTCATACGACTCATTGCTCCGAGCAGTGGCATATCATCCACATAACTGCCGCGGGTCAGAAGAGTGCCGGTTCTACGAGAGCCACCAACGCAATGGCAGAACATCCCGGCCACATGCACAACCCCTGTCACGTGGAACTGTACCGTGCACGTATGCTGCATTTACTGGGGGCACTGCCATTGGGAGTGCTGCGGATCAGTTACCGGCTAAGCTTCCGCCCTGCCAACGTCACCTGCGTTCAGCCTGTGTTGCATTGTCGATCGTGCATATTCCAGTGATCTATGGATGTCTGCCTATCCAACAGGACGGTAGCTGAACTGGATCTTGACATGTGTGTGCGCCCCCTGTTGGCCCATGACCAGGAGTGTCACCGTGATACCCGTTCATGGGATGCCTTGATACTTGGCATACATGCTGGCAGCCGGACATGGGAAATTGCACAACTCCTCGTGTGCAGTGACCACATTGAACCGCTCCCCGATTGGGCTGTAATGCATATTGGTGAAAGGGGGTGGACGCAGCACTCCTGTCCGGACCTGCTAATGGATTGGCTCGCCGTCCTGTTCGCTGAAGACGACAACGAGCTCATGTTGGAAATGATAGCCTACGAAGCTGCAATCGTCTTCATGGACGAGTAACTACGTACCTGGAGCCACAACATATTGTAAGCCATTGCACAGGCCCCAACACCTTGTTGCATCTTGGAGAACTGGTCACATATCCCACGACAACAGTGGACATGGCTGCATTCGCCTGGACTCCGAATACATGAGCGGCCCACAACACGGGTTGACACACACCTGTGCAAGGTGAGTGGACAGCGGCGCTTGGCAACGTTCCTCAATCTGACATACTGCTGGAGGGAGAGTACACACATGTAGGTATGCGGAGAGATATTCTGTTGTCAAATGTGATGGGGAACAAAACTTGAGGCCTGCCAACGACTTTGACATTTCATACACAGCCCTATTTCAAACATTGCGTGGGTCAAAGTTGTGAAATTGCGCAATTGTTGTTTCAGAGCAATGAGGCCACAGCTAGTGCACACCTTCCCAGTCATCTCATTGGCCATGTGGGTCACGGACAAACATGCGCATTGCTTCCATTACCCCGGGTGTACCTTTTTGTGCAATCAATGTCCCTACATTCATCCATACTTTTATACTTGATCGATCATGGACATGACACATCTGTGTGATTTTGAAATGTTTTATTCACATTGGGTGGAGTGTCGGAGCTGGAGCAGTACATGGCCATGCAAACCCCACATTACATCGTAGCCCAGTGGAGGGCCAGCCAGAGTAATTTAGGGATTGACAAGTACATCGGAAGAGGAAGAGTACAGTCCGCAGTCTGATTGCTGTGTCATTGGTAAGCAAACAAAATATGGCAGTCCATGTCGAGGTCCAAGGTGAGTGTCGCAGAGTGTTTCGTGGGACAGTGGGAGGTGTTGTTACAGGCATGATGCAGAGGGCAGAACCAAGCTGACACAGGGCATATAGCGGAGATGAATGGTACTGGCTCCTTCTTAATACAAAGGTGGAATCATCCGCATCTTCGTCCTCTGTGTCATCTGGCTGACATGTGGGTGCTGTTGTTTGGTCTGCAGCACTGTGTGCCACTGACACATCAGGGGCCGCAGGTGGTATGTCTGCAGCACTGTGTGCCACTGACACATCAGGGGCCGCAGGTGGTATGGCTGCAGCACTGTGTGCCACTGACACATCAGGGGCAGGAGATGTGTGTGTAGCAGTACCAGCAGCATTCATCAGCGACTGCCTTAGTGGCAGCAATGCGATGATGAGGATCTGCAGGCATAGAAGATCCCAACAAGTTTTCGCTGGTGTGCATCGGTGGCAGCCATTCTTTCCGCATGCAACCGCTCCATGTTCTCCATTATCCTCAGCATCTGTGCCAACTCTCGGGTGACATCGCTGAGGCCACTCTGACTAGACAGTTGTTCTCGTCTCAGAGTCATGACTCCAGCGATGTCGGGCATGGATTGTTGGACATCATGGAGCGAACTGTGGGTGTCCGTTAGGGAGTGTAAGTGGTCCCTGATGGGACTTAGACACCCACGTATGTCATCTAGTTTGGCGGCCATGAGGTCGAACCCCACCCGCACCTGTTCAGCCACCTCCTTCTGGCAGTCTAACACCTGGACTCGGAATGCGATGTGTTCTTCGGTTAGGTGCTGGGAGCCAGCCGTGGTGGTGGGTGCTTCCTGCTGTGTGGTCTGTGCAGGGGGTGGGGTCTCCTGGATGCAGCTGGCTGCCCTGCTCCTGGAGGTGGGTTGCCTTAGCTGTCCATGAGCTGTTGTAGGGCATCGGTGTCGAAGGTGTGGAGGTCCTCTTCATCATCACTGATGTGTTGTCTGGTCTGCTCTGCAGGAGGTGTTGATTGTCCCTCTGCAATGTGAAGGGGAGATGCATTTTAACATTGTGTTCACATGTATGTTGACGCATTGTTCACGTTTACATACAGACTGCATGACAATGTACATTGTAACTGTTTGGGAGGAGCTGACTATTTGATGCGGGACAGTGGACATTTGAACTACATGACGGATGTGAGGTTGTACACGTACATTATCGTCTCACAGTTTCCTGCTATGCCAGATGTGATTGGCAAGTTTCTACGCACAAGCGGCACCAGTTGTGTCCTCTGTTCTGTAGTGAAAGTGTTGCACTTTGTACCACATTGTTGTCAATGTTGATGTGCTGTGTTTGCTATGTGTGTGTGTTGCATTGTGGGAGAGTCGCCCCTGCAGCTGTAATTTTGCTGCCCCTTATCCCTTTGAGGCGGTGTGCCTTTGAATTCTGTGCTTCTACAGTGCTGAGATGTTGCAGACTTGGCTACTTTTGGCTCTTGTTCGTATTTTGGACTCTTGGGCATGGTTTATCCGCAGATGTGTTGTTGACGTCAGGGGTTGTTTGTGCACGTGGATGTGTCAGAGTGTGACCTGCTCCTTTCCGGATGTGTTCCACACTCAGCCACCTCAGTGTCGTGGTGTGCACCATGTCATGATCATTGTACTGCAGCCATGCTATTCGTCATGCAGTGTCACTTGCATTGTCAGTGTGGCTCACAGACACGCAGCTTTGCTGGTTTTGCCACGTGTGCATGGGTTGGTTGTGAAATTGGTGCTGTGTGGGGAGGGACCCCTTTGTGCCCATAGTGGACGGGGTCCTACTTGGTGTTTGTATGTGCGCTGCAGTGTGCCTAGGGGATCAGGGACATGATCCAGAGTCATTGTGGGTGTGCAGTGTGCTCCACTTAATTGTGTATGTGTGCCATTGTGCCCATCTCCCCCTGTCCCCCCAGTCCCTGTTCGGTACTCACCCTGGTGCTGTTGTGTCCGGTCATGTCGAGCAGTGTCCAGACCCCCAACTCCTGCCACCATCTCCCCACTGATGACTGTGGCCACCATTTCCTCCATCTCATCCAGCTCCTGGTGTTCCGCTGGACTGCCACCTCCAGTCTGCATTGCTGCCTGATGGTTGTCAGCGAGTTTCTTCTTGGTTTTGCACTTCGCATCATTCCAGCACCTCTTGACCTCTCCAATTGTCCTCCTCCTCACTCCGACTGCATTCACCTTATCCAGGATGGACTGCCATATTGCATTTTTATTTGCCAATGACACGTTGGGGGTGACGAACAGTTGTTGGTGGTGTTCTATCACATCCGTGATGATGATCCTGTTTTCCTGCGGACTGAACCTCGTCTTCCTCGTCTTCTTCTCCTTGCCCTTCCGTGACCCCGAGGTCCCAGGCTGCTCCTCCTGGGGGCTTGTGGGGGTCTGGTCGTCCTCTGTACTTGCTCCGGGTTCCTCCATGGTGCTACGCAGTTAAATTTGATTTGTTTGTGTTTTTCGGTGCTTTTATAGTGCATTTTCCCGCATGACGCGTGGGAATTGCAGGCCTGTCGCTGGTTAACGCTGATTTTTGTATCGCGATTTGGGACATCGCAACTTTTTTCGCGTTCGTGTTTCGCATTTTTTCGGCGTCGCGTTAATTTTAACACGGGCATGTGGCGCGTTATCGTGAGACTATCGCATGGTGCCGCCGAGTTGTGAATACAACGTTAACGCAGTGTTATTTTCCCGCGATAGACTGCGATGTGAGAAGTTGCGTTAAGCTAATTTTGCGATAGTTAACACACGTTCTTGAGTATATCCCCCTATGCGTATAATACTTGCATGTAGGGGCCTTCAGCCAGCCCTCTCCATTCAATGATCTGCTGTAATTCACATTTTTCTTCTGTCCACTACAGCACACAGCATGGGGAAATAGGTCAGCCCACTTCAGCCATTGGCTAACTTTACTGTGAGTGACAGCATTTTGCCCTTTTTCACATCCACACGCAAATTAAGTCCCATAAGTGCCGTGGGTTTCTATGGCAAAACATATTTTTGATTTTAGACTATGTTTTTTAGATTGAAGAGGGCCCTTCAGCTTCCCAATAATAAAGTTTGGCAAAAACTATGAGAAAACAAGGCATGCGTTGAAAAAGCCCAAAGGCTGACAGCCAATGCAAGACCTGTTGGCTTTGCCAATGCTTGTCAAATAAGGTAGCAAGTATGCTGATCATACATAAATCAGAGGTAGTTCAGTAATACCCTAGCATTATCAGGATTAGATATAAATTCAGATCAGACAGAAAGAAGTCTGCATATGATTACTCGTGAAGATTAAGCTGAGGCGATTCTTTGCTAGATCATGAAGATTCCAATGGTTTGGACAATGATGCAGCATAGCATGTACTGGGAGCTCACCGGCCTGCCACAATAATGCTTCATTAATTCAGATTAATTTAACCAAAACATTATAAAGACTAATGCCGCAGATGCTGTAGATGCTGCATAGCCAACTTGGTGGATATTCTGTAACTGGAGTGAGAAGATTTGGGGTGATTATTCGAGCGAGTCCTGTGCTTAAATGCAGAAAACAAAATGGTAACTGCATGCCTCTGACTGGACTACTGGCTGAAAGTTCCACCGGCCCATGGGAACTGCCTTGATGACCAGTCGGAGGAGCAGGTGACATTGATCGCTGGTAGGTCAAGGCCGACCACCACGCCTCTGATGACACAGCTGTGTGTGCCAGCACTGTATGAGTGGGGTGGACCTGTGTGCTATCGGCAAGGGAGCAGCCCTTTCGGATGTAGGCTGGTGAGGTAGGATCAACATTGAGAGACAGTCCTGGTTTCAGCACCAGTCACCAAGTCCTTGGCCAGGAACTAAAGCACAATCATTCTGCACAGACGGATCGACCTAGGGTCTGGTGAGGAGGGAGTGACCCCACAGTCTGAATACAACTAAGGCCAGAGCAGAGGGTGGCATCACAAAACAGCACCAGGAACCTTCGAACGAGGCACTGAGGCCAGGTCTCTAGTACCAAAGCTGTAGTACACTAGCACTGAGGAAAAGAGAAGGGTGACTCCCCTGGCCCTCTGAGGACTGGCAAGACCAAAACAAAGAGCAATGTCCTAGATTCCCCTGACTCCCCCGATGTCAGGGATGCTCTGGAAAAACTGTTAGGCTCTGATAGGGCGTTTGGAAGAACAGACCACATTGACAAAGTTGTTGGACCTGACAGCTTTAGGGTGGTGTTCCCCCCAACCTATTTTCTTCCAAGGCCCTTTGTCTTGTTCCCTTCCATGGCCAACTTTCTTTCTTCCATTTCTAATTTGGCCAGATGCAGTTTGAATTTTCTCTCCTCCCTCCACTCAGCCAGTTCCTCTGGGGATAGACCGTGGCAGGAGAGACACTGGTCCCTGCACTGACAGGGAGCTCAAATTCAGAGTTTTCACCCTCAGTCACTGCAGGTGGTTCCTCAGAAGAGCCAATCCCAGGCTCCCACAATCCATCATCCTACTTGGAGCAGGATTCTGCCCTGGTCCTTAGCGCCTTTTGTAATTCCACCTTCTTGGTGACACTCATGCCCAGTTTCCTTGCAAAGGTCTTTAAGATGGAACACTGTATAGGCTTCCAGGTTGGCCAGCTCAAATTCCATAGTTCCAGTTGTAGAACCAGCAGCCAGAGACATGATTTTGGAGAAAAATCAAAAATGCCTATTAGGGAGAAATTTAAATTCAAATTGATCTTAGATGTGTATGGGTAGTGTACACCTGGTTACTGTATGGCACTGCACAAACAAGTCCCATCCTCACCGCTGATCAATAAAGTTAGAAATTAGATTGTAGGCTAACTGGGGTATGAGCCTTAGTCAAACAGCAATCACAATCCTAGTCAGGGTAAGAAGCAGAAAAACCCTAAATTAGCCTGTGCTCACCCTCTGGTAGCTTGGCACAGAGCAGTTAGGATTAATTTAAAGTATTTGTGCAACACTTCAAAGAGTAAAACAGAGAAAACACCACAAAAAATGTTCCACACCAGGTTAGAATATTAATACTTAATTTAATAAATAAAACATGAAAAAAATGACAATAATCCAATAAGTAGAACCTGAGATATGATTTTCAAAGAATAAACAGAAAAATAGTGCTTAGAAGCAATAAGCGCTTATTTGGGATATCTGGTCACGCTGGACCAGGACAAAGCCAAAAGTTCAGGCCAACAGTAAGGAAGCATGGGCCAGATACAGGGAGCCAGTGAGGCCCGCTGAACAAAAGTACCTTAATCCTGACTACATGGATGACAAAGATGAAGGGTGCAGCCGATGCGATGCATCGTTATCGATCTATGCAGTGGTGGCGATGCGCAGATCCTCATCCGTGCAACAGCGGCGATGCATTTGTTCCAATGAGTGAAGAGCTGCGATGCAGAGATTTGGCATCATCATCAAGGATTTAGTCGACGGGGACATGAAGACCTTGCGCCGGGCAGAGCATTGCACAGTGGTGGCTCCGAAGTCAATGAGTTGGGCCGATGCATGCAGCAGAGGTGATGCGCCAGTTTTGGTTCACGCAATAGGAGCGATGCGCCGGTTCTGATCCATGCAACAGGAGAGATGCACCAGTTCTGATCCACGCAACAGGGGCAATGCGCCGGTTCAGATCCACGCACCGGCGCTGATGTGCCGTTTTAACAGCAGATGCATTGGTTTTGTTAAAGCAAGCACCTTAGGCCCTCTTCCAAGGGTCCAGGACTGGGGTGGCACCACGTGGAAGGGCAGACACATAGATGCCAGAGTCCAGGTGCAGAAGCAGGTAGGTTGGAAGTCTTTCATGTCCCTGACACTTCAGATCAGGAGGCCAGCCAACTAGCCCTTGGAGTCACTCCAATGCAGTGATGCAGGTCAGTCCTCCTCCTCACCCAGCAGGGGAACATCAGGCAGCAGAGCAGCACAGCAAGGCAGGAGTCCAACAAAATAGAAGGGTTTGAAACGCGCTGTCACATTCTCAATGAGTGTTGCAACGTCGGTAGATTGAGTAATTCCAAGGCCACTCCCTCGTTCTTAAATCATCTCGGCACTGCACGGTTGAGTATGTCCATTTAGGAGGAATTTATAGGGTAAATGTAGTGGAAGATAAAGAACATTTCCTCTTGGACGATGCAATTCAGAACTGTTTCATTTGTGAACGATGTTGTAGTAATGATTTTTCTTTGTAATTGTATTGTGTTATGTGTGGGGTGGGTGATAATGTTATGCATTGAATAACATTGTGATGTCGACATTGTATGTTTTCTGTATTCCAATGTATATTGTATAAATGATCATTGTGTTAAAATTATTGTAAATAAAAATAGAAGAAATTAAAAAGGATCACTGTTATTAAATACAATGACAATGAACTAAAGCGTAAATTTGTAGTCTCAGAGTCAGTATTGGGGTTTTTTTGTTTGGCAGAACTTTGTAAATGTGGCATTTCCTGAATTGTTTTTAAAATCTGGCTTCACCAGAAGTTTGAATTTTAAATTAAGATTCCTGAGAAACCACACTTGGGTTCTTATCTCTTCCCAATTGGAAATTACACTTATGAAATGTAATAAGGTAATCCCGATGTTCTCCTTTGGGAGAGATAGGCATTGCAGGGACTACCTTGAGGGTGACTTATATGTATAAAAGGGGAAGGTTTAGGCCTGGCAAAAAGTTTATTTTACCAGGTCGACATGGCAGTGTAAAACTGAACAAACAGGCTCTGCAGTGGCAGCCCTGAGAGATGGTTAAAGGGTCATTTCAGTGGGTGGCACAATCAGTACTGCAGGCCCATTAGTAGCCTTTCATTTCCAGACCCTGGGTATAGGGAGTACCACTCTACTAGGGACTTATATGTAAATTAAATATGCCAAATGGTGATGAACCAATGTTGCCATTTTTAGGGGAGAGAGCACATGCAGTTTAGTACTGGTTAGCAGTAGGCCTGGGCGGAGCTTGCAGAGCTTCACTCCAAGGAATTCCGCGGAGTTACCAAAAAACTCCACCAAAATCCATGGAGTTCCGCGAGCAGGCAGAGTATTGCTCGGCTACCCCTAGCCAAGAGCCTACTCCGTGGGCTGGAGATTTCTTGGCTCTGAGGGCAGTGATAGGTTTTCCGGAATTAAAAACAGGGCTTTTGGGTGGCTTTGTCGCATGTCAGTAGTGATCCTAATATCTTGAACAAATGAGGTGTGTGGCGTCTTTGCAATTTGCAAACACCCTTCTAGTCTCTGGTAGCCCCATCTTTCCATACTTCGAAACCCTCCCGCATGAGTAGTCGGTCCGGACACACAAGGAGTTGGACTTGGCAAGTGGAAAGGTGGATCCGGTGGATGCTAAAGACTTTTATCGCATGGCTGTACAAGGAAGAGGTGCGTCTTAGATCATGTGCTCCGTCAACTTGGCTGCTATGACACTGACACTCATCGCAACGGAATGTGAGGGTGTAGTGATGAAGTCAGTGAGGCCCCGGCACCCGCAATACAGTGGGATAGTAATGCAGTGAGGGTACTAGTAATGCAGCGAGGGCAATAAAAGCATGAAGCTGACAGTTATGCACTTAGTGCGACGAAGGGAGGGATTAATGCAGTGGACTTCCATGCAGTGGCGGCTCCTTCGCTAAGACGGACGAGCGTCGCCCCACTGTTAATTCAGCAGTGCACAAAAGAAAAATCAACTGATAATAAATAATAATAATAATAATAATAATTTTTATTCGGCAGTAATCACAGCCATAAAAGATACAGGGATAAAAATACAATAACAAATTCATTTAAAACTAATGTATCACCAACTATTCAAAATCGCCAAATCCTTATATCCATCAATCATGTCTAGAGATCCTTGATCTTAATGCTGCTCTTAAGAAGTTCATAACAACAAAGAGCGTGCGCACATTAGGCAACATTTGCAGATGCAATAGGGCTACATGGGCATGCCTGAATTTCAATTCTTTTAAAAAAGGTTTAAGATACAATCGCCTAGGATAAGTAAAATGTTTACATAAAAATACAAAATTACATAACGTTATTATCATTTTCTTTTTCTTTGCGGAGCTCAGAGCCAGGTGGGGGCGGGGCTCGGCTCCATGACGACTCCGTGAGGAGTGGTTTGCACTCCTCTAAGTGCACATGACGGTTTGGCCTGCCCTTTAGGGCCAGCCAAACCGTCATGCGCACTTGGCATGCTCTCCATTGGGCTGTGTTGCACAGCCCCGTGGAGAACATCCCCAGTCACAGCCTGAGCGTCCAACTGGGACGCTCAGACCAATCATGATGCTGCTCCTGCAGCGTCGTGATTGGCTGGGAGAGACCGGAAGCCTGGGTGCTTCCGGTGCTTCTTGCAGATCGTGAGGAAGAGGACAGAGGAGAGAACTGCCGCAGCGTTGGTGGTGAAGGAAAAGGTAAGTTACTTTTTCTAATCATTTTTTTTTGTAATTTCCCCTCTCCCACCCCCCCACACCTCCTGTTCTGAGGTGGCCGCCACTGCTTCCAAGCGTACAGGGAGGAAGATGAAGGGAGTGATTGATGCCATTGAAGGTGACATGAAGGCTGGGATGCGCGTTGAAGTTGTGAGGGTGACAGTAATGCAGTGAGGTTGAGACGGGCAGCTAGGGTGGTTATAGCAGTGACAGAGGCAGTGACAGGTGCAGTCAGTGTAAAGAAGAGCATGAGAGTGATAGAGATGCAAATGGTGACGTGAGAGTAATTGTAATGCACTGAGGGTAATGAAGGAGGGGGTTGACGTCACTGAAGTGAGGGAAGAGAAGCTATTGATTGGGTTGTTGTTAATGGCGGTAGGGTGTATTTAAGGTGGTGAGGATTAAAGTGATGAAGAGAGGACGATGAAGGCAGCAACGAGGGTGTTGATTGATGAAGCAATAGACGGGCCACTAATACCTGTAGTTAGAGCGACAGCACTGCAGAGAGTGTGGCAGTAATCCAATGAGGGTGATCCTAGCAGTGATGGCAACAGTAATGCAGTGAAGGTGACGCAGGCAGTGAACATGAGGGTAATGGGGCGAGATGGATGAAGTGCCTGCAGGCAGTTGAGAGTGACAGTAATTAAACTGGTGAGCCGGTAAGTCTCTCATGGGTTTAAGGGGACTGTTCAGCATGAACCCGCCCGGCTCAGTCTTGGGGAGGAGGGGTGTCTGTGAACAATGGAAGAGTTCTTCAGGCACGCACATCCAGACCGAGTAGAGTGCATATCATTCGCAAACATGCCCTATAGAAATGCCATGAGAGAGGGTCCGACTGCTTCCTGCACCAAGTGGGCAGTCAGAAACACCTTTCTATCAGGCCTGCTACCCCTCAAAGCGCCTCACCAACTCAAGCAGGTTCAACCTGAATAATTTAGTCATCACTGGTGCAGGTTATGAAGGCCTGCTGGAATATGAGCAATACCTCACCCAAGATCACACACAGCACCTGTCTGCCACGTGGCAGTCTCCTAACAACGACACACACAGTAACTAAGGCCCACTGGGATGACTAACCACTTGCCT
The DNA here is from genome assembly GCA_963921515.1 of Calotriton arnoldi. Classification (NCBI taxonomy): domain Eukaryota; kingdom Metazoa; phylum Chordata; class Amphibia; order Caudata; family Salamandridae; genus Calotriton; species Calotriton arnoldi. Next base: position 269,154 of record CAWUFW010016429.1, read on the forward strand.
CAGATCACATGGCACAGACCGTGCAATTTTCTGGGCGACTTACAAAAAGTATATGTTAGAAATGGAGGTCTCTAATTGGCAGAGGTAGGTACCTTTGTCCGAGTAGGGACCCTTCTTCCAAGTAAGGGTAAGGAGGATACACTTCTAAAATAACCCCTGCTAACCCCCTTGGTAGCTTGGCACAAGCAGACAGGCTTATCTCAGAGGCAGTGTGTAAAGCATTTGTGCACACATACAGTAATACAGTGAAAACACTACAAATGGACACCACAACAGTTTAGAAAAATAAGTAAAACTTTATCTGAACCAAGCACGACCAAAAATGACAAAAATCCACAATACAGTTATGAAAAATATGCAGTTGGCAATAAAACCTTCAAATTGTAGAAAATATCCACAAAACACAGTTCTTCCGAGTCGGTAGCTCCGTCCGGGGCTACTGCGATGCTGAAAACGAGAGTCTAACAATTCCAGCTGACTGCGTCGGTGCTTGGTCAGCTAAAGCAAAGACAGACTCGAAAACAGTACCTTTCTCATTGTGTCTGTCACAATGGTACTGGAGTGTCGAGGGCAACCGTCGCGGTTGCGTTGCAAACAAATGAAAGCGGTGCCGGGTGCGGTGCCCTCACGATGCAATGCAGGCAGCGGCTCGGTGACGATCATCCAGTTGGCATCAGTGAGCCCAAGGCTTACGGTGCAGGGTGAGGTGGTGCTCAATGCGGTGCTGGCAGGTTGCGGTGCAGGCGACGGAGCAGGTCGATGTACCGGTCGGGCATTGACGGTGTCGGTGACGTCCAGGCAAGGTGAGATGAGGCGGTGGGGAGTGCGGTGCCTCAGGACGCGGTGCAAGCAACGGCTCGGTAACGATCGTCTAGATGGCGTCGGTGAGACCAAGGATGCGGTGTGAAGTGCGGCATTGCTTTTTGCGGGGCCTTCAGGACACGGACTCCTGCGGCGGACTCGGTGACAGAGTCGGTTGCCCTTTTCTTCTGCGGCAACTGAAACAGCGGTTCCAGAGCCGGTGCCCAGAAGGATGGTGAGGTCTTTGCTGTTCCTGAGACCTCTTGAACAAGGGGCAAGCTCCAATTCCAAGCACTTGGAGACACTTCTCAAGCAAGATACACACACAGTTCCTCTCCTTGGCAGAAACAGCTACTGCAGGCCAACCCCAGACAGCACACAGCAAAGGGGCAGTACTCCTCCTACAGTTTCTTCCAGCTCTTCTCCTTGGCAGAGGTTCCTCTTGAAGGTCAAAGTAATCTAAAGTTCTGGGGTCTAGATCCCAATATTTATACAGCAAAATCCTTTGTTCTCTGGTGGCAGAGAAGCCCTGTGCTCAGTCAAAACCAGTTCTGTCCTCTCTGGTGCAGCTACCTGGTAGGAGGTGGAGACAGCATTGTGTAAGGAAGACCAGGCCCATTCAGGTGAAAGAAAATCTCCTCTCCCTACTCTAAATGCAGTCCAGGTCGGATGTATGATGATACAACGCAATCATTTAGATCGGGGTACATTATCATCGCTGCTTTTACAACACAAGTCGTTACAACGACTTGCGCTGGAGGGCGCTGGACTTAGGAATAGTGTGATTTACTATTCCAACTCCAGCCTACGTAACAGTAGGGAAGGTGTTGGAATAGTAAATCACACTATTCCTTAGTCTAGAGCGCCATCCAGCGCAAGTCGTTGTAACGACTTTCGTTGTAAAAACAGCAATGTAAGTGTATTGCGGTGTTTTGACCGTGTTGTAAAGGTCATTTTCCGAACAGAATGCACATCCCCAGCCCCTGTCACTCCAAAGCCAGATAGCCAATACTCAACCTAGCAGAGGCACACTGGATGGCTAAGCAAGTAAATACCAACTTTCTAAAAGTGGTATTTTCAAACCCAGAATGTAAAAATCACCCTCACTAAAAGATGCATCTTAACATTCTGAGTTCAGGCATACTAAACTTTATTTTCCTATCTTGTTTCCCTGGGCAGTTGTGCTTATAAGATGTTATAAGCACACTCCCCATTCTATCCTATGGGACAGATAGCCTTACAATAGTGAAAAACGAAATTTGGCAGTATTTCACTATCAGGACATGCCACACACATCAGTGCATGTCCTACCTTTCACATACACTGTACCCTGCCCACTGGGGTACCTTGGGCCTACCTTAGGGGTGACTAACATGTAAGAAAAGGGAAGGTTAGGGCCTGGCAAGTGGGTGCACTTGCCAAATCAGCAGGGCAGTACCAAACTGCGCACAGACACTGCAGTGGCAGGTCTGAGTTACATTTACAGGCTGCTTATGTGGGTGGCACAATCAGTGCTGCAGGCCCACTAGCAGCATTTGATTTACAGGCCCTGGGCACCCACAGTGCACTGCACTAGGGTCTGACTAGTAAATCAAATATGCCAATCTTGGAATCACTAATCCATTAACAACAATTTACATAGTGCCCAAAGCATCTAGACCAGCAAAAACGAAGTCCATCACACAGCAAAATAACAGGAGGCAAAGGCAGAAATACAGGGGAAACCCACGCCAATGACGCTAACAGTATATCCACTGAGCTCATGTAAGTAACCATGTGAGCACAGTGTTGAGTGTGAAATGTGCCTGAAAGCAGGGGAGTTGCTTTAGAAGGCACTCAATCAAAAGGTAATCCCACCGGCATTGGACGACTCGCTTAAGATCCCAGACTGAGTCCTGTCGCCTGCCCTCGAAATGAATCCCACAGAGATCCGGTCAGAAGTGACCACGCTGACAGGATGTTAGATGCCTTTTCATGTACTAAATGGCATCACACACTACATTAATGGATGTCATTCCCACGGTCAGTGCATACTTTTTTTTCTTTAAATAAAAGGCAACGTATCCCACAGAGAACTAAAGATAGCTGCACACATTTCTTTACTTAAGTACACCTGTCAATTAATGTAAGCTGCGAATGTTTCGACGGTACTAAGTGGATGAAAGGTTCGTTTCTCCTGAGAATGATTCCTGGGTCTGTGGGAAAGCAGTATGATCACAGTCTCTCAGTTTACGCAAAGAGCAATCATTTCCGAGAAATAGCACCCGCGGCCATGAATAAGGTTTGTCCGTCTCACTCTGGGCAGGTGTTTCTGCAATGTCATTCGTGCTGGATGGATGTACAGTTCCTAACTCCTTTGTGCAATAAGAAATGATTGTGCTTGAAAGCAACGATCTGGTATGCAATTGTCCTTGAGCAAACAGTCATTTGATCAGCACTTCAAGCCGAAATTGAGTTCCTCGTATGAGCGCGCTGGTAAACTCCACTCTGCTGGTGGCTGGTGGAGTTTTTGCCAAACTCTGCGCTCCAAGCGGTTAGCAGTGGTAAAGAGCACAGAGTCCAAAGCCAGCAAAAACGAGGTCCAAAAAGTGGAGGAGGTAGGCAAGAAGTTGGGGGATGACCGCCCTAAGGCTGTCAGGTCTGACAAAAGTCATTAGTGCCACAGGGTCTAGAAAACCTATTTCTGGGCTTTGTTCTTGAATATTGATCCAGAAAGCATATTACTGGTGCCCAACACCGGGCACGTGTTTTTTAGATCCATGAGTAATTCTGGATGACAAACTAAAGAAACCAATTATTTCAAATAAGGGAGACGTCCGTTGTAATATTGGATATGTTCATCAGTTCAGATATGTGCTTCCTTTCTTCTGCTTTGGCGTTGTCAGGCATTTGACTTATAAAAGGTTATTCCCCATTTTGATTCTAGTTTTGAGTGTTATGTTTTGAATCTGTTTGACAATGGTACAACCTATTCGAATAAGGGTAAATTTCAGGGAACCCTCCACACAACATCTCCTTGCTAGGGCTGTCCCTAACACAGGGGTAGGATAATTTTTGTTGCAATGCACATGCTGCATACCCTTTAGATGCAAAAGACACAATTGATGGATGGAATGCAGAACAAATCAAAACATTCACCCCCAGTCAAGAAATCTGGGTTAAATCCATCATTCTTTTGCTCACCATGCCACCCCAGTTTAGACCTGGCCAAATGCAAATCAGTCTTGACCCTGTGCCTCATGGGAACAGTCCAGCCCGAACTGCTAAGCCAGGTCCTCCCTGGACCGGAAACAAGCATCCTAGAACCGGTTTTGGGGTTTCACCCCTCTTCAGCCAGAATAGCTTGAATCCAGTGGCACAGTGAGCCCGGGACCCACGTCTGGGCATACCCGGCGAACTTAGGACGAGGATGCAAAAGACACACAATTGATGGACGGAATGCAGAACAAATCAAAACATTCACCCCCAGTCAAGAGATCTGGGTTAAATCCATCATTCTTTTGCTCACCATGCCACCCCAGTTTAGACCTGGCCATATGCAAATCAGTCTTGACCCTGTGCCTCATGGGAACAGTCCAGCCCGAACTGCTAAGCCAGGTCCTCCCTGGACTGGAAACAAGCATCCTAGGACCGGTTTCGGGGTTTCACCCCTCTTCAGCCAGAATAGCTTGAATCCAGTGGCACAGTGAGCCCGGGACCCACGTCTGGGCATACCCGGCGCACTTAGGACGAGGATGCAAAAGACACACAATTGATGGACGGAATGCAGAACAAATCAAAACATTCACCCCCAGTCAAGAGATCTGGGTTAAATCCATCATTCTTTTGCTCACCATGCCACCCCAGTTTAGACCTGGCCATAAGCAAATCAGTCTTGAGAAGACATGGCTTGGCAGTTCGGGCTGGACTGTTCCCATGAGGCACAGGGTCAAGACTGATTTGCATATAGCTGTGTCTGAACTGGGGTGGCAAAGTGAGCTAAAGAACGATGATGGATTCAACCCAGATCTGTGACTGGGGGTGAGGGTCTGAAAAATGTCAGCACTCCATCCATCATCTCCTTGTGTTTGCTTTGTTCGCCCTAAGTTGGCAGGGTATGCCCAGACGTGGGTCCCTTGCTCACTTTGCCACTGGATTCAAGCTAGCCTGGCTGATGAGGGCTGTTAGCCCGAAACCGGTCCGAGGATGCTTGTTTCCGGTCCAGGGAAGACATGGCTTGGCAGTTCGGGCTGGACTGTTCCCATGAGGCACAGGGTCAAGACTGATTTGCATATAGCTGTGTCTGAACTGGGGTGGCAAAGTGAGCTAAAGAACGATGATGGATTCAACCCAGATCTGTGACTGGGGGTGAGTGTCTGAAAAGTTTCAGCGCTCCGTCCATCATCTCCTTGTGTTTGCTTTGTTCGCCCTAAGTTGGCAGGGTATGCCCAGACGTGGGTCCCTTGCTCACTTTGCCACTGGATTCAAGCTAGCCTGGCTGATGAGGGCTGTTAGCCCGAAACCGGTCCGAGGATGCTTGTTTCCGGTCCAGGGAAGACATGGCTTGGCAGTTCGGGCTGGACTGTTCCCATGAGGCACAGGGTCAATACTGATTTGCATATAGCTGTGTCTGAACTGGGGTGGCAAAGTGAGCTAAAGAACGATGATGGATTCAACCCAGATCTGTGACTGGGGGTGAGTGTCTGAAAAGTTTCAGCGCTCCGTCCATCATCTCTTTGTGTTTGCTTTGTTCACCCTAAGTTGGATGGGTATGCCCAGACGTGGGTCCCTTTCTCACTTTGCCACTGGATTCAAGCTAGCCTGGCTGAAGAGGGCTGTTAGCCCGAAACCGGTCCCAGGATGCTTGGTTCCGGTCCAGGGAAGACATGGCTTGGTAGTTCGGGCTGGACTGTTCCCATGAGGCACAGGGTCAAGACTGATTTGCATATAGCTGTGTCTGAACTGGGGTGGCAAAGTGAGCTAAAGAACGATGATGGATTCAACCCAGATCTGTGACTAGGGGTGAATGTCTGAAAAGTTTCAGCGCTCCGTCCATCATCGCCTTGTGTTTGCTTTGTTCGTCCTAAGTTGGCAGGGTATGCCCAGACGTGGGTCCCTTGCTCACTTTGCCACTGGATTCAAGCTAGCCTGGCTGATGAGGGCTGTTAGCCCGAAACCGGTCCCAGGATGCTTGTTTCCGGTCCAGGGAAAACATGGCTTGGCAGTTCGGGCTGGACTGTTCCCATGAGGCACAGGGTCAAGACTGATTTGCATATAGCTGTGTCTGAACTGGGGTGGCAAAGTGAGCTAAAGAACGATGATGGATTCAACCCAGATCTGTGACTGGGGGTGAGTGTCTGAAAAGTTTCAGCGCTCCGTCCATCATCTCCTTGTGTTTGCTTTGTTCGCCCTAAGTTGGCAGGGTATGCTCAGACTTGGGTCCCTTGCTCACTTTGCCACTGGATTCAAGCTAGCCTGGCTGATGAGGGCTGTTAGCCCGAAACCGGTCCCAGGATGCTTGTTTCCGGTCCAGGGAAGACATGGCTTGGCAGTTCGGGCTGGACTGTTCCCATGAGGCACAGGGTCAAGACTGATTTGCATATAGCTGTGTCTGAACTGGGGTGGCAAAGTGAGCTAAAGAACGATGATGGATTCAACCCAGATCTGTGACTGGGGGTGAGTGTCTGAAAAGTTTCAGCGCTCCGTCCATCATCTCCTTGTGTTTGCTTTGTTCGCCCTAAGTTGGCAGGGTATGCCCAGACGTGGGTCCCTTTCTCACTTTGCCACTGGATTCAAGCTAGCCTGGCTGATGAGGGCTGTTAGCCCGAAACCGGTCCCAGGATGCTTGTTTCCGGTCCAGGGAAGACATGGCTTGGCAGTTCGGGCTGGACTGTTCCCATGAGGCACAGGATCAAGACTGATTTGCATATAGCTGTGTCTGAACTGGGGTGGCAAAGTGAGCTAAAGAACGATGATGGATTCAACCCAGATCTGTGACTGGGGGTGAGTGTCTGAAAAGTTTCAGCGCTCCGTCCATCATCTCTTTGTGTTTGTTTGTTCACCCTAAGTTGGCAGGGTATGCCCAGACGTGGGTCCCTTTCTCACTTTGCCACTGGATTCAAGCTAGCCTGGCTGATGAGGGCTGTTAGCCCGAAACCGGTCCCAGGATGCTTGGTTCCGGTCCAGGGAAGACATGGCTTGGTAGTTCGGGCTGGACTGTTCCCATGAGGCACAGGGTCAAGACTGATTTGCATATAGCTGTGTTTGAACTGGGGTGGCAAAGTGAGCTAAAGAACGATGATGGATTCAACCCAGATCTGTGACTGGGGGTGAGTGTCTGAAAAGTTTCAGCGCTCCGCCATCATCTCTTTGTGTTTGCTTTGTTCGCCCTAAGTTGGCAGGGTATGCTCAGACGTGGGTCCCTTGCTCACTTTGCCACTGAATTCAAGCTAGCCTGGCTGATGAGGGCTGTTAGCCCGAAACCGGTCCCAGGATGCTTGTTTCCGGTCCAGGGAAGACATGGCTTGGCAGTTCGGGCTGGACTGTTCCCATGAGGCACAGGGTCAAGACTGATTTGCATATAGCTGTGTCTGAACTGGGGTGGCAAAGTGAGCTAAAGAACGATGATGGATTCAACCCAGATCTGTGACTGGGGGTGAGTGTCTGAAAAGTTTCAGCGCTCCGTCCATCATCTCCTTGTATTTGCTTTGTTCGCCCTAAGTTGGCAGGGTATGCCCAGACGTGGGTCCCTTTCTCACTTTGCCACTGGATTCAAGCTAGCCTGGCTGATGAGGGCTGTTAGCCCGAAACCGGTCCCAGGATGCTTGTTTCCGGTCCAGGGAAGACATGGCTTGGCAGTTTGGGCTGGACTGTTCCCATGAGGCACAGGGTCAAGATTGATTTGCATATAGCTGTGTCTGAACTGGGGTGGCAAAGTGAGCTAAAGAACGATGATGGATTCAACCCAGATCTGTGACTGGGGGTGAGTGTCTGAAAAGTTTCAGCGCTCCGTCCATCATCTCCTTGTGTTTGCTTTGTTCACCCTAAGTTGGCAGGGTATGCCCAGACGTGGGTCCCTTTCTCACTTTGCCACTGGATTCAAGCTAGCCTGGCTGATGAGGGCTGTTAGCCCGAAACCGGTCCCAGGATGCTTGTTTCCGGTCCAGGGAAGACATGGCTTGGCAGTTCGGGCTGGACTGTTCCCATGAGGCACAGGGTCAATACTGATTTGCATATAGCTGTGTCTGAACTGGGGTGGCAAAGTGAGCTAAAGAACGATGATGGATTCAACCCAGATCTGTGACTGGGGGTGAGTGTCTGAAAAGTTTCAGCGCTCCGTCCATCATCTCCTTGTGTTTGCTTTGTTCACCCTAAGTTGGCAGGGTATGCCCAGACGTGGGTCCCTTTCTCACTTTGCCACTGGATTCAAGCTAGCCTGGCTGATGAGGGCTGTTAGCCCGAAACCGGTCCCAGGATGCTTGTTTCCGGTCCAGGGAAGACATGGCTTGGCAGTTCGGGCTGGACTGTTCCCATGAGGCACAGGGTGAAGACTGATTTGCATATAGCTGTGTCTGAACTGGGGTGGCAAAGTGAGCTAAAGAACGATGATGGATTCAACCCAGATCTGTGACTGGGGGTGAGTGTCTGAAAAGTTTCAGCGCTCCGTCCATCATCTCCTTGTGTTTGCTTTGCATACCCTTTAGGAGTATTTTATTACTTGATGAAGTTTGATGTTCTAGATCCTAATACGGGAATTTTTCATACACACAGGGCTGCTGCCATCCTGGCTGATTACAAACCCTATTGTGACCTAGAAATCCAGTTAGGTTATGAAGAACTTAAAGCATGGTTTGGTGGTTAACTACACCATGTAGTTCAAAGCATTAGAATTAAACTTATTAAACCAGGTAGTGGTTATTTATAAGTGATTTCAGCAGCATGTCCTACAGTCAACTGCTACAGGAGCATTTGCTCTTGGCCCTGCACAACCAGTACATCCAGCAGGCAGTTACCCAAGAGATTATTAATGATAGTATGGGCAAAGTCCCCACAAAGTGAGACAAAATTCCATTTTGTAACCAGTGTGGGCTAGCTGTCTCTTAGATTATCTGCATGCAAGTGGCATGCCTGGTTTACGGGGGTCAGGTATGGTGTTAACCTCAAGTCTATGAGATAATGAGTCCCTGGAGACATGATGCAAACAATATTTCAAAAAATAGAGTCAATAAGAAAGAACTGACACAAAAAGGAAGTTTGAGATCACAAATTTAGATAGAACCATGAAAGTTTATTACAATTTTAAAGTGAAATACAGAAATTAGGAAAAATGCATATGGAACAGTAATCTTGCTAAACAAGAAAGAGTTATTTACCATGAAGGCTCCCAGTAATTGGAATAATGCAATAATAACCAAAATCAGGTTAATAGTCTAGAAGGGGTTTATGTAACAGAAATAGAAACTGAGGGTTATATACATTGGTGGCCAGTGGCAATTAGAACAGGTGGGGTGAAGGGCAAAGATTAACCACTGACGGACATCTGATAAAAACCAGCAGTGCCCTAATGCTCAAAGCCAAAGCTTTCAATCGTGGTCCGTTTTAAACAGTGTTTATAATGAGCCACGGTTGAGAGCTGCTCTGTAGTTGAGACTTTAGGCACTGTGAGTTTCTCACATTGCCTGTCAGTAAATTAAACAATTTAAAAAAAAAAAGAAAAGATTAACTTATGCCTCATGCTCGGTGCTCCTCTTTGTCTCGGCAGCACAGGCTCCCAGAGCTCCATCCAACAACTCCTTTCTACCAATCCTAGCGCTGCTCTCATGCAGCTCAGCCAGCTTGAAAGAAGCACGAGGATTGGCTGGAGTGCGCTGGTTCAACGCTTCTTGAAGCACTGGGGGCCTGTGCATTCTCTCCACCCAGCTGTCTAAGACAGCTCGTGTAAGAGTGTTTAAAGTGTGCAAGTCAGGCTGGCCGTCGCAAGACGGCTGGCCAACGTGACATGCGCACATTAAACTGAAATGCACACTATTTTTTCTTGCTTCTGCCCCGTCTTTAGACTTGGCTGCTATCAACACGAAAAATAAAATGGTAATAAATCTCTATTATTATCATTTTATTTTTCATGTTTCCTGCTCTCCAGCAGAGAGGCGATGCTCCTCCGCTCTCATGGAGGCACCGCCACTGGGTATAGATTGCTTAAAATGAAAGCTATATTCTGGCCTCTCTTATGGAATGATTCTGACATCATACTCCCTGAGGATGATTGGCCTTTCATTTTGTAAGGGCTGCCTCTATAGGTGAGGAGGTAATAATGCATATATTTTTCTCCTTAGTACCTGGGGAACTGAGGGAAAAATAAGCATGACAATTGGCTTTGAAGCATGCTCCTGTTTTGTATAGAAATCAAATGGGTGGGAGAAAGAATCCACATGTGATTCCCTTAAGACATAAGTCTCAGGTACAGGCAAACTCAGAAGCTAAGCACAATAAAAAAAGCTATTTTAGATCAATTACAATAACAAAGTATAATAGTGCCTTGCTATTCCACTGTGAACATTACTCTTTTTCCAGTGCTGAAACTAGAGATGGCAGAACTCAGGGAGTTTCACGATACAAATTTCTGCAGAGTTACATGAAATCTCTGCAAGATTCGACAGTGTTCCACAAACGGGCGGAAATCGGCACGTCGTGCTGCTTGCACTGATTTTTAGCATCAGGAGGTCATTCCGTGCTGAAAAATCAGCCGGAATGGCACCACGCGGCACGTCAGAGGGTGCTGCTTTTCGAGCTGATTTTGTTGCTGTTCGAGTAGATTTCCTACTCGAGCAGCAGCTTTCTCACCGTGAACGGTCGTGACCGCCTGTGCTGGGAAAATCTCACTAGGTGCCCTTGTAGTGCCTAAAAATACTGCTACAGGACGACAATTTTCGCTTGCGCTCGGCAACTTACTGCTGGTGAACCACAAGCGAGAAAAAGGCCTACGATTTAAGCTAACATAAGAGCGACATCATACAAGCCGGACAAATCCACATGACATTAATGCAAAATCGGTAAATACATTGATCTACGTATGAAAATAATGAAAGCAATAAGCACATGTAATACGTAAATAAGTGTCAATGGCACAACACAAGTTCCTCATGTTATTAGGTTCTGCTAGTACATTTATTTACTACACCTATTCTTCATGTTATTTGCAAATGGCCTAAGGCACCCAACGTTTTTATGTTAATACATTTCAAATTCTAACACTTCATACTAATATGATTGCAGGATTATATGAGGTGCGTTCTACACATTATTATAATGCACCTCTACAGTTCAAATGAGATTTCCGCTACATCAGATCTATAACAAACAGTCCTAGAAACTAGAACTAATTTACTCAATGTGAAGAATTCTGACTCTGCCACCAACGAAGATAAATGCACTAAAGCTGCTGATGGGTGACGCCTCAAAGTGGGAGAGCTAATTAAGGAAAGAGTCACTAACAAGCAAGTTTTTGAACCATCGACACCGAGGTACTTCTAAAGTAGATTAACTCATCCTCTTCCTACTCTAGAGGAACTACCCAAAGAAGGGTACAGCCACACTGACATCAGCCCATTCCACTGACTGATGACTTTGCTATGTCTCCAGCTTTACAACCAGTGCCAGTTTCAAGGAATGAACCTGATGCTGCAATATCAACAACTGCAACCGCTGCTTCGATGGTTTAAGCCCACATGGATTGAAATAATACCACTGCAAGACATGGTGTTATGTAAAAATGACTGTGATACAGATTTTGAAAGAAGAAAAATAATTATCCCTCCTCCATTCAAACAAATTTGTCGATGGTTTCTTGCTTGCTGCTGGTTCAGTGACCGATACCTTTTTCCACCTTGGTCGTGCATCTGGATCACTACTGGAGACACATCCATCTATAACCATATTCCTACTAAAACAGTGCTGCCGCATTCTTCTTCTCACAGAACATTACAGGATTATCATGCTTTGAACATCAGTGCGTATCCTGTGCTGGATGGTGTTATTTGGGAGAAAGTTCTGTTTCAGATCATGTGTACAACAGAAATGGATCAAATCCCTTATGTCTGAAAAATATCATTGGATTACATTACAATTCTTGGCTCTTTTGGCAACTTCATGGGATAAATGCTGTGAAATAGCTAAGGGTTGATTTAGCTTCCTATGCCTCCTGGAACAACGAATAAACAGGTGCATAAACTGTTTTGATACTATCTACTTCAGTCCTATCACTTAACAGGAGAAAAATGATTTGACCACTGAAAATGCATCAAGAATACTGTACTGAAATGCATATAAGTGATAATAAGACATGCATAGACAGAGTCACTAAGGTTTCATGCAATGTAGGGCGCAAGCAAAGTTGCAGTGCATTCTTGCATTAATGTGGGGCATTCCTGCTGCCGCCTAGTTCTGGTGCACTGTGTGCTGCCTAGCACCAAGGAGGCTTAGCATCTTGACGCATCCCAAGTTTACAAGTCTTTGTAAATCTGGGAATGCACCAAAATCCATGGGTAGATGCAGGGGAACGCCCATGGTTTTCCCGTGGAACGTCTTCCCAACTCAAGGGAATGCAAGGAAGTGCTATATGCAAGTCATTAGTAAATCTGGGCACAGTATTTGTCAATCTACCAGTGTTGAGAGAGCAACAGCAATTGCACTGTCAACTGCCATGCAAGCTTAGTAGTTTTCTTGAGGTACATATATGTTAGATATGGTAGTTAGGTAGATATGGTATGTTAGGTATGGCAAGTAGATATGTTGTAGGTAAGTAAATATGGTGGGTAAGTTGGTATAGTTATATTATGTAATATTGCGTTATGATACGTTACATTACGTTATGTTACATTATGTTATGTTACATTTGTACGTCACACAGCTCATCCGAGAGGGCATCCTGGTGCGTAGGAGGATAATGCATGACTGTTGGATCTGATTCTGCATATGCGGGGGGATGCCTGAAGGAGGCCAGCTGTGCAGAGTTGTTTGCTAGGTTTGTGGAAATGTATGCGGTTGTTGAGCAATTTGGACCGGGTGTTTGCCATCTTGTCGGAAAGGGAGAGTATGGCCTGGGTGGCATCATTATAGGATATGATGTTATGTTGATTCCGTGGGCGTGGGTGATGCTGGCAAGTGGAGTGATGTAGATGTTGAACAGAGTGGGCTGAGTGAGGATCCTTGTGGAACTCCGCAGATGAGGTTGACTGCATCCGAGGCGAAGGGGACCAGGCTGACCTACTGGGTGCTGCCTGTCAGGAAGGAGCAATCTCAGCAAAGTGCGGGACTTTGGATGCTGGCTTATGCATTCAGTGGATATAGATAGGGTTGGAGACTGTGTCAAAGCCTGTGGAAAGGATTAGGGCTGTTTTGTCACCTCTGTCCATTATCATCCAGATATCGTCCATGGCTGCAATGAGGGTGGTCTCTGTGCTGCGGTTATGCCTGAATCAGGAGTGAGTGGTGTCGAGGAGGTCGTTGTCAGTGAAGTTGGTGGCTGGTAAGCAAGCAGGTATGGTTTATAGGTTTGGTAAGTATGATAGGAACTTTAAGTTAGATGTGGGATGTAATTTAGATATGATAGACAAGATATGGATGTAGGCAGCATAGAAGTTATGTGGGTTAGTTATGGTGGGTTAGTATAGTAGGTATGAATGGTAGGTATGGTAAGTATGTAGGAAGGTATGGTAACGCAAGTGTGTATATAGTAGTTATGTTAGGTATAATAGGTATGCTATGACAGGTGTGGTAGGTATGATATGTTGGAATGTTAGGTTAGGTACGGAAGGTAGGTTAGGTATTATTGGTTAGGTATGATGGTTTGGTATAGAGGATAGGTACAACTGGGAGATATTGTAGGTATGTTTGCTATTTATGGTAGGAAGAAAATGTGTGACAGGTTAGGTGTGAGGTAGGTATAGCAGGTCGGTATGGTAGGCTATGTATGGCAGGTTATTTATGGGTGGTAGGTTAGGTATGGTAGGGTAAGTATGATGGGCAGGCATGAGCCACATTGTAGGTAGTTTATGATTAGGTAAAGTAGGTTAAGTAGGATAGGTAGGTACACTATGTAGGTAGGTTTGGTATTATAGTAGCAAGGTGGGTATGATAGATTATCTTTGGTAGGTTGGTATAATAAGTTAGGTATGATAGGTTAGATATGGTAGGTGTGTATGGTACATTAGATATGGCAGGTAAAGAAGGTTAAGTACAGTAGACATTGTAGGTAAGTGCAATAAGTATGTTAGGCAGGTAGGTGTGTTTGGTGGTTATGGTAGGTAACTATGGTATATTAGGCACGGTTGGTAGGTATGGCAGGTATGTAGCTTAGGAAAGTAAGTAAGTATGGTACACAGGTTTGGTAGGTATGATAGATTAGGTTCTTTCCATTGGTATGTTGGGTATGATAGGTAAGGTATGTAGGCATGGAAGGATGACAGGTTAGTTATGGTTAGGTTACGTATGGTAGGTAGGTGGGTGTGACAGGCTAGTTATGGTAGGTTGGTTAGGTAACTTAGGTATGGTAGGTTAAATATGATCACATTAAGTATGGCAGGCATGGTAGGTAGGTATTGCAGGTAGGCAGGTACAATAGGTTACCGATGATAGGTTTGGTAAGTTAGATTAGGTATGGTGTGATAGGTTAGGTATGGTAGGACATAATTACTTTTTTGCTTGATAATTAAATGTTTCTGCCATTAAAATATTTTCTGACTTTGTGCTAACAAATCATAGCGTTATTGAGAAGCACGAACACGTAGGGCCCGATTCATAAAGGTGAACTGAGACGAAGGTCTAACTTTATGACTTTAAGTATTCACAAAGGGCATTTACAAGTAGTAATGTTAGACTTTTTCCTCAGTTAAACTTAAGTTTTAGTCTTAAGTTTAACTGAGACCAAAAGTCTAAGCACCTTAGACTTTTGGTCTCAGTTAACTTTAAGACCAAAACATAAGTTTAACTGAGACAAAAGTCTAACTTTACTACTCGTAAATGCCCTTTGTGAATACCGGAGGTAATAAAGTTAGACTTTCGTCTCAGTTTACCTTTGTGAATCGGGCTCCATAGTGCTATAGTTTTGAAAAACAGACAGTATTTTTGTTGCATCTTTAAGAACGCCAAAAATAACAGTGAATCCAACATGTTGCCATGACTGCAAAGTAAAACAGATGAATGTTCAAGGGTGATGGATAGCATTGAGCTCCCATTTCACACAAGGCTTACACATCCAAACAGCAAGCATTGAAGCCTTGAATTTTAATTAAATGTTGTTGTGCCAGCAAATTAAAATCATCAAACACACGCTGGGACTCAGCTTTAACCAGAGGTCATATTTCATATTCTGTTTAGCTAAATGACTATGTGATGTAAATATCCTCAAAATGCCTGGGCCTTAATGGATAGCCCATCCAAGCAATGGCAAACCATGAAAACACATGAAGGCTAATGGCAGAAGAGAGCTGACCCAAAGTCCACTCTCTTTCTATACGTTTTTGAGGTATTGATGCAATAGGTCTCACAGTAGGCAGCTAAAGCTGTCTGTAGTGAGATCTAAATGCGCAAAAGCAGTACTGTTGACGTCTGTAGTTGCCACACCTTGCCATTACCTTAACCCATTAAAAGCAAATAGGAGGCTATTCATGGTCCAAATGTGAGGCAATCCATCACTCTAGAGATGTCATAAGGAGTCTAAGGGGGTGTGCTTTACCTATTGCCAGTACCCTGGCATTTGGGTGAATTAGCACCATGTAAGTGTGGTGTGAAAGGGGGAGAGTGATAGTCTGTTTCAGGTCAGGTGAACGCACCTCCTTAAACATTTCTGCTATTATAATTCAGAAACATAAAAGTCTGGAAATCACATTCGTTTTTAAACGGTTGAGTTTTTTTTATAGTAGTATTTTAGGGGAAGGTTTTTTGAAGGATGCCAGTTTTGGATTATTTTTGGTGATTATGAAGCTATTTTACCAAATTTTCGGATGGAACACAGACGTGCAGGTGCAACATGAACAACTCATTTAAAGTCTTTGGAGTGGAGAACCGTTGTGATTGTCACAACAAAAATCTCCAAATGCAGTGATCTAGTGTATACAAAACAGAGAAAAGCTGCTGTACAGGAGTTCACAGAGTGTTCAAGTGTTGCCAGCCCTTTCCCATTTCTAGATCCCAAGACTCTTATTAGCTGATGTAGGTTATGAGGAGTTGAGAAGGGATGAGCTCGTCCATTCCTACCTCATCGAGCGACATTGTAAGACTCATGGGCATGGCTTGAAGAAGAGAGCTTGCTTACTGGCCTACATCCTATATTATGGATTTGGAGTGCATACGATATACCTTGCAAACACTTTCTTGTGTCCCCCTTACCAGCAGGAGGCAGCCAGCTGTCAGGTGCTCTTGAGCCCTCTTTGCATTTGTAAACATGGGGTGGGGGGGCACAACTGAGCTGCCTTACTCTCTAAGTTGTGGGTCCCAAAGGAGCAGTGCAGGTGCTACCTGCATCTGCTCACAATTCACCATTGTGAACAGGAGGCAGGAGGAGGTGGCAGCTGCACCACTGCTCTGTACCCTGCAGCATGTTGTGAGCCATGGAGAAATGGGGCAGCAGCCAGCTTCTCTAGGCTACTTTTTAAAAATGTTTTTGTAAATTCTCCTTTCTTCTTGGGTCCAGCAAGGGGGCTAGTGGTCCAACATTCACCCCACCATTCGGCATGATAAGGAGGTCACTAGTCACCTCTTGCCCTTGGCCACGGCTAGGGGAGGGGAGGGTGCTGAAAAATACCAGCATAAAGTATATTCAAGAAAATGGTGAAAACCCATCTCTTTCAAGGATAATTCTTCCACTCAGCAGCCCTATACTCTAATTTACGTGCTGGGACACCTCTTTCGAGACAGCTGCTGTGCGATACAAGTTATATTTCTTTAATTCATTTATTCATTCATGCATTAACTTATTCATTAATTCAAGCTTTACCCTCTCTATGGGTACACCTTTGAGCTTTCTGAAGTCATTGAACAGTCATGTAGCAGTATTTAAGATATACGCTGTTCAGGAGAAACATATAAATCTGTATACAGTCAAACATAATATCCAGATTCAGTGTCACTTGTTAGTATTGCATGGTACAAAGTCAGTTAGGACTACAGTACTATCCCTTAACCTAACAAGGAAAGCAGTTTAGAAAGAGGTTCCTTAAAAATACCACTCCCTTTGGTGTAATACCAGCACAAATCAAAGCAGTTTGGACCATGACCTGCAACAAAGCTACTCTTAGGCTGATGAAGCAGATTTATATACTGTCAAGAGCAAAACCTACAGAGCTTCCTCTCCACCCAAAGAACCATCTCTTACATGTCATATCAAAGATGTCCTCCTGATCTGTACATCTTGTTCTCTAACGAAACTTACAGATCTACCTTAATTCAAACAGTTACCTTGGCCGTATTACCCTCACAGAAACCTGATTTAGCTCATCCTCCATATCACTAATTGATATTTTCTACCACTAGGATAATGCAGAAGAGCGGAAATAAACAAGTGTGGAGATTGCCATTATCCACCAGGCTCTAACATAAATTTGATGTTTGCAAAAAACACTGCATACAGATATCTAACGATCTCAAAGTGGATTGGCTAGACCACTGTTCCATTCCTTTACAAATCCTGACATTGACACAGCCTCTATATACTAAATCAGAAATAGAAATGGTCAGATCGAGAGACATCATAGATACTGATAAAAGAAATTCCCCTTGACTCCTTGATCCACTCTGTAAATCTGTGTAGAACTGGATGTGAAAAGGTCTGTTGAGTGCTCTTCTAGAATGCCTGCGGAAAATGCGACTCCTCCTAGGAGCCACAGTGCCACCTTGCCCAGAACAACATATGTGTATGGTGTCAAGTATCCTCCCTAGGGGTCACAGTCAAGTGGAAAACCCACAAAGTGAAAAAAACACCTTTGGAAGTCTTGTAATTCTTGATTTAAGATGAAGGTAGAGCTGGAGAATTAAGCAAGGCACCAACTTCCTACTGATATCAGGAAGGAGAAAACAGCCAGGGCATGCCATGAGCAGGTCCAAAAAAGAAAACAATTCAACCTGCTTGAAGCAAAAAAAAGGGGCAAACACAGTAGCAAGGGACAAGGATCGCCATGGAAAATAAGGGAACGGAGTGTGCTGCAACATATTTTCCTCTCATAATCCTACTTTATTTTCACTTCAACCACAAACTGATATCCCAGGAAGAGAATCTGCAACATATTGGATTGGGAGACTCAGACATCCTCCAATGGACAGACCACCATCTTGCAAAGGTCTGTCTAGAAGTTTTCTGCCCCTTTCAAAGAGCTCATGGTGTTTGTTCTTCTATGAAGAAGACCAGGTTTGACACCCTGTACACTGCTCAGAAATCTGGAGTCCAGTTGCTGTCCTTTGCTGTCCATGCAGCTCACGGAAAACACCTCCAGGTCACTGCAAATGCAGAAGCGCTGGAACTACTCCGGCAGTGAGGGCACGTAGCACTGGTCTAAGTACGGTGTCTGACAATGTGGTGCTGGGGACCGTGTGAAAAGCTTCTCCTTCCGAACCCAAGCAGTATCAGCAAAGCTCTTGCTGATGCCCTCTGCAATGATCCTGGTACATATGTTCCATAAACTACAAATAGAGTAAAAAGCTGACCCTTCCAAGCTAACAGAGCATACTATGTCCAGTATGCACAAAATATACACTGCAAAACTTTTGACTGTCAAAACCTCAACATTACAGAACTATTTTTTTACAAAATATTTGACAAACACTTAAATACAGTTACGAGTGCTGGCCCCCAAATACACTAGAACTGGAGCTAGAACAGTAAATTAACTCATTCCTAAACTATGTAGGAAGTGAGTTTGGCTGTGTTCAAGAATTAATACAATTCAAACCTAGCATAGGGAGAAATTTATGCAAGGTCAAAATTTTGGCAAATTATATTTAGGAGTCTGTCATTTACCAAACGATATTTGTGCAGTCTATGTTTCTTCTTTTACTGTACGTTGGAGCTGGAACTTACTGTAAGTTGCAATTTTAGTCGCTGAACTCATGTACCTTCTGCTTTGGACACTAAGGGGCCGATTCCGATCTCGGCCGGTAGTGCTCCGAATCGGATTCGGATTCACCGGATCCGATTCGGAGCCCTGTTTCCCGACCGAATCGTACGCGGGTCCGGCCGAGCGAGTACGATGCAAGCACCCGCGAAATCGCCGACCGACTCGAACGCGGCTTCAACACGCTCCGACCGACTCGCATGGACACGACTCGCACCGCGCTATGGAGACGTTTCCCGGCCGGGTAAGTACGATGCGCGCCGCGAGCAGTCCGACCGACTCGCGCCGTCCGGCTCGAAAAAGCTGTCGGAGCCGGACTTTGGGGGTCCGCGTCGGATCCCCCTGTACGCGTAGGCGCGCGAGTCGCACACAGGGGGATTGGGTCCCCCCTACCTGTGCATGTACGCCGCGATGCGCATGGACTCGTACACGCTGTAGGGGGCGCCCTTGTCCGCCTCGCACCCATTGAGTCAATGGGAGCCCGCGTACGCATTGTACGACAGGCTCCCATTGACTTCAATGGGAGTCCGACCGACTCGAGTCCGATAGCATGCGTGCGCATCGTACTCGGTCGGTCGGACTGCTAGGGTCCGATTCGGTCGGAATTCTCTCCGGGTCCGGCTCGGTCGGAGAGATTTCCGGCCGGAATCGGAATCGGCCCCTAAGGGGGAGATTTTCTAAATCTCCACACAACGCAGTGCAGTCTCCCGCGAGGCTGTGCTGCATTGCGTGACTGGGAGGGAGCAGGAGAGCGCCATATTTTCAAAGACATGGCTCTCTCCTCCCCTTTCCCTTGCGCCAGTGCTGATTACAGCTGCCGTGCGCCACCCACACACCTTAGCGCCATAGTTCTAGGGTGTGTGTGTGAGTCCAACATAGGTTTTGTACAGGAAGGATAGCCTTCCTGTACAAAATACTATGCCTAGACATGAGGGAAAGCTTTTCCCACGTTGTATGCGTGCTGCACCGTGCAGCACGGATGCAAAGTCAAAAAAGGAATGAGAAATGAAAGCATTTATCCTTCCTTGCGCCTAGTTTAAAAGGGCACAGTTTTCTCACGCTAAACCCAATCTACTGTGTTTAGTAAATTGGGTTTAGCGTGAGAAATCTTGGGTGGTCACATGGGAACACCCAGGCACCACCCTTGGCATTCCCCCATGGCACAAAGTAATGCGAAGCAGCGCTATGTGCTGCTTCGCATTAATTTTACGTTATTTCCAGCACTAAACAAGTTTAGCGCTGGAAAGTAAATTAGGAAAAAAAGATTTTGCGCTGTTTTGCATAACTTTTGTGATGCAAACATGGCGCAAAAGCTTATAAATCTCCCCCTAAGTGTGTGCGAGGGGTGATGTGAGGCGGGGTTGAGGAAGCTGGCGGTGAGAGGGTAGTAGAAGGTAGGGAAGGATATGGCCTAGCGAGGGGGTAATAATTACATGCTCCCTTTGTCCCATTGTTACTTTACCAGCTGTATTTTTCAGCCAGTAAAATCGGAGCCACTGTTCCTGCACTCACACAATGAAATAAGGGCACGAATATGGAGATATAGCTAACCACGATATGTGGGTCGTAGTTCTCTTGGCTTAGTTCTGATACCATGAAAATTCTCCCGATATGATGGGGAGAAAACGGTACACGGATGAAGGCAAAGGAAACATGTAAACTTCCCAAATTTGCAAGGGGAGAAAATATGCAGCTTCGGAGATCTTCAGAAGCATAAAAGTGCATACCCCTTGACTATGAGTGGTTTGCTTACAGTCAGAGCCACTGGAATTATAAGGCAGGGGAGGACCAAATTATGTGCGCACCTTCCTGCACAAAAACAATCCTGCATGAAGCACAGCACCCTTGCACCATGGTGCAAGAGTGCCTGCGTTGGAGCTATGTAGCCCATTGTGCACCAGCGCATGGGAAAGGACAGGAATGAGGCGTATTCCATTCAATGCGGCACATTCCTGCCATTTCCCTGTCACGGAGCGCAGCAAGATGACTTGCTGCGCTGCACTGCATCACAAAGCTCATAAATGTATTAGTAAGATTGCAAATTAAGACCAAATTTAAAGTTTGTTCTGCAGAAAATCCATGTTCTTATGCGAGGACTTTGAAAAGACTCTACAGGACTGAAAGGCTACAACAGATTAGTTGCACAATAAAGCTGCATGTTAGTGTAAATTAGATCACACTTTTCATTAACCAAGCTGTCTGATGAACTCTGATAGACCCTATCTGCAGCCAAGAAAGAAGCAAAATGCGATCCAGTGAATCGGAAAAAGCAGGCTGCATCCTTATCTTAGTGCGGGAGGCTGGTCTGAAGCAGTTGCTATAGATACATTCTCCTTCACTGCTCTCACAAACATGTCATACTGGCAACAACATTTGCAATTAGGCTGATAAGAAGAGACAGTCTCTTTAAGGCTCACAGGCACTGCATTCCTAGCTGATGCACAACACACAGAGTATTGTGCTCCTATCAAAGTAAATGGACCAATTTACATTCCTTGACATTGGATAGGACGCCTGGTCCTGGGCGGGACATTTCCACAGATGCTGGATACCAAAAGGAAGCAAATAGCCGAGCTCCACGCGCAATTATTGATGCCAAACTAAGGGCAGACCTCTTTGCAGATTCAATCATTACCGTCCTGCCCTTGAACTACTCAAGAACCCTCAAGGCTGGAACAAGGCTGGAGTCGCCGATTGCCTTTCATCGCAAAGATTTGCTTCCGCCTTGCTTGCCAATTTCCTGAAAATGAATTTTTCTGCCCTTACCAAGGACCTTCCTCTGATAAAACGATCTCGGAGCCCAGATCCTGAACTCAAATACAAAGGGAAAATGATCAATGAAACTGACCTGGAGCCCTACTTCCTGCAAGCTTTCAGAGGTATGTCTCTGTGCAGGCATCAATGTTCATTTGTCTTTTTTCTGTGCGGTAACCAGCATTGACAGTAGCCTAGCTTTTGCTAACACGCAAATTAGTTTAGTTGCGCGAGGAAAATGTTGATTCATTTTAATTGATAAAGCACAGGCCTCGCCAAGGTGACCCTTTTCAGAAGATTCTTATTTAATTATTTAGAAGTTTGCATGCTACATGTTAGATTAATAGTTAGATATCATAAAAATAACTCAGGTATGAATAAAATCCAAGCATAGTTGTGCAAGTGGGGCAAGGAGTTTTTAAAAAAAATACAACAAAGTGTTAACATTGGAAGTCACATTTAAACATTTAGAACTGTAGTTTCAATATTCATGTTTATTGAACCTTCTGCTGGGCACCTTTAGAGGTATGTCTTGTCGTGAGTGTCACCCAGGATGAAGCAGCATTATTTAATGGGTTTGGGGTATACCATATGTCAGGATTGCTCGAGAGATCATGGACAGGCAAGCAGTGACTACTAAATCTCTGATTTAGACTTAAGAAGACGTAAATTAAGGTTTTGAAATATAATTTTCAAGTGTTTTTCGACTATACAATCACTTTTTCAAGTCTAGAAATCCATAGGAAAGGTGTGACATGTTTACTTTGGCTCGCTTCTGCATGGCATGTTTGCCATTTTTTACATTAATCTACACATGTGTGTGTAAACACACTGCCGTCTGTAAAGGTAGAAAATGCTATAACAGATAATTTGTATATCAATGTAGAAATTGACACAGTACAGGCAGGTGTCCGAAAGTGCATGACAACGCCCCTTACATTTCATAGACCTGAAGAGGAATCGAAGACTCCAGGTGGAGACATCCATTTCAGGGAAGACAAATAAAAAAAAGATATTTGTAACATTTTACGAATGTCCCAACCATCTAACACACAGTGGTATTGCTAGGGGACGCAAGCATACTCCGTAACTGCTACGAAATGTGTAACTTTGGCTGGATTATATGCTAGGGGTTGTGAGCATGGTGTGGCACAAACCTGCTCATCCTGCTGTGACTTGTGATCCCTTGATAAAGCAAGTCTTTAAAGTGTGTGTATTTCTGTCTTGATTGCTGCAGATTAGAATCAACGTTGTGTCTCATCAGCGTAGGTGGGCAATCCTATGCTTAGCTTCTCAGACAGTCAGGCAAAGGTTTCTTATTAACATTGGCCAAGAGAGACAAGCGGTGAGCCTTTTAGCACCCGACATTTAGACACAAAGGGCCCAATTCACAAAGGTAAACTTACACTTTTGTGTAAGCTCACTACTTTTCAGTATTTACAAAGGTAAACTTAGACCGAAAGTCTAACTTTACTACTTTTCGCTATTCACAAAGGTAAACTTAGACCATAAGCCTAACTTTACTACTTTTTTCACTATTCACAAAGGTAAACTTAGACCAAAAGTCTAACTTTACTAGTAGTAACTTACCTTTGTGAAAACTGAAGGGTAGTAAAGTTAGACTTTTGGTCTAAGTTTACCTTTGTGAATACCAAAGAGTAGAAAACTTACACAAAAGTGTACATTTACCTTTGTGAATCGGGCCCAAAATTGGGTGCATTGTATTTTCACTGACAGACATGTAAAGGAAGATTGGAGCCACCCTGTGGCCTGTGCAAAACTTTTACTGTTTCCAAACGTCTTTCTGGTCCTATATTCACTCGTGTTAAATGCAGCGGACTGCTTCACCAAAAGTGAGCCTTTTCCAATAGCTGCCACTTTCAACAGCTGTCTCTGGCATCTAACAGGGCTCTCCTGCTACCCCCTTCAGCGGCCCAGTGGAGTGACTGTATATGTCAAGATGTTTGTTCAGTTGGGTGGTTACTACATTCCAAGTAAATTTTTAAGGAATGGAGTCTCTTAACTAGAGTAATATCTTGAAGACCAGGTGGGGTCTAAAGTAGGCTTCTTGAGGAGTGGTGAGATCCAAGCATGCTTCTGCCAGAGTAGCATAATGTTTTGTGTATCGTTCGAATGGTAAAGAGCCTGTGCACTACTATTTCAGCGGGTGAGACAGGGATCATCTGTGGATTGAGTTAGGTTCACACTCTTTATGACATTTACAATTTGTGCTTGTGTGAATAATGCCTTGTTGAGCGCTTGAAGAGCTCTTTAATTCCTGCGTCTTTTTAGACCTTTTCTGGCCTGTCCTAATCCATATAGATAATCAATTCAATTCATCTGTGCATTGAGTTAGGTTCACACTCTTTATGACATTTACTATTTGTGCTTGTGTGAATGGTGCCTTGTTAAGCGCTTGAGGAGCTCTTTAATTCCTGCGTCTTTTTAGAACTTTTCTGGCCTGTCCTAATCCATAAAGATAATCAATTCAATTCAATTCAATTACTTTATTTGGATAAGTATTCTCAAGAGACATAAATGTGACTGCAGCTGATTTTCTGGACTCCCTATCAAGTCTATCCTTACTATAATACATATAAAGTGCCGTCCGGAGATCTTTTTTACTTACGGTATTTATCTCATATGGGCTCACAAAAATATGTTCATAATTGACCATACTTAAACTCGATCTCACCTCAGCTAGCCAAGGAATGTCCATTCCCTTTTCACACTTAAGACAATCTCTTATAATATCTCTTGTGAGGGACGTCGCTGGATTTTTCCAAATGGCTAGCCAGAATAGAGCTGGGCGAGACTTAATATAATCTTTAATGTAGTGTAATTTTAGTTCACTATGGCAAACATATTGAGACGTAGAAATAGGGGCACCCAAAAGTTTCAGACAAAACCTATTTTCCTCGTACTGGATGTTACAACTCTTTGAGAAGCCCCATACCTCTGCGCCATAAGGTGCCGTAGGTATGCACTGAGATTTAAAAAAATTTTAAATAGCTAAAATACCCCCTGACCTCCTAGGTTGGGGGAGACTAAGAACCGAATTAATAGCTTTGGAAAACTTATTCCTACAGCATGCCATATGATCAAACCAAGAGCTGCTAGCAGCAAAAACCAGCCCCAGATGGGGAAAAGTGCTAGTGCATTTTAAACTTTGATTACCCACGGAGATAGAATTTAAAAGGCACTTCCTCGGCCCAGAAGCCATTATAAACGTTTTTTTAAATTAGTGCATAGGTCTAAAGAGGCCATGAAATCAACAAAACCCCATACTAGAAGGCGTAGGGCATTCGGTGTGCGGCCCATTAATACCACGTCACCAGCGTATAAGAGGGCGGGGAGTATATTACCATTAACTCTAGGGATGTCATTAGTAAGCACCATCAGGGATTTGTGTAGATTGTTAATATATATATTAAAAAGTAGAAGGGCCAGAACACATCCCTGCCAGACCCCTCTGCAGATCCTGATGTTATTAGAAACCTCCCCGCCAGTGTTGATCCTGACCCTAGCTTTCAAATCCCTATGCAAATATGCTAAAAAATTTACTAAAACCTCGTCTAACCCATATTCTAATAAAATGGACCATAATCGTGACCGATTAACATAATCAAAAGCTGAAGTCAGGTCCATAAAAGCCAAATAAATTGGTGACCGCTGTGCAATAGTATATTTCCCAATTATTAGGTTGAGGTTAAACATTGTTCAATAGTAACTACTTTACTCCTAAAACCAAGTTCACATGGTTGTAAGATAAAATTGTCTTGAGTCCATGTTTTAATCTTATTATATAAAACCCTCTCTAAGATTTTCAGAGTGGTGTCAATCAGGGAGATAGGTCTGTACCAGCTAGGTTGGGAGCGATCACCCTTTTTAAAAAACTGGACAATAATACTAGTTGACCAGGTGCTTGGTAACAGGGCATTAGTTAGATTATTAAAAACATTTAGCAAAAGTGGGGCCCAAAAGTCAGGTTTGTGTTTAATGAGGTTGATGGGTAACCCATCAGGGTCTGGAGCTTTATTACTCAGACTCTGGTCTATAGCTTCCTCAACTTCAGATAGGGTTATTAATATCCCTGTAGGGACTCAAAGCTCAAATGAATCTTCATCAGATGTGGGAGCTGTGTATATCATAGAAAAATGGGCCTCCCAGGCCTCACTAGTTATATTTAGGGCTCCCGGTTTTATGATATTTATTTTTTTGTCATTTTCGTCTGTATCTATCCATATTTATTTTTTGTCAACTTTATCTGTATTTATCCATATTTATTATGGGTTTTGTGAAAAAAGTAAAGCTGAAACTGGTATATTTCCACATTTATTTAACCAATAAATAAGCAGTCATGCTTGAATGCCTGCACGGTTTCAGTGATATGAACCCCCGCAGAAGATAAATCAATGCACTTATATGAAAATATGCACATTTCATTATCAGCCTTGTGCATAGGTACTGCTGTTTAAGCTTCTTTACTAAAATTCCTTTCTTTTTTAACCCCCTTACCTATCAATCCACACAGGTATTGGCCTGACAGTCATGTCAAAGTGTATTTAGAATCACTCAAAAAGCACCCAATTTCCATTTTTATCCACATTTAAAAATAAATACAGACAAAAAAATAAATGGTTTTCTGTCTGTATTTATCTGTAAAAATCAGTAAAACCAGAAAACAGGGAGCCTTAGTTATATTACAGCTAATCGATGTTAGTGGTTGTCCCATTGCTCTCATATCTTTAACAGCAGCCCACATTTTTTTCCATTCTTTAAACTAGCGGCACTGGCAAGAGCATCCCTTCATTCATTTAATAATTCTTCCATCCTCTGGGAAATAACTAGCTTATACTTCTGTCTAAGCAACAAAATTAAAGCGTGACACCTCGGATTGGTTGCGTAGCTGTCTATTTATTGCTGAACACTCACCATTGAACCATCTAGGTCCATGTGGTGTAGCAATAGCAGGTTTTGATAACACAGATTTTATAGCTTCGCAGAATTTAATAATTGCACTAATTACCTCAGGATTGGGTTCCTGTGCTAACAGACAGGTGTTGATAAGTCTCAAATTATCTCTAACCACCATATGAAACAAATCTGTGCTATTAACCCTCGCCACACTAATCTTAATTTATCTGTTGAGGGTACCAAATTCCCAGCGCCACATTCTGTTTTATACGTCAGCCTGGGGGACAGTCTCAACACTTCTTTAATCAGGTTATGATCGCCGTGGTGTGTGGAAACAATCTCAGCATTCAATAAAAGGTCCTCAAGACCGGGGGAAATGAAGATATATTCGATAGTGGTGGTGCTACCCCTTACTCTGAATGTCAGTTCAGATAAATAATTATTATTAGTTACGGCAGCAATATCCATAACATTACTCAAATCATGATTTCGCAAATGCTCCTTTAACTCCACACCCCTATGGAAAATGTGTCCTCTGCTACTGGACCTTGGGACAGAAGTATTTTCAGTGGGGAGCTTAGCATTAAAATCGCCCCCCAAACAGATGCCAGCTATTTTGTCAAAACCATTACAATTCTTTAGGGTGGTGACAAAATTAAATAAATTAATGAAATTTGTATTGGGGGAACTGAAAAAATAATTGTTATAGAAATTGAGTAGATAAATAGATACCCCCCTTTTGTATTGTAGAGCTTGAAATGTATCACTTTGGGTGTGTAAAACCTTAACACTACTCTTTGCAGCAATGTTCACCCAGATTGAGAGGCCACCAGATGGTCGACCAAATTTGGGAGATGGGGCTAGAACATTAAAACATTCAAACCCTTCAAGATACATATATTTAGTGGCCCAAGTTTCTTGGAACATAAGAATATTCTACTGTCTAACTAATTCCAGCCAATCTACTAGGTCGATTTTAGATTGTAGGCCAGCAACGTTCCTACTAAGTATATTCAAGTCTAAATTATCACAAGCCTTAGGGATGGTTATAGCAACTTGATTGTGTGTCTCAATTATATGCGGGGGCATATAGATACATGGTGGACCCCATCAATCTGAGGGGGCAGCGGTAGTCAGTCCTGGGTATCCAAATCGGACAATGCTGCAAATTTATTTTGGACAGTTGGGAAAACAGGCACATTTAAAAAGCATCTGGGGGTCGGTTTATAAAAGTAGCCCAATGGTAAAGACCAAATTTTTGACGGGTTGATAATTGGAATCTCCTGACTCCTCAACAGTGACCTTACCATAGATGGTCTGCGAAAATTAATAACAATGCAGTCCCCTTCTATGTTCTTAGGTGAGTCACCTACCCATCCCATTCTTCGTACCATGATTATCTCTTTCGTATTTAAAACGTTAAACCTCTTATTCTTAGACAACCAGTCCACACATTTGTTGCGCAGTTGATCCCAGGTTTCCCTCTGGTCCTTCTTGAGGGTAGGTACCCCTGCCAGCACCAAAACATAGGGGCAGGCTGCCCGCTGTAGTCCCAGCACATCTGTATTAGGCCTAGAATGGATCCTACTCTGTGGATCAGATGTAATACTATTAGATGTACCCAGATTCGGTTGGTCGCCATCTGGTCTATTAATGGGATCGGGTGTAAAAACGGGGGGCACAAATAAGTCAGTCCCAACCGAAGTTAGCGGGAAACAGCGGTTACAACGCTGTTGTTATCACGCAGGTAGGTAACAACGCGATCGAACAACGTGGTCGTTACAACGATCGCGTTGTTACCACGCGTGTCTTTACATCGCAAGTCGTTTCTACGACTTGCGCTAGGTGGCGTGCAACACCAGGGAATGTGTTGGATTTTAAATCCAACACATTCCCTGCTGTTGCGCTAACTGGAGTAGGAATAATAATTTATACTATTCCTAAGTCCAGCGCGTCATCTAGCGCAAGTCATAGAAACGACTTGCGATGTAAAGCCACGCGTGGTAACTACGCGGTCGTTGTAACAACCGCGTTGTTACCTACCACACGTTGTATCGTCATACATTCGAAGTTAGCGTGCAGTTGTTAGAAGAAAGAGGTTTTGGTGCTCTATTAACCTTAGGGAGAAGGTACTCCCTTAATTGAGTGCATGTTTTACAAGAGGATCCAACTAAGGGGTCAGCAGGTGGACACGTAACAGTAAAAGATGAACTGACTTTAGATAAAACATTTGTTGAAGGGATAGACACCCCCCCCCGGGGACAACGTTTGTATTTACTGTCTCTCCCCGGTGACTGAGTTTGTTAATTGCAGTGTCAAACGCTTCCACAGAGATGTAAATTTGTGTCCATCATATCACCAATCCATGAGCATACAGTATAATAAAAACATCCCCAAGGTCTGATACGACGGGTACGACTTCCGTCTGAGTGCAAATGGAATGCCTAGATTTCCCGCTCAACACTGGTCCTGAAAGACTGGCACTAGATGATGATTGCATCCAGGAGGACAAACTGCTTTGAGATGTACTAGTGCGTGGAGGCTGTTTCCTTTTGGTACAAACAGGCTTCCCTGTCTTCTTTTACGTTTTGTAGCCAGTAATGCTGCAGTTGTTGGGGTACCCATAGTTGGCTGTGTCTCGGGCATATCGTGCCCTAGGGCACTAGGAGTGCTCCCACTAGGAAACAACACGTTATTAGAGCCGACCTTCTGATGCAGGGGATCACAAGATATAACAGTAGGTGCTGGGTCAACTGATGCCCCTCCGAGTGCAGAGCCAGTCTGTACTGCCTCACCTCACAAGGATAATCTGTGCTCTGTTAACTCAATCTCATTCGACACAATGCTGACCACCCTCTCCAACATGCTTTCAAGAGTAAAGGCGGGACGCGCAGGTGGTGGGCCACTATGTTTCCCTATCACAGATATTTGGCCAAAAAGTTACTAGTTCAGTTATTGCGGATGAACACTCACCTAAAGCCACTGAGGCGGCGCTCCTGTGTCACTTGAAAGAGAGTGGGCCCAGCCCAGCCTCTGCCGGCCGCTAACGGGTGCAGATGGGCCCGCCCTTGGCCCGGGCTTCGCCGCGGCGTGGCGCGTCCCGTGCTGCACGAGCCCTGAGCTGCTTAAAGCGCCTCCTGGAGCTACGTTGGAGGCATGACTGCGGCAAGGCTGGCTGGGGGCTGGAGTCCTGCTTCCCTCGGTGATGTGGCAGTGACGGGTTCCCGTGCTGCGGGAGACCTGAGCTGCTTAAAGCGCCTCCTGGTGCAACATTGGCAGCGTGACTGTCGCAATGCTGGCTGGGGTCTGAAGTCCTGCTCCCCTCGGTGATGTGCAGGGGTGTAACACAGGCCCCCACAGCCCCTGCAGTATGGGGGGCCCCCTCAGCACATCATTTCGGCCGGAGAGCTCCTGATAGAGTCTGGAAGGCGCCCCTCCACGTACCTTGCAGGGGGGCCCCCTCAATTATTGTTACGCTACTGGTGATGTGGCGAGTCCGGAGTCCTGCTCCTCTCCGTGATGTGGCGATGACGTCAGATGTTCTCTTGCTCAAAAATGATTTTTTTGTTAAACAAAAAGTACCTTTGAATAATTTAAAGGGGTTTCTTCTGTACTGGGATAAAAGAGGATTTTATTCCAAATTTAAGGAGATGATGTTACTCGTGATAAGTCAATTTCCAATTAGTTTCAGTGCTGGGCACATCAGAAGGTGGGTGATACTCCCTCCACAGCTAAACAATTTCTGCTTGGTTAAGGTGTATTGCCCTGTGCGCAGTGCTGAGATTCTTCAAACGCATGCCTTATGTATTTAATACCAGTGTTCCTATAACAGTAATCCCTGCTCTTCTTTCTCCAGATAGGCTTCTGTATCATGTAAAAACTGTATTCTTCAAGGGCCTGAGTGAATTATTAGTGGCAGCATGATTGCCTGGTCCATCAACAGAAATTGGTTTCTCAGAATACTGAGTTTACACAGCCATCTCCTGAACAGTTTTAGGTGATAAGTCTCTGTATTAGTAATGGCTGCAGCTCAGCTCAGCTCCCGTTGACATCATTTGGTTTTGGCAGACTTTGGGGCCGATTCCGATTCGGGCCGGAAATCTCTCCGATTGAGCCGGACCCGGAGAGATTTCCGACCGATTCGGACCCGTGCAGCCCGACCGAGCGACTACGATGCGCACGTATGCCATCGGACTCGAGTCGGTCGGACTCCCATTGAAGTCAATGGGAGCCGGTCGTACAACGCGTACGCGGGCTCCCATTGCCTCAATGGGTGCAAGGTGAACGAGGGCGCCCCCTACAGCGTGTTCGCGTCGATGCGGTTCGCGCCGCACACGCACAGGTAGGGGGGACCCATGGGTCCCCCCTGTGTGCGACTCGCGCGGCTACACGTACAGGGGTGTCCGACACGGACCCCCAAAGTACGGCTCCGACTGCTCTTTCGAGCCGGAGTGCGCGGCTCGGTCGGACTGCTCGCGGCGCGCATCGTACTTACCCGGCCGGGGAACGTCTCCATTGCGCGGTGCGAGTCGAGTCCGAGCGAGTCGGTCGGTGCGGTTAGACCCGGGAACGAGTCGGTCGGAGCCGTAGGACGCCCGGACGAGTCGGTCAGCGATTTCGCATCGTACTCGCTCGCCCGGACGCGCGTACGAATCGGTCGGGAAATAGGGCTCCGAATCGGATCCGGTTAAGCCGAATCCGATTCGGAGCCCTACCGGCCGAGATCGGAATCGGCCCCTAAATCTTTAAAAAACTTATGTTAAGGTTGTGCAGACAGGACCCAATGGGTAATCTTGTAGTCTCTCATTCTGGATAGATTAAATGATACATTTTGCTGATGATCTTCAACTGATGAAATTTGCATCCATTTTCTGTAATCTCAGATAGATGTATCAAACATATTGTATAAAATGTGAGAGTGATGGCCCTTGGGGATGCTCCATTATAAGTGTTGTTATAGTTCAACTTGCCATTTCCTATTTTCACCAGGTATGAGTAATCGGAATAAAATTGAGGGTCACTTTTGGAAACGCATGTCTGATCTATATCTGCAAAACAATGTAGATCCTGAACAGGATTCAACGGGTATTACCTAGAAAATTAAATGCTACAAAGTTCACTCAGAATTCTTTAATTTGGCTAATCTCTGGCCTGAAAAGAGTTACCACAGGTCTGACGTCCTGTTGTCCATACATTGGCTTAATGTGACACACTGCGGTTTTGTTAAGCATCAACTGCTTAGCGTTCAAGTGGCAAAGCTAACCTCCTTAATTCCGCTGGGTAGCAATACCAGCTCTTAACTTCTGACTTCCCTCAGGAAATGAGAGAGGTGATTTTCGCATCTAGTACTAATACTACGGTATGAGTTGCATTTGAAGTTCATATTTCTCTGTCTCTGTCAATCAACAGGCAAAACCTCAAGGTCTAACTATTAAAATGTACCTCCATGTCCCTTCATTTGTACCTCTTTGAGGCTTTGTGCAATAGAGTAGGACATGGAAGTGCCTTCACACGTTACCTGTCTGTAAGTACACAACTGTTAGCATAGTGTGGGTCCCCCATATTTGCAGGTGAGGGCAAAAGGAGCAAGGAGAACTCATCAATTGCACTAGATGATAAACAACATTGCATTCCAAACATGTTGTGAAATTGAGATTCTCCTATTACCATGACTAGAGAATCTGGATTTCATTAAAGACACGGATGCTGACATTATGCATTATCTTTTAATGCAGTCTCTAAGCAGCCGCATACATCATAATAATAAAGGTTCCAGAAAAGAACATTGAAAATACATAAAGGGCCCGATAGTTTAAGGGACCGGGAAAGATCGCTTGAATGGAGGAGGAGAGGAGACCAAGTAGTCTGGCTAGCTCTCTCAGGGGAAAGTCTTGTTGCTTCAAGGCATGACGTATTTCCTTCCTGATTTTGGCAATCTTCTTGGAAGGGAGTAGGAGAAGACATTTGCAGGTATCTGCGGTGAAGCCCAGGAACTCGAGAGATCTGGAAGGGGTCAGGACTGATTTCTCTTTGTTGATGATGAAGCCCAGGCTTTCTAAAAGATCCATTACTGTTTTGAGATCTTGAGTTATTTGGGAAAGCTCCTGAGACATAATGAGATTGTCGTCTAGATAGATGATCAAACGGATGCCCCTTTCCCTTAGGTATGAGGCAATTACTCTCATAACCTTGGTAATACACCAAGGGGGCAGAGGAAAGACTGAGCGGAAGAGCTTGAAATTGATATAAGCGATTTTTCCAGATGAATTGAAGAAAGGGTTGGTGGATTTGGGCCATAGGAATGGTGAAATAAGCATCCTTTAGGTCCAATTTGACTAACCAGTCTCCCTCCAAAAGAAGATCTCTCAAAAGATGGATACCTTCCATCTTGAAGTGTCTGTAGACCAAAAATTTGTTTAAATGTTTTACATTTATCACGGGTCTCCAACCCTTGTCCTTTTTTTCTACGAGGAAGAGGGTGCTTATGAACCTGAGTTCTTCCAAAGAGACTTCTGTAATTGCTCCTTTTTGGAGCATAGAGGAGATCTCTTCCTCTATTATTTTTTGTTGTTCCGGAGGGAGTTGAAGGACTCCCGGGAGAGAGGTTTGAGTTGGAGTTTCTGTAAAGTCTATTGTGAAACCCTTGACAGTGTTTAAAACCCAAGGACCTTGCGCATATTTTGTTGTGCTTTGTCCAAGGCCGTAAAAGTAGCGACGTATTTCCCTAGAGATTTTATAAGATCCTCTCCGAAGAGTAAACCTTTGGGGTTTAGAGAGGTCTCCTTGTCGGCCATGTCGGAGAGTTTCGGGTTGATCTTTGTAAGGACAACTCTCCGTCTCTCAGCGTTTAGGCTAGCGTTAGCATTGCCAAGTAGAATTAGAGCCCTCTGGCTCCAGCCCCTGCATAAGTTAGTATTAAGAGGAGTGCCGTTGATATGGCTATCCTCCGCTGCGTCAATAATCCTGGCTAGTGGGCCCAGGACGTCGAGGAGACGATCTTGGCACCCGTTAAGGGATCTTTCCAACCTTTTCTTGGATCCCGTCCAAGTTTGAAAAGGAACTTTATCAGTTCCGGGTCCAAGTTAGGAGTTTGGCATGTTTTGTTATCAAGACTGGCCCAGCCTACCTCAACAGACGACTCTTCTTCTACGTCCCCAACCGCCAGCTCCGCTCCGCCGACCTCTCCCTCGCCACCGTCCCTCGCATTCGAAGAACAACCACCGGCGGCAGATCCTTCTCCCACCTCGCCGCCAAGACCTGGAACACCCTTCCACTAAGCCTACGACAGACCCAAGACCTGCTGACCTTCAGGAGGCTACTCAAGACCTGGTTCTTCGACCAGTAGCAGCACCCCCCCCCTTTTTTTTCTCCCCAGCGCCTTGAGACCCTCGCGGGTAAGTAGTGCGCTCTACAAATTCTGTGATTGATTGATTGAATAGAGGGTCTAGAGCACTCTGCTCTAAGGATATTACGTGTATCACGCTCTAATGGGTATCTCAACCACTTATTAATGAATTTCGCCACATGGTCTTGAGGGTACCACTTAGAGCTTCTGGGGTGCTTAAGGTTTAGGGGAGAGAACATTTCTTCTCCCAAGGGGTCAAGAATAATATCCTTCGAGGATGAAGGGGGTTCAACAGGGTTGAAAAGGTCTTGGTCATCGTCTTCATCCAAATCAAGGATGTATTCATCAGGAATGTCTGATGAATTATCACCATTGAATTCATTGTCTCCCGTAAAGTCATGAGCACTCAGATATTTTGTGCCGCCAGGGACACCCAGATATTTTGTGCCGCCAAGGACACCCGAATATGTTGTGCCGCGAGGGACACCCAGGGAGTTCGAGGTGCGAAGACCTCCATTTGTAGTTGAGGTGCTAAGACCTCCCAGATTCAGTGAGGTGCTGGGACCTCCCGTAGTGCTCTTAGGGGTTAAATGCTCTAGGTTTTTCGTTTTCTTTGATCTTTTACCCCTTACATTAGTGATGTCATCATCAAGGGTCTCAGCGACCTCTTCCTCCTCAGAGGGGAGTGACCTTTTGAGGACATGACCTTGTTTAAGGTATCAAGCATACAGCTTCTCATTTCGGTATGTAAGAGCTTCTTAAAAGCTTCATTATCTAAATTAGCTGTAGGGGCAGAAGCATCATCTGACTCTGAGTCAGACATGGCGCAGGGTAGATAGAAAAAGAAAAGAGGGGCTAACCAGTGACGCAATTGCAGGGGATAATTTGATAGTTATATTGTGCTATGCGTAGTTATAAATGCATGGGGAAAGCAGAGAAAGCCTGCTATTAAATAAATTATAATGTCACCCTTTTTTTTTTTTTTTTAAGCAGAAAGCTAAAAAACTGTTGACTTGCGGTTAAAGGAAGGGGGCAGCAGCTGATCGCGGAGTCCAACGAGTAACTGACACTCCTGTATGCTCTCGATCAGCTGCTGCTCCTCGTTGCCATAGAGACCGGGGCCTAGCGTAGCTCTAGATCGGCACGAGGAACGGAGAAGAAAGGACCTTGGCAACGCGAGTGCGCGACGTCGCGGTTGCCAAGGTTCATTTCACTAAATTGGGAGCGGTATCGGACCGCGCTCGAGCAGCGGTGTGCATCGATGAAAGGAAGGAGCCTAATTAAATATAAGATAGCGGGGGAAATCCCGTCAAGAAAAACGGGGCTCAAAAAGGAAAACAGGGTTCGCGCAAGAGGCAAGGTGAGGCTCCAGAAGAGGAACAAACAGAGAAAATAAGTAAAACATGTCATTTAAAGGGTAATAAGGCGGTAGTTACCAGCGCTAGTAAATGAATCAGTTAAGGTACACAGGAGAAAGTAGACAATATGGAAGTGAAGTGGGGAGGCAAGGAGGGGATTTCCATAAATTGGAAATCGGTGTGGAGGCAGAAAGAGGGGGCAAGGGGGGTTAGCCCATATTAGCCCATACACAGGACAGCAAGGTTAATCAGAGGCTTAAAAAGAAGTATAAATGAAGACCACTTATCTGCTCTGAGCCGCATTTAAAAGAGGCAGATTGTTATTGGCTCATGCCCTTTATGTATTTTCAATGTTCTTTTCTGGAACCTTTATTATTATGATGTATGCGGTTGCTTAGGAGACTGCATTAAAAGATAATGCATAATGTAGCCTCCGTTCTTGTAATGAAATTCGTGCATATGTAAGAATGCCAAAGCAGTCTGTTTCTTATGACGTTGTAGTAAGTATACTTAAATTAATTATTAAATCTAGACTGGAGTTAAGCATTAGAATTTAAATGTAGATTTCTACACATTTCTTAACCAGAATGAATATCCCAGCGCTGTAGGAGGTGTGGGGGAAATTATCGGGCAAATTGTGAAAAGGGCAGAATCTGACTTTTTTCGAGTACATCACCTGAGCTAATGACAGACAAAAAATGCCTAATACTGGAGAGCGAGAAAAAAAAAAGTAAATTCCACCAATTGTGCAGTTCATCAAAAAAAAAATGTGTCTGATGGGATGGACGACTGGGAATTGGAGTGACTTTGCTGTAAGGGGTTTGCCTTCTTTGACCCTTGGCATGCTGGAGTGAATACGCAGAATTGAGGATTCGCACCGAAATTGGTATCCGCATACTGAAGAATATAAAAAAATTCACCCAGCCCTACTCGGCAGCACCAATTAAATCGCTGGAATCAGAACTGCTCGGAATACCAGCTGCAATATTCTTCAGATTCTGCAGTCTTTAGGGAAGGAGGGATATCTCCCTCCCCATTAGTCATTTGCAAGACTATTAATGCATAATACAACTTTGTGAATGATGTTCCCTTTGAAGCCTTCATCTTAGGAAAAGCTTCAGCGCTTTGAATTCCCAGCAGGAGAGTTTACACTTAGAACCTGGAATTAATCATCACTGAGAAGGCTTGAGGGAGGTCTGAAATTGGCGACAAGTATATATTTTCCGCATCTTCTGACTCCCCACCGGGAGTCTGCTCTTTTAGAGTTATCTCACTTCACCAGGTCGTGTTCAGGACATGGCGGGCGAAAGATAAACACGTGTTAGTGTTGAATTTTTAAAATAGATGCCCTCACTTCATCAGATGCACTGACTTCATTTGAATGAATTTATAACACTCTAAACGCAACACTCCAGTTTATATTCCTAAATAATTTACACATACACGGTTCTAAGAAAGGATCCATCAGTCGAATCTTAAATGAGTAGAGAGGGGGGTCCTACAGTTCTGCTGTGCATCCCATAGCGAAGGAGCAGACAAACGCCTTGAACACATCCATTTTTTTAAATTTTGTATTTCTTGGTATTGTTAACAATTCATACAGCAGAGATTACATCTTAGAATAACAAAGGCACCATTACTTTCATAAACGCACTGTGCTTTCTCCTGAAAATATGTTCTTCCTAAAACAATCCCAAAATAGAAATTGATTATCAACATTTCAAACCCAACTCTTATCATTCCATAGATTTACGAATAATATTCACCATTCTTGACTTTGGATATTTTTTACATGTTCTCGGAATTTGAGATTTCGTGTCATATGGTTGCTCAGGGCCGTAGCTATCAATGGTGAAGCAGGTGCAGTGGTACCGGTGTGTGAGGGGCCAAATTCATCCCAATTTGTGGTGTTTTTTTTACACCCAAACCAAGGGGATCGGAGAAGAAATTTTCTTGCTTGCATTAGAGCCCATAGTGCTCTTGATACGCTGTTGCTTTGCTGTCTCATCTCCTAAATTTCAAGGCTGTTCAGTAGCAGCTGCTACAGGGCAGTAGGGGTGGGGAGGAGGTGGGTGGGTTAAGAAAAACAAATCACGTACCTTGCCTGCCAGACGCCGCTTCTCGTCCGTCCTCTTTGATCCAGCAGGAAGCAGACTCCCCTAGCCAATCACGATGCTGCTATCACCATGACAGCAGCATCGTGCTTGGTCGGAGCACCGTGGTTCAGCGCTCAGACAGGCAGTGGGAGCCTGTGCATGTTCTCCACCAAGGCTGTGCATTACAGCCAAGTGGAGAACATACTAAGTGCACTTGACTGTTTGGCCGGCCCAAGACTTATAAAGTGCAGACCACTCCTCGACCTGCTCTGCGGGCAGCCCCGCCCACACCCTAGAGCCTTCAGAAAAATAAAACGATCATAACGTGGTGTTATTATCATTTTACTCTTCCTGTGGGGCGACGCTCCTCCACCCAAGCGGAGGAGCCGCCGCTGAGGCTGTTGTCAGACTTTACCAGGTCTTTAGGACCCAGCAGAATGGGTGAGGCGATTGGACATTCAGGGAGCAGTCTCTGGCAGACCCGAGAAAGAAAGGGCAGAGAAGACTAACAAATAAGGCATGATGGGAGACCAGCTCCACTAAAATTAGAACAAAGATGTGTCAGAGAGGGTTTCTGTTCCTTCTTCATGGCTTTGCTTGCTTTGCATCTTTTGCATCAATGCATATGTCTACGTATGTGACGGTTCCATCAGTGCCTGTTGAAAACCTCAGGCATGGTTGGTCTAAGATAGCATCATATATACTTAATTTGAAACCCATTTATACAGTACTGACGCCTGTAATTCAATGGTTTGGACCATCTATATCTTTACTTTAAGGGAAACGTCTAATCTAATATAGGGATTTAGAAGCTAAATCCTGAGAGATACATCTTTGGATTTAAATGATAAAGTTCATCTGATGTAAATAAGGAGACATCTCACTGAAGCAACTAAAGGGTACTGCTGCTGAGTGCATTCAGTGGCCTGGGCTAATCATCATGGGTTTACTCCTTTGTGTGGCTGTTTCACAGGAAAGAGAGACCCTCACAATGTATTGACTCTTGGACCATTATCTTGAGATCAAAGTCTGTTTCTATAGGGATTATAGTGTGCTATCGTCTAGTCTGCAGACTACATCCTTGTCGTTCCTTTGGTCTGGTTTGTTCACAGTTTGTTTGTTCTACCTAGTCCGCCTTCTCATCTGCAAGACAGTAGCTTATCTGTCATTGGAACACTTTTAAAGTGTTTCACAGGTAGTCAGCGGTCCCTTGTTCCATGACCCACTTAGCTTATGGTTAAAAACGCTACGTCATATGCTTAACGTAGTGGTTGACTGGTCAACATGTTTTACTGTCATAGTTGTAGCAGCAACTTCTTCAGGGCCTGAGGACCAATGCAGAGTTTTTGTCTCCCTTCTCTTGTCTTCGGTTTGATCTATGGATTTAGCACATTGCAAACTGGTCAGGGCCTGTGATAGTGTTTTCTGTTAATGCAGATTAATTGTAAAGTAGATGGGGAGGTCTGGTTTAAGGAATTAAATAGGCTGTTGTACAGGTTTCAGGAGTCCTGAAAAATGGATAGGGTATCAGGTTTCCTAAAAGATGGTAAGAGTTGTATTAGCTGATGAACAACGCATATTTCCATCCCTGTGTGGCTTCTGGGAACATGTGGTTGATACCTTTCTTATGTAGTTTAGAGGGTGCAAAGTTTAAACAGAAGAAGGGTGTAAGAAATTGAGTTACTGGTTGAGGGGGGTGAAACCCTACTCAAGCACCAATCACAATCCTTTTCAGAGTGAAATCACAAGCAAATCCCAAATTAACCTGTGCTCAACCCTCTGGTAGCTTGGCACAGAGCAGTCAGGCTTAACTTAGAAGCAATGCGTAAAGTATTTATGCAGCCATTCAAACAGTAATAAAATGAAACAAAACATAAGAAACATCCCACACCAATTTTGAAAAATGTAATAAATAATTTAAGACTAAAACAGCAAAACTCCAATCAGTAGAACCGAAAATATGCAATTTTAAAGATTTAAGAGAAAATAGTGCTAAAAAGCACAAAGAGCCAACTGTGGTTATCTGGTCGCGCTAGACCGGGACAAAGTCACAAGTTCAGGCTGACCACGATGGAGTGCGGGCCGGCTACAAGGATCCAGTTAGGCCCATTGAGCAAAGTACCATCAATCCTGGCTGCGGAGCATTGCCCGATCCCACGTTGAGGATGCGAGGCGCTGCATCATTGTTGAGGTTGCCATCTACAAAGGGCTTGCGATGCGAAGTCCTGTGTCGAAGATGGTAAAGAGTCAGAATATCGAGTAGGAAATGTCGACTTGCACTAATTTCGAGTGCAAAATATCGAGAATCAAAAATATTGACTGCAAGAATATCGTGGTCAAGAATATCGAGTTTCAGGTAAGAAATATCGTTTTCTAAAATATCGAAGTAATTAATATCATTTGCAAAAATATAGTTGTAAAAAATATCGTTTTTTTAGTTAGTGTTACGTATTTTAGTATGTATTTTAAATGTATGTGCTCTATTTTTTTGTCTAAGTATTGCATTTGTCTTTTAATATATGTGTTAAATTTTTAGAAGTTATCAATTTTATTTTAATTAAATTTTGCGTTTTAGTTCCGTAGCGGGTTGTGGGTTTATAGGGGAATAGGCTGGGAAGTAATTTAATTATAATAAATTGAATATAAATATTTATTTAGTAGTATTTATTTATTTTTGATTTTATAGTGTTAATTGTGGGAATTAATTTATAATTAATTAATTAATAATTGACTGTTAATTTTTATTGATTAATTAATTGGTAAATATGTTAATTGTGTCATTTTTTTAGGAGCGGTTTGTGGGTTTATAGGGGAATAGGGTGGTAAGTAATTTAATTACAATTAATTTATTAATAGTTTTTATTAATTAATATTTATTTTATATTGTTAACTGTGGGAATTAATTTATTATTAATTATTGATTAATTGGTTGTTAATTATTATTAATTAATTGGTAATTATGTTAATTGTGTTATTTTTTTAGGAGCTGGTTGTGGGTTGATAGGGGAGTAGGGTGGGAAGTAATTTAATTTTAATACATTTATTAACATTTTAATATAAGATTTAATTATTTTTATTTTATATTGTTAATTGTGTGAATTAATTTATTAATAATTATTTATATCTAGCTTGTTAATTGTTATTAATTAATTAATAGTTAGTTAATTATGTTAATTGTGTCATGTTTTACGAAATTGGTGGTGGCATTTATACGGGAATATGGTGGGAGGCAATTTATTTATAATTAATTAATTATTTGTTAATTAATGCTAATTAATTAATTAAAATTTAAATATGCCAATTGTGTAATAATTTTGGTGTGTAAATTGTGGGGTTTATAGTGGTAAATGGTGGGAAGTAATTTTTTGGGAATTAAGGGGGTCATTACGATGGCGGGCGGAAGCACAACCGCCGTGCTGGCGGATGCAAAAACCACCAGTTACCGCCGGCA